>CM076569.1:416146888-416292714 GCA_034641835.2 Pinus albicaulis | reverse complement strand
TTGAGTATATGGCCTACTATGATCTCGCCTCAAGGAATAGACTCCCCATTTCCTAGAGTCTCCGCTCTTGCTAAATCATAAGATCTGGTATATCTAGCTTATATCTGGCTTACAGGTTGCTGGATATACTCTTAGTGTTATAAGGCTCTTGCTAAATCATAATATCTGGTATATCTGGCTTATATCTGGCTTACAAGTTGTTGGATATACTCTTGGTGTTATAAGGCAGCCACAAAGGTTGATCCTAGACCTCCCCCAGATTAGTCCAAGGAAGAAAGTTTTTGCTGAGCAATATTGAGGCCCCACCCAGGTTTGAAACTCAGTTAACACACCCAGTGTGTCTGTGGGCAGTTGCATAATGCATTAGGTTCAGGAGTATAGGGTCAATCCCTCAGACATGACCCTGGGCCTCCTCAGAGACAAGAAGTAAGTTTAGGAATTCTCCTAATACCCAAAAAATAAAAAATAAAGGAAAAAGAAAGAAATTCTCCTAATACTAAAAACAAACAAACAAAAAAATGACAGTAGTTAATTATCGATTCTCGTGATTAAAAAAAGAAACGAAAAGAAAACAGACAATAGTTAATTAGTAGTTTCCAACTTTTCACTAGCATGTCGTAACATTTTTTGATGTATATGCATAAATACTTTGACTTCAAGATGACTCAGGGGTTGCTTTGTCAAAGTTTACTTGCATGCTAAAAATTGTTCTGATGTCAACCGACATGGATAAAACATGATCATAAAGAGATAAAATTTGATAAAACTTCAACAAAAAGCATGGATGAAGTTCATACTCGACAACAAGACTGACGTGGGAAGAAACATCTAAAGAAAACTTTTTAAGGTTCCATCTTTCCACTCCTTAATGATAGGTTTAATAAAATAATCAGTTCTTAATGAAGGTGCTACCTCCCCGTTAAGTTATAATCTTTTGTTCCCACATTTTAAGAGTAAAAGATAGGTTGTTGAAAGATTCAAGATTTGTTTATAAAAATGTCATGGAAGAGGAGTTTGCAGTCAGAGATGTGGAAATGGTGAACGATAATGAGTGTGTTTGGAAAAAAAAAACTCCTAAGTATGCCCAGGTAAGTGTTACAAATTTGTCATCAACAACCTTGAGTCAGAGAGAAGAGGAGTCTTCTATGTTACCATGGACTAGTGAAAATATGGCACATACATGTAACCATAAACTAGCTTCTTATATGGAGAAAGCTAAGATAATTTACATGGGCAGTGTAACAACTCGATTTATGGCCTCTGAAGTTCAAGAACCGGAGGATATTTCAAGGCTACATTGTTTCCCTCAGGACAACTTCAGTGAGTACTGTATTATACAATAAAGACATTACTGAGCCAAGTAAAGCTAATTGTGCACAAAAAAAAGCGTTATCTGCAATACAAGCACGTGAATTAAAAGAAGGTGGCCATTCTTCTCCACACAAATGAAAAACATCACTTGAAAAACATTTGTCTGTTGGAAGTTCATTATGTGTAATAACATGTACTTCTAATTACCCAGGTATGAGGAAGTGGCAACACAGACACTGCATGTTTTTCTTCTTGCCAACTTACAAGTTGAAAAGGCATGTGAACAAGCCACTCACTATCATAATAGTGGATCACAAATTAGGAAATCACTTGGCACTGATATTTTTACTCTTGAAAATGTCTAGTATCTGAATGTTTCATTATTGAAATATTCTAAGAAGTTTGAAAAATCTATCATTGCTAATTTGAGTGAAAGTGATGCACTGAAAAAATCAGAGACTAAAAAAGTTTCTACTTCAATAGAACCTTTACCTTTCCACAAGGTGAGCTATTACAAGTCTTAATTATTTGATCTAAATATCTAACACCCAAGCATAGTAGAACTCTGTTGGAACATGAATTTCAGCTCTACAATGTCTTTAGTTTCGTAATCTGTCATTGCTAATTTGAGTGAATGTGATGCAGTGAAAAACTCAGAGACTAAAAATTAGTGTTACACGGGGACTCGTCCCCCCCCCCCCCCCTAGGGGTCAAGAATCCTCACCCCCCCGCGATTTGGGGTCTTGGGGACTTCTAAGGGACATTTCCTGACACTCCCAATTTTCGAAAATTTGGAGGGGACGTCAAGGGGGATGTTTCCCCATCTGGAGGGGTTGAGAGGGCGTGAGGGGACGGGAGGGGACGTGAAGGGGGCGTGAGGGGACGGGAGGGGGCGTGAAGGTACGGCTGGGGCAATAGATATTCTCATTTAATTCTCTATCAAATATTTTAATCAGTTACAATTAGCACCATATACATTTACATTTTACTTTAATCTGTGAGTAGTAGATTGAATATTAGGAACTACTAAAGTATTTCTGGAGAGCTCAACTTACCACTAGACCTTCATTGTGATGTCAGTTGAACAGAACGATGTTTTTTTATTGGTTTCTTTCTCCAACTCCGTTTGCTTTCTTCTCTTCAATAACCTCTTTAGATATAACAGCCTGTGATTTCACTAGAGCTGTAATTGGAGGAGAAATTATTATATCTCACTCTTAAGATACTTTTAGGTGAGAGAAATAGTAGCAGAAACCAAACCTTATAGTGGAATGTCATACTTATGGTTGAGGCATGCTAAAGCAACAGTGTACAGAATGTTGAAAAGTGCACAGAACCCAATCAATGCTCCAATTCCAGTCCAATAAAATTTAACTTCAGCAAATAATCCATGAGATTATAGGATAGCACGTCCAAGTGTTTCAATGGAGCTGTTACTGACAGGATGCACAAAGATGAAATATTTAGAGGAAAGGAAATATTCAATATTTCTTTCCTAGGATTATGATTATAGGACACTCTATCAGTACATGATAACACATACTTTCTCCCATCTAGGAGCTAGAAATCCATTCACCACTCTGGTGTTTTGGCCATAGGACATTAGTGAGCACCAATATGCCCAAATCCACCAGCTAGGTATGTTCTCTGTTCTAGAAACATGAATAAAAGGAACCATTTTTCAATTTTGTAACCCGAGTTCTAGTTGAAAAGCTCAATATTAGTATAAAGTATATTTCTTTGGAGTAAATAACTATCTTTACTCCTGTTTAATAATTTGGGCATTATCAGATTCCAATTATTCTGGAGTAAAACAAATGCATATCATAATTTTGGAAAAAAATATTAAGCAAATTAAGCTGACGGTGAATTAGACACACAAGATAAGGAAAATAGCATCATCATAATCTCGGGAATCTGAAGACAGAAAATAAATTCCTGAATTTTGGAAGAACAAACCTCTCAGCCCTTGCTTTCCTCTTTTCTTCTTCCGATATTTTTGCTTCTCCTATTCCAGAAGAGGTAGGTTTTGGAGTACCATTTGCTGACTCACCAAATATGTCAATAAAAAATACCCGAAGGTAATTCCTGTCAATTAGGAGATTAAACATATTGACTGATAAGATTGGGGACCATGTGCACTGACCATTCAATACAGAAATTACTTCCATAGCTACTAATCACTTTAAATATTAGCACCAGAACTGACAGTCCACCAAAATTAAAACACCATTATGACCAAACATTGTTTAAAATAAAATACAGCATATATTTAACAGAGATGATGAACATTTAAGTTAAACAAACATAAGCCTTGAAAATTCTAGAATCCCTAGAACCTAAATCATACAACAAGATTTTTCCACCAATCCGAATGGTGGCATTCCAGGTCTGCATCAGTAATTAGTGCCAGAACAAAAAGCTAATCATATATACTATACAGAGATTATCCACTGCACTCCATGCCTTCAAGGACCAACCATTTCTGCTAGCTACAGTATCAGTATGCGTCTTGAGAATGATCTGTCATGATCTGTCACGCATGAGGTGTTGCCCTCTGACTGAAGAATCAATGTAAACAGGGTTGTCATAGTATCCAAAATGTTACAGGAGCCTCACTGGTTCATGGATAATCCTCACGGCCAAAAACAAATTTTGATAGATTCTCCAATGATATTAACTGAGATCAGAATTTTTACATTGTGATCAGGATTTAGTTATAGAGATCATATGCTGTATAGAATTCTGGTTTTGTTCAACACTACCAGTGGTTGCATCACGTTTTGAATGGGTTACATTCTTTCAACGATTGTGATTTGTAACCTTTCTTGTTGGGTTGAAGATCCACATGTGTCCTCGTAGTTGGGAGGTAGTGTGTGGCACTTGCAGAGGCAAGATTGACTCTGATAACCATTACCTTGGAGGAAGATAAATGGTCCAGGATTCATGTTGGGACCTCTCAAGGGAATATCAACTCCAACACTTTGTATGACTGATAGTTACTAGACTCTGATAACCATTACTTTAGAGAGATAAACAGTCCAGGATTCATGTTGGGACCTCTCAAAGGAATATCAACTCCAACACTTAGTATTCCTGATAAGTCATTGAAATGGAAGTTGGATTCACAATCACTGCATGGTGCCTTCATAACCAATGCCAAAGTTAATTTGGGCTGCCAGGATATGTAATACATTTTTATTTGGGAACTAAAATAGGTCAACATGGAGTCAAGATCTGAAACACTGATTCACATTTGCTGGAGAAGGAAAATATGGAAGTCAAATTGCCAACCAAAAATGGAAGCTCATAAATAGCCTCAAAGTTGTTTTGTCTAGGATTATATAGAAGTCAAACTGCCAACCAAAACTAAAACTGGTAGCTCATGTATTTAACTGTTTAATGCCTTCTTAACGTTCCAAAGTTTTCTACAGTTTCAATAGTTCCAAAAGTATAGTTGGGCATAAATTTGAAAGGAAACATGTCTTACTGGCTCTTGGCCCTCAAGTCTGTGCATGGAGATTGAATTTCAAAGATTGTAGATGAATGAAAATAAAGCTTATGTTGTGTAGTGGCATTATGGCTTCTATGTTATTTAAATTTCTGCTGTGCGTAAATAATTGATTTGCTTCCAGAATTTGTGCACTGACTATTTGCGATGGTTATCATAGGTGTGGGTCAAGTGAATCTAACTTGAATTGACCAGTAAACTCATATAACCATATAACCTATGATGGAGGTTTAACAAGACCATTTTCAAATTTCAACAATGCTATCATGCCAATCAGGTGATTTTATAGCATTTTCTTATTTAGCTATACTGCACCAACATAATTATTCAAAAAAGGGTTACCACAGCTCTGAATCAAGAGAAGCTACTTAAAATGGACCAGTAAATTCCATGTAAACATAATCTCTGAATGAGGTTCAATAGGACCATTTTCCAATTTCAACCATGCTATCATGTCAATCAGGTGCTTTTATAGCATTTCTTGTACTGCAGAAACATAATGATTCAAAATATAAATCATCAAAAGGCTTTTTATAACACAGTAAAGCTCAAGGAAAAAAATGCTACCATATATTTCTAGATTTTCAATCAAACATGGTAATATAAAATTCAGGCTTCAACAAATACTTTGGGTCTTAAAGCTTCATACAATGCACTATAAGCTTATTTATCCAACTTAGTTTTTTTCTTGAATCAGGTAGCAGTAACACTAAGTTACATTGAGTTGACAAGACAACAGCAAAATTTTAAATTGAGAAACTTCAAAATTTTGCTCACAAACAAGTAACACACATTCCAAGTTATCCTAAGGCCTTGTGCAGCAATTATCCCCAAATTACCCCTTTCTAACAAGAGGAAAACATAAGAAATACATCAACTAAAACATGCAAGGTAAATATACTGAATGTTAGATTTTTTGTTAATCTTCACATATCCTGTAGACCTGCATCTCCTAGAAAGCAAGGTTGTCTTACTGTCTATGTAATATTACTTTAGGAAGGTTAATTGACCTTTGCTTTATGAATAGCCCTTTAGCCTTTATCTATAGAGAAGTCTTTAATACATTTTATTAAATAATAAAAAAATATATAATGAGACAACAAAAATTGTCACAAAAAGACAGACAGAGTAAAATGCAACAGAGAAGACATCATGATAATCAGGAAACTTGCATAGGTAAATTGTAGTCACAGTCTGGAAGTGTTGGGTAATTCCAGATTATGTAAGGTTGACTCGTGCATTTTATTTCCAAAGCACTGCGATTCTCTATCATATATTTTACTCGCCAATATTTGCCCGCTGTGAATACATCATTCTTTCTGCTAAAATTAAAATATTTCAGTGGATGGTATGTCTTTTATTTGCGGTACATTCATGCCTTAATCTATAAATCTGATTCCAATTGCTGAGCACTCTAGTGTTGCAAACACAAGCTCAATATCTCTCTTAGAGCACTGAAATTTTTTCCAATATTATTTTAATTTGCAAGTTGGTTACCTAATTGGAAAAGACAAAGGAATACACAACAAACACCCATGCAAATTAGAAGGCTCCAAGTACACCAGAGCCATGGCTGTAGCTAGTGTGACTTTCTTCTTTGTCTAAAATGGATCTGGTTGAAAATTTTCACAGCATGGGTTTTCATCTGGAAGCTGCAAATGGGAATTTCGTTATTGAACAAGATCATTTAACATTTTGGAAGAAGATGAAGTCAAACATACCATAGGAACTGCAAGAATCAACAAATGGGAAACTAATAATCACAGGGATCTTACTTGTAGCATTTTGAGCATTAATGATCAAATGACTCACACCAGCAGTGCCAAAACACCAACAGAAGAATGGGGCACATGTGTGTGAAAATAAAGCTGTAACTGTGAGATTTGTCTGAGGGAATTTCACCAAATAAAGAGGAGGTTCCTAATATGTAACAAGCACAATAATCACTTAAAATTCAAGATATTTAACATTTATGAATATCCAGCTGCCATCCTAAGATATATCTGAGGAAATTTTCCCAAATAAAGATGACAACATAAGATGTGATCAATGAGGCAGGCACCAGTTGAGGCACCAATGTACATGCAGTCATCACCTTGATTGCTTTACTAGTCTAATCTTATGACAGTCTGGTCACTTCACTTGACAAAGGGCCCAGATTAACCTTGCATAATCTCCATACTACTGCAAGAGAAGACATGAAAGAAATATTCAAATTTGATAACAAAAAAACAGAGTTTTCTTTCAGCAGGTGGGAACAAAAAGTTCAAGAAAAAGTTTGTTGATCTGATACAAAAATGAGATTCACTTGCAATTAGACTTTTTGTTGCTAAAATAACAAGGTATAGATGCATTTAATGCAGAAAGAAAGGGCACCACCACAGGAACATTGGAAAAGGATTTCAGTTGAAAAAGAGGATAAAGAAAATCTGGCAATTTCATTTTTTTCCACTATTTCAGATTCTTCTAGAGGTTCCTAGGCTCCAGGGCTGCTACTTAACAAACATCCCTGTGAACAAAGCAATTCATTTCATTCACCAAATTTCCAAAGAGTTTTTATCTTGAGTAACAATAGGAATCATAAGTAGTCAGTTAAGTATGGAATGACAAAACTAGATTTCCCACCAATTCCCTACATCAAAAGACACTACATTTAGTATGGAATGACAACAAATGATCTCTTAAGCATCTTAGAATGTTCACACAGGTGTGGCTACATACCAATAAAAGAGGGCATGCACTTGATGACAAAGTTGTCCAACGTATCATGACTGGTTACAACTTAGAATTTGAAGGGATATAATATCTTATAATCAGATCAAACTTGAATTGATTGTCAAGGGGGGTGTGAATTTCGATGGATATTCACAGGTGAATAAATCAATGGAAGTTGAAGACATCATATGGAATGGCAACAAATGATCTCTTGAGGATCTTCAAATGTTCGCATAGATGTGGCTATATACCAGTAAATGAGCCACGCACTTGATGACAAAGTTGTCAAACGTATCATGATTGGTTACAAACTTACAACTTAGAATTTGAATGGAAATAATGCCTTATAAGCAGATCAAACTTGAATTGATTGTCAATGGGGATGTCACTTTGACAGGTAAATGAGTCAATGGAATTTGGAAGACATGAGACACATGAAATGAAAATCCAAGTCTACTAAATGTGGCTTAAAGCGCTCGGAGACAATAGCAATAACACTATGGGATGAACAAGTTGTAGATAACCCAAAAATGGTTGACCATTCTCCACTTTGAAGGTCAAGTAAAGCACGTAAAGCTATCCAAAAGTAAAGAATTCTTAGGTTATGAGACGATTCCAAGAAATGGAGGCTCTAAAATACCATCAAGCATGAACAACGCCAAGTTGATTCCAAGAAATGGAGGCTCTAAAATGACATCAAGGATGAAAAGTTAATCAGGTAAATAAGTCCATAGGAGTTGAAAACATGAAATCAAGGCAAATCAAAATGAATGATGGTCTAGGTTTAGTAAATGAGCCCTGAAAGATCAAATACCAAACAACAAGAAGCCATGTATTACAATGTAAAAATCAACAGGATCAACAAAATAGTATATCAACCAATAGTGACCGATCACAATCAATTTGAAGTTCTACTTGAATGTGTAAACCTCTAGCCAGAAAGCCTTGAAATATTATGGGCATGCATTCTACATATTCAATTAAAAGAAATTTATTTTAATTTTAAATTTATCTATCAATTTATTGGAATGGTAAACAAAAATTAATTAATCTTTTATATTTATAAATTAAGATCGATTTATCTAAATCTTAAAATAAATCAATATAAAACAGAATTTCAAGTGAGTAATCTCTGGCAGTCACCTGATCTGATGGATTCAGAACAGTCCTACAGTGATCAAACACAGGGGGGATCACAAGCTCTATTTCTTCAAAACCCCTCTTCTTAATCTGCTGTTCTCCATTCTTTCTTTTCCCTTCTTCCCTCTGGAACAGTTTCTCCTCCCTTACAATCAAAGTATAGAGAGCCCCCATTCGAGAAACGGAATTCATCCAAAGCCCAGGCTTGATTTTTCCAGGCCAAAGAGTAGTCGATTTCATCCTCCTGCAACTGCCAGCTTCACAAACCCTAGCGAGACAAGAGAAAAGCTTCCTTGACAAAAATTTCAACTTCTGCTCTTCTTCTTCATCCTCTCAGCTAGGCCAACTTGATCTTGCTCTTGGGCCGACTTGGTCTTGTGCTTATCCATGACTTTTCCTTGATAAAATAAATATTTTTCTTCACTACAATGAGTCCAAATGGGACTAGGACACGTGGGAAATCTTTGTTTTATGTGGCCTAAAGGCCATGAACAATAAGAAATATATTAATATCACTGAGTAATGAGCAGTAGCACTGCTTTCAAACTTTGTTTTGTAATTTATTTACTAACCAAGAGTTTGTCACTTATATACACCAGCAAAGAATAGAGATCAGATACTGCAATTGTCAACATTACACCATAGTTTACAAACACTGTTGCACCAGCATTGAGCATTTGCAGTAACACACCAGAATCAAGAGTCTCTGTTATAGCAGCACTAGCAGCAATACAACAAGTTTTTGAATTTTCCAATGGCCTCACCGTTCATCCCAAGAGGGCTGTGGAAATTGTGGTGGGAGAAGAAATGGTGATTGTGAAGAAGAATAACAAAAGAAATATTCTATTAATTCTCCCCTATGAAAGTATGTGACAAAGATTGGGAAGATCATTATGAATGTTGTAAAACATATGAAGTTGAACAATGAAGCATCACTGTACGAAGTCAGTCTGAAACAGTGAAATCTCCAACTTTTATGTTTTTTCCAAAGCTTTCTTCTCTTTTTTCTTCGATATAAAATTTAAATTATATTTATTTAATTAACAAAGAAAGAAGGTATAGGCCGTAGGGCATCAATTCCAAGATTCCTAATTTCATTAGTAAAATCTTCTGTCAATTCTGACCCACGCCCAATATTTGTATAACTTTGTAGGAGAGGTATCAGTGACGTGGGAACTGCCCTGTATCCCAAGGGCACAAATATCCTAAAAGTGGTTGCCCACAGCACCAACAAAAACCTAGTTAAATTTCAAATTAGCAATAGATGAAAGAAAGAGCACACTGGGTACCATCTGCAAAATGTGGGGCAGTGCTAAAGGGTTTCCCTATGAGGTTTTCCTTGAAAAAAATAAAATAAAGAGCATACCTATTGAAGCCGAATTGTCGTCTTCCCTATAATACCATGTGTTACAACAAAATCTAGAACCCCTGTTTGATGTAAAATCTCAAGCATCAAGGGGCTAGTATTGTGCACTTAGGAAGTCTACCCATTGTCATCACAGTAACTCTTCCTCGCACTTCTAGTTAGCTCTTCTCCAATTCAATAGGGGCTACCATAAAGATAAGAGCAAGCCTTAACAAAATTATTTTGAAGAGTAAGCCTTAACAAAATGTATGGTAGTAGTAAAATGGATTATTGAGTGATGTGAGAACAAAACGTGATGGAATACCCCAAGACTAGTGCCTACCAAATACTGGGGAAATGCAGTCAAAAAGGGGTATGGATCTAAAAGGGCTAATGCCTGAATCTGTAAGGCAAATATGCATGCCACAAATTAGCCTTAGCTCACTGAAAAATGGATGCTGAAAATTATCCTTGGAGAGCTAGGAATGCTACTATAAAATAAAGCCATGAAGGTGATGTTGTATTAATTCATGCAACAATCTAGTTTGTTAGATGCAAGCTTAATATAAAAACAACGAATATAAGTGCAATGAAATTCTCACATTACATTATCCAAATGATAAATAGACCATTACAAGCCCTTCATGACTAATTACAAGGGTTTCCAACAAAATAAAAATGTAAAAGGATTGCATAAATAAAACCTCACAGAAGATAGATGCAATATCCCCAATCTTCCAATAAGTTTGCATGAGTTCCTTTATTTTAGATGAAGCATTAAATTCTTGAGGAAATGGGTGAAGGCTAATGAGGGCAGTAGAGCTCATGCTAGGTTTTTTCTCACGTGCTAAATAAGTCAGCCATCTTTTGAATTTTACATTTTCTTTCTACAGTGGCTTTATATGCTTTTATCGTTCTTTCAACTGCATCAACCTTCCAGGGCAAGTTTCTGGACCTGGACTCAAGGATGTGGATATATGGTGCCAATCCCAATGACCAATGACAATCAACCCAAATAATGGAGATGAATAATCAGGAAAGATGGAAAGTGATAAGTATGAATTACCCTAGACATGCTATATCAATCAGCGCCTCTCCAGTAGGGCCCTTCCTAAACCATAAGGCTTGAGATGAGCCTCACTGGACTAGAGTCAAAAGCTAACCACCCATTTGAAGTGTGGGAAGAAGGATACAATCAAGAGTAGTCAATCATCCAATTTGCCCCATGATTTATATTAATATGCCCATCACATTAAATGAAAGCACATGATTGCTAGAAGGTTATAATGCCTACTGATAGATGACCCACCTTCCATCAAGAAGACTGCTAGATGGGAGAGAGCATTGACTGGAGCAATAGGTGGACAACTCTAGCATAATGCTACCTGAAGACCATCATAGGGTTGTTGGCTAGCTGATGAGGAGAAAAAATTCTCCCATGGATTAGCCACTTTTGGTGGGGTGGGTAACAAGCCCCAAGCCTAGAAACCCACTTCGGGGTGGAGATGTATAAAAGGAGAAGACCCAAGAACAAGAACCAAGGTAACAAGGTAGGTTTATCATGGAATAAACCCATCTCTCCTAACATCCAACACTAAATGAAGGAAGCTCAGTCTAGTACAGTGTCTAGAGGAAGAACTAGTGGGATGCCTAGATCACCCACTACACTGCAGTCTAGAAGAGGTAGCTCATCATGGAGGCCTGGCGGATCTCATCTGGATCTAATCTAGTCATGTTGCTAAAATCTTGTGGGATGAAAAAACATGCTCAACTTGGCACAAGATTTGAGATTGGGATCCCAGCTTCAAGTATAAATATATGAGAGACATGTTGTTGAACTCATCTGAGTCAAAAGGCTATTGTTAAGCATCTTTATAGGTCAACAAGATCTGTAGTAGTGACAACAGGTCCTGAAATTTATGAGAATTATGTGCTCTTGACATCTCTGATTATTCAGAGTCTACTTGTCTGGTTTATATGAAGATTCTTTGTTGACAATTCACTTCATGCTTTGATTTCTCTCCTAGCTTTAACAATCCAGTTTTAGTATATTTTAATCAGCGAGATTCAATTTTAAATTATGTTGCTTGATTTCTTCTATACCATCTTTTCCATCACCCACTTGGACTTGGCACTGCTCACCTTTTTTTCATGGAATACAATTCATCCCACCCTCAAGCCCATAAGCAAGAATGAAATTGCTTGTATCTTGCCAGCCCCACCAACAACAGGCTCACAAAGACTCAATCAACAACCGGCTAACAAAGAGCAAACACATCACGGGTGGGATTTGAACCCAGGTGTAGTGGATAGCATTCATCCTCTCAACCATCCAAGATAAAACCCAAATAACTGGCACTGCTCACTTATGCTACACAATCAAATCTTTCACGGGTTTCAATCCCTGATTTCGAAGATTAGTTTACAAACTTGAAGAATCTGCAATTCAATTGCAGATCCGCATGTTATTCTCTATGATTTGAAGCCCTGATCCGCAGATTCCAATACTCAATTCAGCAGGGCCAACTTTGAGACACCCCCTTTGGATTACCAAGCACTAATCCAGAAGTGAAGTGAATTGTGCCAAAGATAGGTGTGCCTTCCCTAAGCTGACCATTCAGAACCATTTAATTCCGCAAAGGACAATTCTGAGAGATAACATAATTATTAGAGGGCAAAAAGGACTGCTTAAAAGAAAACTACAAAAGTAAAAAATCGCTTACTTGTACAAAACTTTATTTTTTTTTTAATTCAGGCTTTTCTCTAATTGAGTAATAGACTATAGGATGGACTTACATTTTTTACCAACGTTCACATTCTTTCGCGTAGCCTATTAATGAAATATTAGAAATCCTTTCAGCCCTAGAGCTCAATGAATATGTTTTTCGATTGCAGAGTCTATTGCCTTTGATTTCAGAAAAGACATCCATTAAGTGTTCACTTAGGACAGGCACCTCCATAATTGCAGGTTTTGGTTAATGTTGATTTGGGCTGCCTACCGGTTGCATATGTAGCTCCTAGTTGATAAAAAACACAATCCATAAACCATTTCCTCTCTTAATGGTTACTAACTAGTAAATACTTATTATTTCCAAATCAATACAATTGATGTAGCTACAATGTGCACCCAAAGACTAATTTATATGTCGCAAATGTCTAAGTAGATGTTGTGTTGCTTCAGTCCACGACATACATGTAAAAACGATTACATAGAAAACATTGACAAGAAGCAGCTTTAAAGCATTTGTCAAAGTCTACTCAGAAGGCTCAGATCCCTTGAAATTCCCATTCAGACGTTTTAAAATTCCCGTGTTCTAAAGTCACTTATAAAATCGAGTGGCAATTTCACACTTTGCTTTCCCTTTTCTGCACTGGTAACCAGTGCAATTTAACCAGCCATCAATTCAATAATCTTGCTTTCACCTTTGCTTTCCTTTTATTAACAGTAACGATTACAATTTTGTGACCATCAATTCAATAATCTTGCTTTAAAAGTTAATTGCCATCTCATGATGACACCCATAATCTGACCAATCTCAAATAGGATTGACCCACAAGCTCCATTAAGATACTGTTTCCTTTTTAATTTTTCTACTTGGTGCATAATCTAACTCTAATCTATCTCTGTGCATAGAAAATCAAATAAATTCACAATATCATCTGGTGCACCAGTCTTGAGTTTTGAGGAACAGGGTAGCGTTTTTGAGTTGGCGAAGCATGGGACTCAAATGTAACTTATGTACTCGCGTTCTCATCGTGGCATGAGAAGATTCGCACCAGCGGCTTGATAATTCCAACACCCTGATATGACCATGTTATTTGTCCCAATGTTCCAGTATTGAAATCTCAAATGTCTCAGCGAAACCCCAAATAATTTTGTGAAATTCCCAAGAAACACAATCCTATAACAACAGGAGGTTATTCCCTGAATCATGAATCCAAATTTTTTTTGGGAATTCCCAAGAAACATAATCCATGTGAAAAACATGAGGGTTTTCCATGATCATGAACCAAATACAAACAGATGTGGGGATAATCGTAAAGAGCTAATGGTCAACTATAAATTTCTGTCGATAATTAATGGATTATAAAAGACCCAAATGATGCAAACAAACAAACAGAGACCTTAGAGGGTGAGAGAAGTACCAGACTAACTTCAGACTTGGCCTCGTTACAGGGTTCCTTCCCAAGTTTATCCTTGCAGGTTGGAACAGTTTCAAACCAGGAAATTTCAATCTTCTTCGAAATTATGCCAACCTTAAAGTATATGTAGTCTGAGGCAAGGAGATCCACTTCCATGCCGGTAACATCAAACCATATGAAGAACTGTTTGGCCTGAATACCAGACAAATCAGTGATATTCCCGTAACTCACCTCTCCTGTGATAGTTTTGTCATAGTAAACGAGACTTCGGTGTAAATTCCCAACCAAAAAGGTGATTTTTGTAGCAAGGCATGTAAGAGAAAAGATGGTTGTTTGATAGAGGTTTGAATGACATTTGTACAATTATTGGCACAACAGTTGTTCATTTAAGTGAACAACATCATTCATTTTATTGAATGGAAACTGTTTATTCTATTGAATATCAATAGTATGTGAAAGTCGTAAAAATGAAGCTGTTCATTTGACTAAAAAACTGTTGTCCATTCAACTGAACAACAACTGTCCATTCGATTGAACATCAGCAATTGTTCACTCTTTTGAACAACAAAGATATATGAAAGTCATCAAAAGAAGAAACCGTAGCTGTTCATTTTACTGAACAACATTAGTTTGTTTGACTAAACAACAACTGTTTACCTTACTGAACATTAGTTGTTCGTTAGATTGGACAGTAGATGTTTATTTTATTGGACAACAGTTTTTCATTCTTTTGAACAACAACTGTTCATTTTTATTGAACAACAATTTTTCGTCTAACAGAACATCCGGTGTTCATTTTTTTGAACAACAGTTGTTCAATCTATTGAACAACTATTGTTAATCAATTTTGAAAAAGTACAGCAACAGTGTAAAACTCAAACCAAAATAACGAAAATTGTTCACTTGGAAGAAACATCAGTTTTCCAAAGAATTGAACAAAAACTGCTAAAAAAAATGAAGTGAAATAGCAAAAAAAGGAATGTTAGCTACTTTGTTTGTAAGCAATTGTTTCAAAGAAAAAATCCCTCCATTTATATAGGGGCAATTTATTCTAAAGAAACACAAAAACAAAAAATCATAAACTACCTACGTAAAGAAAATATTTACATTATTTACAGCCGAAACGAGACATTTTTCATGAAATTGAAGCTGTCGGGTCGTTACTCCATGCAGCTAAAATTTTCATAGTGAGATCATTGCGTACCTATTGTAAAAAAGACTCTTTGGTGAGTGGTTTGTGGAAAAGACGTACCTGGTGTCCATTCACCTGGAAATAAGATCCAGACCCATCGATGGTAGTCAAAGTTAGAGTGCACGCTTCTTGAATTTCGTACAGGCCAAGTTATCTTGTATGCAATTTACCTGGGAAGTCTTGGAATATGGAATCATAGAGGAGTGCCTAGTATCTTTCCCGAAGCTTCTCCTTCTTGATGAGACTGTCATGCCACTTTTCTCGTTGCTGTTGAATAATTGTAGTGCATTAAAGGGAAAGTAAGCGCACTTCATCTATTTCATGTATTTATTGAAGTCACTTAATTTTGGCTTCCATCATGTCCACTCCCACTTCCTGAGCTATCTTGAGAGTATTTGTTTCAATTTCGATAGGAAAAATAGGTTATTTTCAAAATACAAGTTGGTACGGGGAATAACCAGTAGTATTTCGCCAAGTTGTGTGATAGGCCCACAAGGCCTCTGGTATTCTAGTAGCCCAGTCTTGCCAATGTGTTGAAACTGTTTTGGTCAAAATTGCCTCAATGACCTTGTTGGTTCTTTCAACCAACCCATTCGCCTGCGGGTGATATGGAGAAGTGACTCTATGTGTGATATGGTGGTTATGTAAGGTGGATGTAATCTTATTACCTACAAACTGTGGCCCCCCCATCTATGATCACTTCCCTGGGTAAACCATACCGCATGAATAACTCAAAAAGGAAATTAATTATAGTTTATTTTGTAGCTCTTGGAAAAGCTACTGTTGCTACCCACTTTTTTACATAGTCTGTAACAACCAATATGTAGGCCTTTTGGTTTGATGGCAGATTGAATGGGCCAAAAAAATAAAACTCCCACCATTCGAAAGGTCATATTTCCAATTGTGGCTGCAATGACATTTCATCAGATTGACCAGGACAACCCATCCTCTGGAATTTATCACAAGCTTGGACGTGTTTCTTGGTATCTTTAGAAATAGTGGACCAACAATAGCCCATCTGCAATATTTTATGTCCAGTTCTGCGATCTGAAAAGTGTCTGCCACAAGGCTCGTCATGGAAAGCCTTGAATATGTCATAGATTTCATCTTCATGAATGCATCTATGTATTTTCATATTAGATCCTGTGTGAAAAAGGTATGCACCAATCCAAGAGAATCGGGCACTGCATTGGAAAATCAACTTTCTTTCTTTAGCTATTAAATGCTTTGGTAGTTTTCCTACTGCCAAATAATTTTCCACATCTGCATACCATGGTGCCTTAACCGTTACGACAAACATATGTTCATCTAGGAACTGATCGTCCACAACCAGTGGATCGTTTGTCTTAGGAACCTGTGATAGAAAATATATGACTAGGTTTTCATTTCCTCAACGGTCTTTAATGGTAATATAAAACTCATGAAAAAGTAACAACCAACGGGTCACCCGCCCATTAGTGATTGGTTTATTGGCTAAGTATCTAATGGTGAAATTATCGGTGTACAGAAAAATTTGGTAGCCTGTTATATAATGTCTAAATTTATTTATGGCATAAATGACAGCTAAAAATTCCTTTTCTATTATAGTATAATTGAGTTCAACAAAAGTGAGATTTTTGCTGATATAATAAATAACATAGGGATTTTTGTCCTCTTTCCCGAGGACAATGCCTATTGCTGTATCCGATGCATCTATGGAGATATGAAAAGGAAGCTCCCAATTGGGTTTACGCAACACTGGAGCAGTTGAGACTAATTTGTTCACATCTATAAAATCAATGTCACATTTATCAGACCATCTAAATTCAAAATTTCCTATTAAAGCATACAAAGGCGCATCGATTCGTGAAAAATTCTTTATAATATACGATAGTATCTTGCATATCCAAGGAAGCTACGTACCTCTGTCTGAGTGCAAGGTGTGGGTAGTAGAATAATTATCTCTATTTTTGTTGGGTCTACCTGTATTCTAGCCACAAATATGTAGTGTCCTAGGATTACGCCTTCTGTCATCATCATGTGACATTTCTCGTTGCTTAGACACAGGTAGGTAGGGATGCATCGTTCCAAAAATTTCTCTAAGTTTTGTAGCGCTTGGTCGAAATCGTTCCCGTACGAGGTGAAGTCATCCATGTAAACTTCAATTCCATCATTTATCAGATCAGAAAAAATGTTGAGTATGGCCCTCTAAAATGTCACTGGGGCATTGCATAAACCTAAATGTAACACTCTATACGCAAACGTACCCCAGGGGCAGGTAAAGGCAGTTTTTTCTTGGTCTTTAGGGGAAATTTGGATTTGGTTGTAACCACTGAAGCCATCAAAAAAGGAAAAGAATCGTTTCCCAGCCAGTGTATCAAGGACTTGATCAATAAATGGAAGAGGAAAGTGGTATTTTTGCGTGGGCTTGTTTAGTTCCCTGTATCCACACAGATCCGCCACTTCCTGTTATTTTTGGGAACAACTACCAATGGAGAGACCCACTTACTATCTGAAATAGGATAAATAAAATTCACATCCAGCAACTTTTGTAATTCTTCTTTGACGATATCCTTAAGATGCAGATTCAATCTTCGTTGAGGTTGCTAGATAGGACGAGCATCCTTTTCGGTGTAGATTTGGTGTGTACATAATTGAGGGTCTATGCCCTTCATGTCTGGATAATCCCAAAAAAAATTCCATTTATGTTTTTGCAGAAGCTAAATGAGTTTTTGTTGTTGGTCACTATCCAGATTATCATTAATATTCAAGATCTTGCCGGGTTAAATCTCAACAGGCATGTTGTCATGAACAACAGTCGTTGGTATATGTTGATCGTCAACATCTTCTGAAGGATCTTCCTGGGATTCATTGTCAAGAATCACTTTCAACATTTTAAATTTCACATTTTTCTCAATAATTTATTGATTTACAAAATTATTAATTACATCATCTTTAGTCTGATTCTTGAACTCAAACGCTTATGCTACTATAAGAGGTTAATGGATGTTTTCTTCCAGGTATGTAGGTGGATGTTTATGATTTTTCAGGATGGACAGATTTGGCTTAGCAGGGGGATATAAAAAAAGGTTTTTTACAACATTTCCCTTTGTCATGCTGATACTACCATCATGACAACCTATGTAAGCATCGAATGTTGCTAACCAAGGTCGTCCCAAAATTAAAGGGTGTCCATCTAATCGACTTCTTGGGTTGATAACTAGAAAATATACTGGGTATTCCCATGAGTCAACAGAAAAAATAATGTCATGTATATTTCCCTTGGGTTTAACAACATAATGAGCAACAAGTTCTAACAAAGTAGTGTTTGGTTCCAAAGCTATGATATCGAGTGCCTCACAAGTTTCTGCCGTGAGAATGTTAATGGCTTAACCTATATCAACTAGTGTGTTTGGAAAATAGTGCCCATATATTTTAACAGTAACTATGGGATTCCCTAGATATTCATATTTTAATGGCATTTCCCTAACTAGAAATAGATCATATAAGGTCCCTACGACATGGAAAGTTGGTGAATTTTTTGGTTTCCTTGCAGGTTTTTTCACACACAATTCTTCAATCATTTTAGCATAAATAGGAATGTCTTGGATAGCCTAGAGGAGAGGAATTTTAATACATAAATTTTTAAGTTCCCCTAAGAGATCAAAGTTTGGATAAACAACGTGTTTATGTATTATTAATCTTTCAGGGAACAGAGGAGAAGTGATAATAAGTTTTTCAGCGTCTTGCTGCTTGACTATGTCTTCTCCCTGTTTTATTTCTGTATTAGTAACAATCGAGGATTTAGTTATGGCAGGTGTTTCTATCTCATCTTGTTGTTGAATTTTATTTTCCTCAGGGGTGATGATGCATCCTGATCTTAGCCTAAGTTCACTGCACTCCATCTGTTTTATTTCAGGATATGAATTTTCAACAATCTGTATCAGCTAAACTGGGTTGTTATTGGGATTTGGATTTGGTTGAGCTGGCAGTTGGGGGTGCATAAGAGGTTGAGGATTTTTCTGCAATGGATATGGAGTTGGTAAGGTTGGTTGAGGTTGAGGACCCGTCCCCATAGGTGGTTATTCCCAGGGGTCGCTACCAATTTGAAGACCAATTTGGATTTTTTGTCGTGGAGGCAGCCCACTGGGATGGGTACGGATTGTTTTGTTAGAAAGGAGTGGAAATTGGCCAACCGAAATTTGGAAAAGGTTGGTTTGGCCAGGGTGACATAGGAAATTATTGAGATTTCCAAGTGGAGAAAGGTGATTGTCCTTGCCATGCTGTTCCAAAATTATGTTGATTAAATGATGGAGAAGAAAATAACAGAGAAGGGTCTTGTGACATATCTGTGGGTTGGGTTTGCCACTGTCGACGTTGACTCATTAAGTATACTAGTTCCGTCTCTTCTTCCGCTTATTTAAAAACTGCCTTTAATCCCAAAATTGATAGACATTGTTCGGTGGCATGGTCCTTAGTGCAGATGGCACGAGTCTGAATCATGTCTAATGGGCATTCCCTCTAACTATGCTTCTTCCAACATCGTGTGAAGAAAACAACTAAATTCTATTATGATATAACTTGTTTCTGTTTGGCCTGTAGGACGTCCAACTGTGTTGTGAGGGTGCCCAGTATATTAGTTTTGAAATATTATAATAGATTGCCACATTATAGGAACTTTAATTTCTAAAATGGGTCTCCTAAGGAAATTATAAAATAATAGTTGAAATAATAAAATAAGATTTGATGACATCATCAAATTTTAGGGGGGAAAAAGAAAAAAACTACTTTTTCAACTCATATTTTCAACTTATGTCCCAAAGTTATTACTCAAATTTTGAGCGGGAGTACTCGTTGGATGTAAAGTTTAATTCCTCATCCAAGGAGACCCATGTTGCATACTTTCTATGGATCCCGCTACACGAAAAATGAGAAATACATGAAAAACGTGATTGTAATAACATTTTTTTATGTATTTCTCATTTTTCATGTAGCATTGTCCATCGAAAGTATGAAACATGGGTAATCCTTGGATGAGGAATTAAATTTTTCATCTAACGAGTACTCCCGCTCGAAATTTGAGTAAAAACTTTGGGAGATAAGTTGAAAATACGAGTTGAAAAAGTAGTTTTATTATTTTATTAATTTTTAATCTTTTTACCCTTTTACTTAAAAAATGGTGAATCATCCCCCATGGTTGACATCATCATATTGAATCCTATTGGTTCTTATAAAATTTATTTTTGTTGTACATTTTTCTTTAGAGGCCCATTTTAGACCTCAAAATTCCTCTAATGGATCTCCATCTGAGTTATGCTACCACCAACAGCTTTATTATTTCTAGCGATAGTATCTCGTCTAGTTGTCCTGATGCATATGCTACCTCGAGAGCACCTAATACGAAACTGAATAATGTCATCATAATTTTCCTTATAAATATCTCCTTTCCCCATTAAATTTAATGTTTCTATCCATTCATCATTCATTAATTTTATCATAATTACTTTTAAAACATATTTAGATAATGCATTATAAGGAGACCGTTGTAAATTATATTGAAATCGTTCAACATATTCTTCTAGAGTCTCATTATCTTTTGCACTCATGTTAAAGATTTCATCTTTCAGGTCTCTAGTTCTGCAATAATCTTAATATTTAGTGAGAAAAATGTTTTCATTTGATCCAAAGAGTTAATAGTTCCTCCACAAAGCCCCATAAACCATTGCAGAGCTACTCCCTTTAATGTAGAAGGAAAAAAATTTACTTTTTGGGGATCAGTGGTGTAATCATACCCCCTACATAAAATGTCAAATTCGAACAGGAAAACATCAAGATCTTCCTAGGTTAAACCGTGGAAAGTAGGGATGATCTGCAAAGGAATGAATTTCATGGGAGCATTAGCAACTGGGTCGACGATAGGATATTCCAAAATCGATGTTTTTCCCTGAGGCTGATTACGCGCCATCTGATCAAAGATGTGCCAATAACCTTAAGGAATCTCTTGGTTTGGAAAGTTGATTTGGGCAGACTGTCAGACATATTTGGAAGGGGTCTTACAACACTAACTTGATTTGGGATATCAGGTATCCTTTCTTCAACCGATATCTTAGGAGATCCAGGTTTTGGTGACTGTAGATTTTCTCCTACAACACCACTAGTTTCTCCCTCTCCTTCTTGTAGATTGCACAAATTTCCCTCTTGTGAAGGGTCAGAATGAAAATTTTCAGTATCCTGAAAGCCCTTTTCAGACCCTTTGGTTTTGTTATGGATCTCGGTGTGAGCTGCAGATGGTGAGCTTGCTACTTGACGGATTATACTAGAGATTTTTTAGGAGCGATCTAAGGTCATACTGTCGCCTGAGATTCTGCTTTTCTTATGATTTTTTTTATAAAGGTCGATTTTCCAAGGGTCATCGACCCCTTGGGTTTCATAGATTTAGGAGGTGGATTCAGATCTGTTTCAACTTTTTTCTTCCTAGTCATTCATAAAAAACATATATTCCTATCTACTCTATATACATCTGCTGGAAGTGGGCTTTGAGCAGGCGTTTTACTTGCTGGCACGCAAGTTCTTACCTCTCGTTTTCAATACCCAAGTCCTTCACATCAATAAAATCCAATTAAAAAAAAAGAAATCAATCTTTAACACTCTCCCTGGCAATGGTGCCAAAATGTTGGTGCAATAAGGTGACTATAAAAATAAATCCTAATGCCTACATTAATCATCAACCAAGGAATCATTTGTTTGTTTCAAGAGTGTTGGCAATGTTTGTGCATAGTGAAATCAAAAGCCATCTAGGAATAAATCATTCTAAATCATTGCAATAACTACTTTTCTAATTCTCGAAGTTCAATATGGAATAATTCAAAATAAAAACTTAAATCAATTATAAACCATAAATATTAATCTATCCTTAACTAATTTGTTGAAAAACTGAATCTAACTTATGAATTGCAAGAATCACACTTCAAATAATCACTGCTTAACAATTATCTACTGAAAAGAGAGATTACATAAATTAACAACAATTTATTATTCAAAATTATAATGAAGAATAACAATAAACAATCGCTGGATATCTATGATAACAACATTAAAAACGAACAATGATCAATTGTAACGCTAGTTTGAGCAAGTTACTAAAGAATAATATGCAATCGTGAAAGCAACAACATCTTAAGATGTATCTCAAACATCAAGGATAAACTGCGCAAACGAATTCTAACATTATACAATAATTAAAATGAAAAGATACAACAATTAACAATCGCAAAGATAAAAGAAATGATTATGATACAAAGAAAGCAGCAAGCCTCCTAGTGACTGGGCCAAAAGCCTCTAGAAGCTAACTGTTGGGAATACTCAAAACGTGATTATAAATGAAACACACTTTTTCTCATTAGTCACAATATCAAATACATAACATCACCATAGTGAAAATACTCTGTATTAGTACAAATAATGATGTTCGATGAAAGTTACAACTTAGAAATTAACCCCTGTTCTATTAAATCTATCAGCCTTATATAACCAAATAGTAAACTAATAGATGAGAGAGAATCCTCAGGATGAAGAGATCTTGAGGATTTTGTATCTAATAATCATATTATCTCTATAACATTAGTTGGATTCTCCTATTCTTCCGCTAGCCCATGTGATCAAGAAATGATCCTCTTTCCTTCTTTGGCCGCTGTTGTTCCATCATTTGAACAATAATAATCCATTTCAGATTTCTGCACATAAAGGCAAGCAAAAGTTAATTTTTATGCTTAAAATCATACAATTTGTTGGCAATTGATTTTATTCATCTTTCACAGCATTTTCTTCTAGATTATTCCCAAGAACTAAGATAAATGCACAAAATTAAATGATTAATTATGCTAAAATGAGGATAAAAACATACCTTTTCCATGACCCAACGGTGGCAGCCCCTGGCTTGTCCATGTGGCAGCCTATGATTGACCACCATGAAACCTAATAAAAACACGCCAATTCAAAAATATCACATAGTGCCACTTGGCACAATCCAATTCGCCAATGAATATTCCCTTTGACCGGTCAACCTTCCACATGGGCATGCCCATTCAGCTGTACGAACTGTTGATTGGGTTGTACTGCATTTTTTTTAAATTTTCACGTTTGGCAAAGTGGACAGAACACGTTTATGAGAGAATACGGTATCGGTTTTCTATGAAACTAGTTATGCCGAATTTAGAATGACGAGATATACGCGGTCATTCAGGTTCCACACCATTCCGACAACTTTCATTTTTTAGCATAATTTTGAGCACTTGATCATCCATGCTCCTTATCTCCATCAAAATCAAATCTGAATAGCCAGTGAGATATAAATATGAAACTTTGGAATATTTTATGCCATATGTGCGAGTTCCTTTCAAATACTTGAGCTCTCCCTTTGCTTCATTCCAATGACCTTCACACGGCTGATGCATGAAGATGGAAAGTACCCCTACAACAAAAGCTATGTTAGGCTGAATAGTAGTTAGAAAATTCAAACTTCCAACAAGTTTCATGTACTTTGTTGGATCGTCAAACATACTTCCTTTAGTGGAAGTAAGCTTCAAAGTATGCTCCATAGAAGTAGTGACATGATTACAATCATGCATCCCAAGTCTGTCGAATAGTTTTCCAACATAATTTCTCTGATAAATGAAAATGTACTTCGTTTCTGATAAACTTAAATCCACAAATAATAATGTAATAAACCCAAATCTGTCACGTCAAAAATTTTCATCAACTCTCTTTTGACGAATGCTATATATTCATAATTATTTCCAGTAATCATCAAATCATATACATACACAACAGATATACAAATGAATTTCCAATCTTCTTCACAAAAAGAGTTTCATCATCTATATCAAATTTCTTATAATTCAACTTAAGAAGGTGTTCAGTTAACTTTTCATACCATGCACGAGATGCTTCTTTCAGTCCATACAAAGCTTTCACTAACTTACATATATTTTTCTTTTTTCCTTCTACATGAAAACCTTTTGGTTAAAACATATAAACATCCTCCTTAAAATTGTCATTCAAAAAAGTTGTTTTAACATCCATATGGTGTATCGTCCAACTATTCTGAGCTGCAAGAGAAAACAAAGTTCTAATTGTGCCCCACATTGTTGTAGGAGCAAATGTATCTGTGTAGTCAACACCTTCATTATGAGCGTAGAATTTTGCTACAATCCTTGCCTTGTATTTATCAAGTGAACCATCTACCTTGTACCTGATCTTATACACCTATTTGCAACCAATAGGTTTGACACCTGCAGGAGGATCCACTAACCTCCAAGTTCCATTCTTAATAAGCACATCATATGCTCTTTTCATCGCATCCTTAAATTCATCACAATTAGCAGCTTCTTCAAAATAGTTGAGTTCACTAATTGTAGAATAATTAAATTCATAGTCATGAAAAACATTACCTGAATCACCTTTAGAATAACTTCCTATTTCAAAATGAGCATACTTTCTTGGAAATTTTTGAGCATGTGTAGGTCTTCTTAAATAATTTTTAAGTGGCTATGATGGTTGCTCATCCTAAAGTACAGGTTCTTTAGGAAAAATTTATAACCCTACATAAACAACACTATCCTCCAAATTTTCCTCAGCAATAACATCCTCATCATTCTCATAAGAAAAAGCTGGAAAAACCATAGACTAATCCAGAATGGGAACTCCCCCTTCATTATGTGGAACATCTTTATCAGATTCAAAATATAACTTTTTAGATGAAAATTTCTCCAAATGAGCCAGTTTCCTATCAACGATGGAATTATCTTTATTTGATTCAAGAAAAATAACATCTCTTGAAAGAATGAACCTATTATTTTCTTCATCATAAAGCCCGTATGCTTTGGAAGTATTAGAATAACCCAGAAATATAAATTTTCTACGTCTTGCTCCTAATTTATTTCGTTGTTGCTTAGGAATCAAAGCATAACATTTTGATCCAAAAATTCTGAAATGTTGAACAATTGGGAGTCTATCATACCAAAGTTCATAAGGTGTTTTGTTGTTAATAAAAATAGAAGGAAAAATATTTCTAATATAAGTTGCACAAAGAATTGCTTTTCCCCAAAACGTCAACTTCACATTCTTAAAAAACATCAAAGAATAAGAAAAGTTCTATTCATTCGTTCTGCAATGCCATTGTGTTGTGAATTATAAGAAATCATAGTTTGACGTTTTATTCCATTTTCATTCAAATTTTTTTCAAAGGCATGCTAAGTATACTCGCCACCGTTATTAGTTCAGATAATTCTTATATTTTTTTGAGTTTCATTTTTAATCACCAAATGAAAAGTTTTAAAAACTTCAAACACTCGTGACTTATCTTTCAACAAATACACCCAACACATTCTCAGGTAATAATCAATAAATGTCAACACATATTTATTTACATTGGCAGTTACAATAGGCATAGGTTCACATAAATCTAAATGTATGAGACCAAATTTTCGTGAAGATTTGGAAGAATAACTATGAAAAAGTTGCTTATAATGCTTTCCTATAATATAAGCATCAAAAGGTGTAATCTTTCTTGGAACTGTAGGAAGACCTTTAATACCTTGATTTTTCATAATTCTGGTATTGTCATAATTAATGTGACCAAATCGAGCATCCCACAACAAGTTGGGAGACATGATATCACTTTGTTGCGCCAAAAAGGTAGAACTTTCACGAGAATTAGTAGATGAAGTACCATTTAATTTTAAAAGCATACCTTCTTCCACACCAGTCATACTAACTACATGATCATATGCTCTTCTTATCTTGATGATGCCATCAAATATATGAATATAATGCCCTTGCTACTGAATATGGATAAGAGACATCAAATTTCACTAAAACTGTGGAATATAAAGTACATACTGTAGAACATAATTTGCAAGATTCATTATCTTCAAACGAATAAACCCAATGCCATATGGTTTAATTTGATACTTTAAGCAAACTAAATAACACCATCAATATCAACGCTGAAAGTTTCAAAAAAATATTTCCTAAATGTCATTTGACAAGTGGATCCTGATTCCAAAATCCAACTATCTCGCCATGAAGCAAATGTAGTGTTGAAAACATCATTAATATTAAAATTATAGAGAGAAACAATGTAATGTGCAAACTATGATGATTTTCCCTTATCTGGTGGTGGCTGACCTTTCTTTTCATTCCACTGTTCTCTTCTTTCACTGTATTTCTCCCAAGGGATTTTACAGTTAGTAGCAGTATAACTAGTCTATCATTAAAATTCCTATGTTATCTATCATTTTTTTGTCTGTCTCTCTAATTATTCCCCCAACCCCCTGCCTGTATAATTTCTCCTACCACGACCTCTACTACTTTTATCACCTCTAAAAGTTTTAACATGAAACTTATGATCCTTTTGTGCAAGGCACAACGTTTCTACATTAGAGTTAGGTGGGCCTCTTTCTTCCCAATGGCCTTTTCTCTTTTAGCTATTTTGTTTAAAACTTTATCAAATGTAATGTCTTTTAACTTCCCACTAGCTTGGTGAGACACAAATAGTGTGAATATACAGGGTGAAGGACTTTTATAAAAGTTGTAAATTGTAAATCTACTTCAATTCTAGTCACGATTCTATATCATGAAAAATGGCCTTTATTTCATACTTCAAAGGATAATTATCCGTCATCTCCAAATTAAAAAAATTTAACAACAACTGAATAATTTCGAGTTTTGAGTGCAAATCATACAATTATTTCAACTTATTAAATACTTTGAATTCAATATCAGAAGAAATGATATATTGACTTACCTCTTCTACCACTGGTGTAGGTATTAATTCATCTTCCTTGTTGTCTTTTGTCTCCCGAATTGCACGTTTCTTCTCGTTATCAGATGGCTTTTGTGCAATTTATTTTCCATCACTATCCTTCTTGCCTTGAAAAACTTCCCACAAATCGTTAAAAACAAGGGCACTTTTAATCTTTTTAAACCACTCTTGATAGTTCTCCTTTCCGCTAAGGACAACTCCAACTATGGAGAAGTCGTAATCCCTTTTTAGCAAAAAAAATCTTAAACAAATCCTTTTCAAATTCAAAATAAAAAAATAAATTCCTTTATCCTCTTTTTGCAAATTAAGTTGGCTTAGTGGTCCAATGGTATGTTTCAAAAATAGCTCAACAAAGATCTTGGTTTAAATCTCAAGACTGCTGCCCTTTTTAAATATTTAAAAAAAATTCTTTCGCAAATATTTTCCTTTTAATTTAAAATTTATTTCAAATCATGCCTATAAAAAATATCCCTCATTTTCACAATGAAATTCACAATTCCATACCAATGTAACTTCCAGTTTACTCTAATAAGTGAATTTTATAATTCCATACAATGTAGCTTCTAGTTTACTATAGTAAAAGTGATAAAATCTTACTCCCAAAAAAACTAACGAGGTTATTGTGGCTATTAATAAAGATTCACCAAGCCAAGCCAAGCAATAACGATTCACCAACAACAATAAATCCTCCAGAAAAGTTTATTTCATCCACAACTCGCAATAAATTCTCAGTTTATTTCATCCACAGCTAGATCTTTCTCCTTTTAAAACACCTTTATGGAAAAAATTAGATAATTCCCCTTAAAAAAAATTAAAATTTGTACTTCCTCATTCATCATCATTTAATATTGTTAACAAGCTGAAAATAATACATACCAAATACCAAAATATCAAGTCTACTCTTCCAGTCATAGAATAGCAAATAACTCAAATCTGATCAAATACCAGTAGTTACCTCCATGTTGTTCATTATAAAGTTTTGCGTTTCCGTGTTACAAATTTATCACCTCTCTAATTGACTGGATCACCCTTTCAACTTTTTTCACAGTCAACTTACCTCCATGTTTTTCATTATAAAGTTTTGCGTTTCCGTGTTACAAATTTATCACCTCTCTACTTGACTGGATCACCCTTTCAAATTTTTGCACGGTCAACACAACACTCTAGGTCACCTCATCAACAACAATCACAGAACCTGCGCTCCAGCTCTCATTTATGCTATTGACTTCACAAGAATACATGGAATTTATGAATAATTCAATAGAAGGAGCGATACCGCTCTAATACCACTTTACAAGCCTAAATAAACTCCTATATATGAGACAATTATGTCTTGGTAACTTATTAACTGTAAAAACGGAATATGAAAGTAATTACATATTATACAATAACAAACCCAAAAGATTAGTTAACATTACCAACCTCACACAAACACAATGAAACACCTAAATCTAATACAACAATTATTATTTCAAATCAAACTGCATTTTTACAATTTAACAATTCCAATTTAACAATATAACCTCTCTTTGGATTTTTGGGACAATTGCTAATTTTATTACGAAACAATTAAGAGATTAATGCACAATTAATAAAAAAAAAATTCCCACGAAATTGGTTTCCACATACACAAACTTCATGCTAAATCCATAAGAACTAATTACGGAAATGATTTCAACCACTAAATGCCCAAATTTAGAGTGAAACCCATGAAAAAACCATAGTTATCAAATACGCCCGAATCGACGCAAAAAGTTCGGAAACTCATTCATTCGATTCGATCCGCGAATAATTCGTTGAAATTCGATCTGGTTCGTTCACAATTTTCTTCATTTGAGGCCATTCATAATGAAAGAAATAATTTAACACATGAGAATACTTGCGAGAATTTAGAAAGCCAGGCAAGTTAGGTGATCACTTGACTTTCTAGTCTTAAAAGAATTGAAGGCGAGGCAAGTTAGGTGATCACTTGACTTTCTAGTCTGGAATGAAACTGTCCGATATGTTTTTGTTTTAGGAAAGGGTCATTTTGGTTAGGATTACTGGGTAGGAAAATAAATAAAAAATAGAAACAATTGTGAAATTGTGAAATTTGATTTTTTTTTTTTCAATTTCAATGTGGTTTTGGAGCGTTGGAAAGCCAAGAAAACAAGAACAAAAACAATGGTTGAAACTATATTATTACTCATTTTCTAAATATAATTTTGTTTTGACTACATAAATAAATAAGTTTAGAATGGTGATTTTCTAAAGATATATTTATTTATTAAATAATAATTTTGAACAAATACATTTTATGTTAAAAAGCCACGTGAGACTTTTCAGATTTCAATTCTTGGAAGGAAGAGTAAGTCTGGATTTTTTTAATTTTTTGGGAGTGAATTGTATTTGTAAGGTTGTTATATGATTCAGAGTTATTAAAAAATATTCAAATTTTAAGATGAATTAGAAAAAAATAAACAAAATATATAATTGTTATATATATATATATATATATATATATATATATATATTCAAGTTAAGATGTATACTATCCATTTATTTCCGAATTAATTATTTTTCATTTGAAAATCGAATTTGAATTCGAACATGATAACTATGGAAAAAACTCACTGAAAAGCACTGGAAATGAAGTGTTCAATTGCTAGCGGCCAAAAATAAAAGGGAAAACCACGCAAAGTCTCTGCAACGCATCAAATTTATTTAGAATATCAATGCTCTTCAGCACTTCACCATAAGGTGGAGGGAGTGAAACAAATTGGGTATGTGGCATTATATTGAAGTTACTTTATGACGCTGCCAATTATGGAGTAGATAGACTTATAATGCCAACAAACTTATATAAATTATTTTATTTTATGAAGGGGTATGTAGTAATATATGTGCATTTATATAATAAACTATTATATAACTGTGGGAAAAATTTGGACATTAGAATACTTATTTTATAATTATTTTAAACCGATTTAAAAACATTCTTAAAACATTTTAAAATGTTTTTATAAAGTGTTTACTAAAAATATTTAAAAGTTTCAAATGATTTATTTAAACATATTAATAAGCATTTAAAACATTTTATAGACATTTTATTGTGAAATTCTTGTTTTGCTGCGATATTGTTGATATTCGTCCTTAACAAGTTTAGTAGCGAATCTCAACAACGCTTCAATCAAACTGACCACTTTGACAAATATCACAGGTTTTCCAATGCCTTTGTTGTGGCCAAGGGGAACAGGCGATGGTGAAAAACAGAGAGGGATATGGCGCAATTAGAACGATGTAGCACCCCTCAGATCGATAGGCATAATGTTATTAGATTGGAGGGTAAGGACCTTTTCTTTGGCATGACCACTGGCCTGTTCGGGATTATTCTAGTCTTTGAATGCCTCATTCTTGTCCATAATCTGTCTGTCGAAGTATTTAGAGTTTCCATCCAAGCTCAAGAGCATGAGATATCCTACTGGAATTGATCATAATAAAATAAGAATGAGCCTAATCATTTTTGTTTTCCCTGTCACGCATGATCCTCATGCCCAATATCTATTGTGTTGGACCCAAGTCCTTCATTGCAAACTTACTACCCAAATCCTTATTCAACCTATTGATCATATTCTTATCATGCCCAACAATCAACATGTCATCCACATATAACAATAATATGAGGTACTTTCCTTGATCATACCTCTTGATATAGACACAACGGTCAGCTTCCAACCTGTGAAAACCATGTTCTAACATGAATGCATCAAATTTCTTGTACCATTGTTGAGGTGCATGTTTCAACCCATAGAGACTCTTCTTGAACCTGAAAATAAGGTCTTCTTTGCCTTTTTCTATGAAGCCTTCTAGCTGCTTCATATAAATTTCTTCCTCTAATTCTCCATGAAGGAAAGCAATTTTTACATCTAACTGTTCACATTCTAAGTCTAAAGCAGCAACAAGACCAAGAATGACTCTAATGGGTGACGTTTTGCAAGTAGGTGAGAAAATTTCAGTGAAGTCAATACCTTCCTTTTGGGTGAATCCTTTCACCACCAACCTTGCTTTATACCTCTCCTTCTTTTCATCACCTTCATGCTTAATTCTATACACCCTTTTGTTTTGAAAAGCCTTTATACCTTTTGGGAGATTTATCAACTCCCAAGTTTTATTTTCCAGCGAAGATTTCATTTCTTTCTCCATTGCTTTCTTCCATTCTTTATTGTGCTCAACTTTACAAGCCTCTTGAAAACAATTAGGCTCACCTTCATCAGTCAATAGGATATAGTTTGAAGGAGAATACCTTTGTGAAGGCTTATGAGGCCTAGAAGATCTACGAACCAAATATGGTGGTGCATTATCAAGTTGAATCTCCTGTAAAGGTTTCTGCAAGATTCCTTCTTCTTGGTGTTCATCAATTTCCCCTTGTTGTCCTTTCTGCTCTTGAATTTGCTGCCCATTTTCCTGCATTGGTGGGATGTCTTCATGCTGCTATTTAAACCTGTCAATAAATTTCTTGACGTCCACCTCACCTACATTCCTATTAAACATTTATGACTCATTAAATATAACATCCCTGCTTCTAATAATTCTATGTTTGACTCAATCCCATAGATGATAAAAAAATTCTTCAACCGCATATCCCAGAAAAATGCATTCAATAGATTTATTATCTAGCTTAGTTCTATTTTCTTTGGGAATATGTACAAATGCTTCACATCCAAATATTTTCAAACGAGAATAATTCAACTTCTTACCAATCCAAACTCCTTGAGGGATGCCTCCATCCAAGGCTATAGATGGAAATCTATTTATGAGGTAGCAAGTTGTCCTGACAACCTCTGCCCAAAAATGTTTGTCCAAACCGGAATTGGACAAAATGCTCCTTACCTTTTCCATAATGGTGCGATTCATTTGTTTTGCAACACCATTCTATTTAGGTGTACTACGCACAGTCTTCTCATGCTTTATGCCAAACCTGTTAAAATATTCTTTGAATGCATTTGAGCACTATTCTCCACAATTATCTGTTCTTATGCACTTGAGAAATTTCTTAGTCTCTCTTTCAACAACAACATGGAATTTTTGAAATATTTCAAAAACTTCACTTTTTCTTTTCATAGGATAGGCCCAAACCTTCCTGGATGCATCATATATAAATGTTACAAAATATGATGCTCCTCCTAATGAATTGATGTTAACTGGTCCAAGAACATCTGAGTGTATCAATTCTAACACATTTTTATTTCTATCATGAGCACCTATAAGAAATGAAACCCTTATTTGTCTATTATATATACAATTCTCACAAAGATCAAGATTGTAGGATCTCAAACCTGGTAGTAAATTTTTACCAACAAGGATTTTTAAACCCTTCTCACTCATGTGAGCCAAGAACTTATGCCACAGATTGTTGAATTTAATTCTCTTATGACTGTAACCTAATCTGATTTTCCTATCATTTCCTTCAATGTATATAGTGTTCCTGTCTTGGGTCCTTTGGCCATGACCAATGCTCTGATAATTTTCCAGCCTCCTTTTTCAAATCTTGTAGAATAGCCTTCATCATCCAACCGTCCCATAGAGATCAAACTCATGCAAATTTTTGGTACATGCTTGACCTATTTCAACAATATATCTTGTCCATCCTTCATCTTGATCTGAACATCTCCCAATCCAACAATACTGCAAAAATGTTTATCCCCAAATGCACTCTACCATAATCACCAGAATTATATGGAGTTGCATGGATACATGGTGAGATGTCCAAAAGTCAAGGATCCAATCAAAGATACTGCCAAATGTATATAAAAATGCATCCTTTAATGAAACAATAAAAAAGACATCACCATCTGTGACTACAACAATAGTCTCACCTTCATTTTCATTGCATGACTTGTGATTTGTACTGGCCGGTCTTTGATCCTTTTGTCCTTTCTTCAAGGCTCGACATTCTTTCTTCATGTCCTTGATTTTGCCACAATGAAAGCAGATGATTCTGCCCCTCCTTGATTTTGATCAGTCTCTTGATCTTGATTGCCCTTGTCAGCCTCGATCAATTATCCTACCATGATTAGCTAGAGTTAGAGCTTCTCCTCCCTGGTTTTCTGCAATTGACTTGCGTCGCAACTCCTCATTCATTAATCTGTTTCTAACATCATCAAACATCAGGGTCCCTGCAGGTGATGAAGTACTCATAGCCACAATTAAATTTTCCAAGCTATCTAGCATAGAACACATTAACAAAATAGCTCTAATTTCATCATCTAGAGTTATTTTAATAGAGGCAAGCTGACTAGTTATAATATTGAATCCATTCAATTTCTCAACAACTGAAGCACCCTCCTTCATCTTGAGATTGTAAAGCTTCTTCATCAAGAACACTTTGTTTGATGTCGTGTTCTTCTCATATAGATCATGGAGCTTCTTCCATAATCCTTTTATTGTCTTTTCTTCGGACACATTGAAACACATTCTTTTCTAGATATTGGAATATTGTCGCAATCACCTTTCTATCTAGCTTATCCCATTCCTCATCTGTCATCGATGAGGGTTTCTTTGTTACACCTTCAATCTGAAAATACTGATCTTTTAAAATCAATATATCCTTCATTTGTGATTTCCATAGGGAAAAATTAGCCTTGCTCAACTTATCCATATCATTAACTATTGTCTCCATTCTCAATAAAATTCCCATCGCAAAAATAAAACTTCACTTATAAATAAAACGTATTACACCTTTAAGGTCAAATTCATATTTTTAAAAATAATTCACTACGAATTATGATCTTTTCCCTTATGCCTTTTTAACAAAATTAACAATTATCATAAAATATGTTATGAAACCAACTCCAAAAATAGAATAAAAGAGAGATCAACGCCTTATAAATCAGACACTATGAGGGGGAAACCTCCAATACATTAGATAAATGAATAATTCTTAGATGATACAAATGACAAAACCTCTTATATATAGGAGTCCATGGGATCACAATATAATCCTAGCCGACCTAACAATAATAATGTAAGGGCACAATAATAACAATATTGGGGTTACAAGGGTACAAAATAACAATAAGGGGGTTACACTAACAACAATAAGGGACTATACTAGTAATATAGGGACCTAACATGCCCCTCTCTTTGAAAAAAGTGTTTTCCTGAATGCTTGAGTAGCTCCGGATGCTTCCGTGTAAAATTCTCATCATCCCATGTAGAATCTTCAGTGGGTAAGTTTTCCACTTGATGAGATACTATGAAATTGATTGATTTCGTAGCTCTTGAGTTCTTGTTTCCATGACTGATTCAGGTTCCAATATGATTTTTGCTTCCTCATCAAGTTCTGGAAATATTGTTTGAACTAGAAGTTTGTCACCTATAACCTTCTTTAAGCATGAAATTAAACATGGAAAACTGGATGCACTCATGTAGAAGCAGGAAGCTCCAATTTGTATGCCATGGTACTAATCTTTAGCAACACCTTGTAAGGACCATAGTACTTTGACGACAATTTATTATCTTTCTTAGCTTGCTTGAGGGACATTTGTTTTTATGGTTGTAACCGTAAAAAACCCAGTCTCCTACATCAAAACTTCTCTCGCTGCGATGTTGATCTGCCTCTTGTTTCATTCGATTTTGTGCCAAATTTAGGTTATCCTTTAAGATTTGGAGAACTTCTTGTTGATGCTCGATGTGATCTTCCACTGCTTGAACCTTATAATTTTCTCTTAAATATGATTTGATGGACGGTGGATGATATCCATAAAGTGCCATAAATGGGGTCATTTTTGTTGTAGTATGGAAGGAAGTGTTATACCACCATTCAGCGAGAGGTAACCACTTGACCCATTGTGTTTGCTTATTAGATACAAAAAAATGAATATATCCTTCCAAACATTTATTCACTATCTTAGTTTTACCATCAAATTGAGGATGATAAGATGAGCTATTAGCTAGTTGAGTACCCAAACAAGAAAATAATTCCGTCCAAAAATTTCCAGTATAAATGGGATCTCTGTCACTTACAATAATCTTTGGGTTTCCATGTAGATTTTGAATTGTTTCCATAAATACAGTAGAAAATGTAAGTGCTTTAAATGGATGAGATAATGCACAAAAGTGGGCATACTTGGTAAGTCTATCAACTACCACAATGATGACACTCTTTCCTTCTGACTTAGGTAAACCTGTGATAAAATCCATTGAAATCTCCTCCCAATGTTGACTTGATATGGATAAAGGTTGTACAAGACCTGGGGTCTTAATTGTCTCAACTTTATTTTGCTGGAAAACCAAACATCCTGCCACAAACTTTTGAATATCAGATTTAAGGTCATCCCAAAAAAATTCTTTCTTCGCCCTGTGGTAAGTTTTTAAGAATCCTAAGTGTCCCTCTAAAGGAGAATTTTTCAATTCCAAAAGAATCTTTTGTTTTAGTTGGGATTTCTTACAAACATATAAGCAATTTTTGTACCATAAGGAATCATTTTCCCAAGTAAATGTATAATATGTACTAGGATCTTGCTGCAACTTTTGAATGAGTGTCCACACTTCTTCGTCCTTCTTCCATTCATCCCTTGCTTCGGTTATCCAATCTAGTTGGATAATAGAAATGGCACAAAGCAATGCTTCGACCTCTTCATCCTTTCTTGAGAGTGCAAATGCGACAACATTTAGCTTCCTGTTTTTGTAGATAATTTCAAAGTCATAACCCAACATCATTGTGACCCATTTTTGTTTCTCTTTTGAAGATAGTCTTTGTTCCAAAAAGTGTTTGAGACTATCATGATCATTTTTTACCATGAAGTGTCTTCCCATTAGGTAAGGTCACCATTTCTTTAGTGCATGTAGTATTGCCAAAATTTCCTTCTCATAAATAACTTTCTGTAAATACTTTCCTTTGATTGGATGACTTTCAAAAGCCATGGGTCTTCGTTCTTGCATTAAAACAACACCAATTCCATTTCTTGAGGCATCACATTCCACAAGTAAGGTTTTTGTGAAGTTTGGTGTAGCTAATATTGGTGCTGGGCACATTGCCTCTTTAAGATGTTCAAAGGCCTTAGTTGCTTCAGGAGTCCCTGAAAATGCATATTTCTTCAATAATGTTGTTAGAGGTTTTGTTATTCTCCCATAATTCTTAACAAACTTGCGATAATACCCTGTTAACCCGAGAAATCCTCGCAACTACTTTATGGTTGTGGGGACTTTCCATTCCTTAATGGATTTAATTTTGTTAGGGTCTACCTTAACACCCTCATGAGATACAATATGACTCGGATATTCCGCCTCTTGTACTCCAAAGAAACATTTGGATGTTTTTGCATATAATTGTTTCTCCTCCAATCGTTTGAGCACCTTGTCAACATGTTGAACATGATCCTTCTAAGACCCGCTGTAGATTAGTATATCATCAAAAAATAATACCACAAATTTTCTAAGGAAGGGTTTGAAAATGGAATTCATCAACCCTTAAAATGTAGAAGGTGCATTGGTAAGGCCAAAAGGCATAACCAAAAATTCAGAATGACCCTCATGAGTTTGAAATGCTGTTTTCAGAATATCTTTCATCTTCATTCTAATTTGATGATATCCTGAATGAAGATTCAACTTGGTAAAATAAATTGCTCCATGTAATTCATCCAATAATTCATCAATCACAGGAATGGGAAATTTGTCTTTAATAGTGAGCTTATTGAGCTCCCTATAATCTGGACACATGCGCCATGATCCATCCTTCTTCTGCACCAATACTACTGGAGCAGAGAAAGAACTTTGACTATGTTGAATTATACCAGCATCTAAATTTTTTTCAAACATACATTCAATTTCGCTCTTTTGGGCATAAGGATATATGTAAGGCCTGATGGTTGGAGGAACACATCCTGGAATCAAATGAATAGCATGATCATGATCACGAATAGGTGGGAGTCCTTTGGGAGTTTCAAACACCTTGGAATGATTATCCAATAATTTTTGGAGATCTGGGGAAATTGATGATTTTGATGTTGGAACTTCTAGTGAGCATAATTGTGCAATTACGCCTCGTTTTTCTTTCTTCAGAATATTTTTCATGACATTAGAGCTTATTATCTTTACTAGCTTCCCTATGATGCCCCGTAATTCAACTTTCTTTCCTTCTGAAAAAAAAAATCAAGAAAAGTTCTTGAAAATTAAAAGATACCATCCCCAAAGATTGTAATCATTATACTCCTAGTACAACATCAACACCTCCCATTGGAATGGAAAGCATTGGACTATTCAATACATATTCCCCTATGGTTAGCTTGATATTATGTCATTTTCCAGAGAAATTTATAGTTCCTCCATTTGCAACCATCACTTGACATTTTGGTGCTGGGTATAGGAAACAATTGAATTCCTTGGCTACCTTACAATGAATAAAATTATGGGTACTACCCAAATCAATCAACACTATTACCTTTTTCTTCTTGATATTTCCTTCTAAATTGAGAGTTTGAGGAGTGGAAATACCTTCCAATGCATTACATGATATGGTCGGACTCATTTCTTATTCTTTTAGGGTTAGTTCCTGGTGTATATCCTCTTCTTTTGAAGTTTCTTGTTCATTTTCTTCCTCCTCTTCACAATCTATGTAAAATAATGTCTTCTCAGCACACTTATGACCTTTAGTGTATTTTCTATCACAACTGTAGAAAATCTCTTTTACAGGAGAAAAGCCATCGATACCATACAAATGTATTTTTTTCTAAATGTAAAGTTGCAATGCGTACCTTTTGTGTGTTTTGCACATTATTGAGATCAAAATATTGCTCCATCTGTAGTATCCATGTTACGGGATCATTGCCATGAAACTTCCTCATATCCATCTTTGGAATATGGTGGGTCTTCCATCCAACATTAGAGTTTATGAAATCACAATTAACATTTATTTTGTTCTGATCATGAATTTCCTCTACTATATTTTCCCCAGTAGGAAACATTTCTTGTATCAATTTTGTCAAACCTTCCATGTCTGCTTTTAGATCATTCTTCATGTCTTCCATTTTTTCTTCCATGTCATCCATCTTAGATTCCATGCCAGCTTCCATGCCATCCATCTTAACTTCTATCCCATTCTTCAAACCATCCATCTTATCTTCCACGCCTTTCTTCAAAACTTCCATTTCATTTTTTGTTGCTCTTTGCGAGAGAAAAATTTGGTGCACTTGCTCTTGTAATTTTGATATGTCATTTTGTGCTTCTTCGTCCTCATGAGTCATAGTAGAGCCTTTTGAAGGCTTAATGGGTGTTGAATTCTTTTTATGAGGAATTTTAGAACCCAATACAGATATCTATTCTTCAATATGCCCTTAGAATCAATTGAAACCGATTCTTCAAACAAGACTTATGCAATTCGAAAAAAAAATACACTCATTTTTCTTTCTTTTGAGGAGCTCGAAAAAAATACACTCATTTTTCTTTCTTTTGAGGAGCTCGATATTAAAACTGAATTACATATGTGATTTTAGATCTTCAATATCTAAAATTTGGTCTAGTAGTATCCCTCTGAATCTTCTTTCGAATGCCATAAGTTTGACCTAATTTGGATTATTCAAGGCAAAGTTATGCCCAATATCCCACAATGGCCTGATTATGGATTGGTTCAGTAGAGCGAACTTGTACAGCATGCCACGTGTCACTGTTTCTTCCTTCAAATATGAAATTGATACACAGGAAACTAAATTTTGTCTAATTTCTGCCACTTTTTACAGATTTCCAATCTGATGCTCATAGAGAGAGTTATGACGATTTTCCCACGATCACCTCTTTGAGATGAAATTCAAGAGCCTGAAAAAACCTTAACTTCCACAGATCATATCTCCGAACATATTGTGAAACAAGATTTGAAATTTTTACAGTAAGTTCCTCAAGATGTCGGCTTCGCTTTGTAAACATTTTAGCTTATAAACCTTCATAGATTTCTACATTTTTGAGTCTCATAGAATTGCAGTGGACCATGAGAATGAGTAGGGGAAAGGATTTTGAAGGTTCGATTATGGCTTCCCATTCTTACAACATTGAAGGCCCAACAGGAGGGACCTAAAAGATGGGCCACCAACATTTTAGATTTGATCCTTGCTGTTATTAGTTATGGATCAAATGAAGTCTCTTACGTGTGAAATATTACAACTAGATGTTCAATTTTTTTCAGATTTAGCCTTAAATCTTAACAAAGTGATTCCCTGTACCATTATTTTGTAAGTTGTATGCAACAAAGAAATTGTCTGGTCAACACTTCTTGCATAAACTCCAGTTTATGTGCATTTTCTATGATTCTTTCTCAATGATCATACTTTTCATATACGATCTAATATATTTTTAATAGAGAATGGGAGATTAGTGATGCCTCGATACTAATAGTAGGTGTTGTTCAAAACAAATTTTTGTATATTGTGATGTGAAGAAAGATTCAAGAACTAGGATTGTTAAATATCATAATTAATCCAATTTGTTCTTACAAAAAGGTTATTGTAAGCTTCTATTTTGGATATTTGGAAATTACATACACAAAAATTTAAATGGTTCGACTCTAAAACTATAATGAACAACAACCCAACCTGTCTTTCTAATGCATATAACTATTTTTAGTTGTCATAGAAAAGGATTGCTTACTCTATTGATTTTCCTACTATCATAGAGTTGACCAGAGACTATAAGTGATTGTTTTCCCTATAAAAGCCATTGAACACAAAGGCCTGGAGAAAAGTTTAAACAACACTAGGGTATAGCAGACTGTATTTCTGATTAAATAGGTCGTAACTAAGTAGTACGAGGTTCTGATGTGTTTAGTTGGACATTGATGGCACTAACAATGTAAATTTTAACAACGTGGAAAGACATTCGAACTCCACCGATGTATGATAAATTCAAAGTCGCGTCTACGTACTTCTTAATCATTTGCATTCAAAATTTCCTACATCCCTGGGATTTTGTTGCATTCGACATAAGAGTAGCCGAATTTTGATTTCAACTTTTTCAACATGTGTGTATAGGATTGTTGAAAATATTTTCCGGATGATAACCTATTCGTGGCAGGAGTTGGTTTCTATGCCATACTTTTGAAGATGCACTTTAAAATTTTGGCTATTTGGAGTAGATGATCATAATTCTCTCACAGGTGCAGGTCTGTCTCTTCACGGGCTTAAATGGCTGGAATTCATGAGTGTTGGATTTTTAACTCTCTAAGTTATCTCGGCTGGAAGAAATTAGTGACAAGAATCATGTTGATATTTGACATAGGTTAATGGTTCAAGATGAAAGTTCCTGAATATAATTAGCAATAACCAATCCAAAACATAGAACCCTAAAGAATTGACGGAAAATTGGCAATGTGGAAAGCTTATGATCTCAAAATGTGAAATGAATAGACACTCAGGGTCTTAGTTAAGACCTCACAATAAATACAATTTTAGATAATGTCGAACATGTTCTGAAAAGGAAGCAATGACTTGGTTGCCACTGGACCGGGTTAGCACCTATCAAAAGGGAAGTGAGATGATGAAAATGAGAAAATACGTGTTAAAGTAATTTGTAATTACGTTTTGCATCAACATGAATGTGTGTGGTGTATATATGGAATTACCAGCAACTTAAATTTTGCATAATTTAAAAATAAAATGATAAGCATCTTCAATTTTGCATCATTTAAAAATAAAATGATAAGACATGTCCCACTCCACACTTAGGTTGATGTTAGTTTGGAGCCACCGATAATAACAATGACATATTAATTTATCTTATTTTTAATTTTTATTTCCACCACTTTTATCTATGAATTTTCCATACATGTTTTTTATATGGATCCACCACATACAATATTTCTTGAACCAATATATGGTAGCGGCCTGATGGGAATATTACACTCGTCAAGTTCTTCCAATTGTTTGATTTCCCTGCTATCTGATCACCCCATATTTATTGATAATATTAACTTATTTATTTATCTTAATTGAAAAGGGAAAATGAGAGTTAATGAATAAATAGATGGTCAAGCACATCATCTAAACTAGAACCTAGTTAAAAAGTAAAAAACACATTTAACCAAGTCAAAAAGCTAAAAACACACTATATTCATCTATACTTTTATGGGCATATATTTGTACCTTTTTAGTGCAAATTCTAGTACATATATTTCACAAGTAAAAATATTATTAAAATTAATTAAACTATAATTTAAAAGATTATTAAAATTAATTAAACTATAATTTTATTTTATATTATCAATTGTAAAAAAATTATATAGAGAAATTTTAATAAAACTTATATATTTATATATATGATTTTTAATGTTGGAGATTTTTTTTAATATGTAAAGATGTTTTTTAGAATATTCATATCTTATGAGTATCATATATTTACAATTAGATGTTTATATGATATATGACACATATTTATATGTTTTTTTTTCAATTAATCAATTAAATTTAAAAATAAAAAAACATAACTATCTTTGAAATAAATCTTAACATTTGATTTGTAATTATTGTCAACCTTTTACTTTGTCTTGAACCACTATTACTATCAATCTTTTGCCATTATTATTATTTGATTTGTAATTATTGTCAACCTTTTACTCTGGCTTGAACCACTATTATTATCAATCTATTGCCATTATTATTATTATTATTATTAACAATCTATTGCTATTATTATTATTTGATATGTAATTATTGCCAATTTATCAAGATCAAATCTCTCTAAGTGCAAACTTTTACCATGACTTAAACCACTTCTTTAGGAAAATGGTTTTACTTCTCCCTTGACTTGAGCTTCTCATAATTCATTCCAAGAGTGGCTATTTATGTCAATTCATTATGTTCCTCCTCCTTGAGGCTTTAAATGCAGAGATTGAGATTCACATGCAAAAATCATAACCTCCTGATTTTCAATTATAGCCTTGAGTTTACCAATCTTCAACTAACGGATTTTATTTTAACCATCATGTTGTTGCTTTAGGTGTACTTTGTCTTCTTTCAAGTTACTCATTTCTACTGCAGGGGAATCCTCGTCATCAATGATACGTTGAACCTTTTTTTCAGAGAGGAAAAAAACGATATTTATATTAAGTAAATAAACAATACATTGTCTCATGTATGCAACTTATGGCATCAGACCAGATTCTCAAATATGTATTCTCTTCATCGCGATATTTTAGACATTTACATAGATCATCACCTATCATTTCATCCTAAAGAAAACCAGGACTAAGGGAAATGCAGGTAAAATTCCATCTGGTCTTAGTCCACATGGCGAGTCTATATATGATCAAAAAACAAGATTCCAGACTCAACCCACCTATAAAAAAAAATCCTGACAACCCGAGTAATAAATAGTGATATAAGCCACGTGAGTCAAAGACGAGATGAGACAAAAGGATAGTAATATATGCAGTCTCGCTTGATAATAGGTCAACTCGCTTGATGGAGGAGAAGCGTACACCTTCTTGTTCAAAGAAATAGGAGGAACACACTGCATAATGATCCGGCTCACTTGATTGCAAAGACTACAACACGTAGAATCATAAAAAACAATTAGACAAAACCTACAAGAAAAAATCCCTATAGTATTCAAGGCGATGAGACAACATATTCCTGTACCAGCCGGAAACCACAAAAATGATGGATATAGATACTGCCAGGAGGGACAAAGAGGCCCTTCTTTGATAACTGTTCAGTGCGTGTATTGTTTTCTCTGTATATGTGTTGCAATGGCAGATCATTGAGCTTTGGGAGGAGAAATTTTATACAACAAATCCACCCATGAAAACCTTTTGATAGTGAGACTTTCCAGAAATCCCATCTAGAACAACCTTAGCATCTCCATAGATGTTCATAGATTGCAATTGCAAATTGTAGGCCAACCATAAACCACTCCAAAATGCAAGAATTTCCACCTTATTATTTGATCCCCTATCACCATTCCAATAGATCTTGTACCTTTCTAGATTTTCAAGCTTTATCCATGCCCCGCATCCACACAAGCCACCCTGTTGAGCCCCATCGAAGAAGACTGCCAGAAGAGATATTTAATGGGGTCAGACGCAGTGTGATAGATCCTTGATAACAAATACTGGAAGGGGTTGAGCAGCAATCCAAGCCATAATGGCTCCATGGATTTGAGCAACATTTACAGGCCTTCTATCAAATATAAAATGATTGTGTGCTAACCATACCTCCCAAAACAAGTAGAAGGGAAAAAAATTGAATTTACCTGTGTTCGCTCCCCATATTGCGAGAATATTAATGAAATTGTCCAGCCGCCACCCCGTATCAATTAGAAAATGAGAGAAGAGGGACCATATCTTGTGAATAACAAGAAAAGACAAAAATAAGTGGCCAGCTGATTCTCCCTGGGCTTGAAAAAAAATGCACCATCCAGGACCATGTATGCCCCTTTGTTTAGATTATCCCATGTTAGTATACAGTCCTTCCAAACTAACCATCCAAACAGTAAGATTTATGTGGTATTTTCCAGCACCAATATATCCTAAAAGGATAAAGAGCCCTATCTCCTATCTGATTACAGACAATGAAATTTTAGATGTCCTTCACAACCAAACCATCCCCTTTCATGAACATGTCCCATACTATCCAATCACCTTCATGTTGAAAGCTTAAATCACCCTCTTGTAAGCATGCCACATATCGCTGCCAAGATTCAACATCCCGATCATGCAACCTCAGTTGGGCAACATATTTCCATATTGGACATCCTTGTTTCCATATAGAAATCACCTGTGAGAGATAAAATATGCCTATGTGTGACAGTCTATAAATGAGCCTGTCATCCATCTTCTCCCCATCACTTAGACCCAAAATTCTGTCACTGCCCAGAGCAATTTGATGTACATTTCCAAAACACCAGAACAATCGCTCTGCAAATAAACCCATAACTTTCTGGAAACTTTTCCAGATGTAAGACTCATATTTTGGTTTACATATAATTTCCTATATATCTGCAATAGAGTCCCCCACAATGTATTTAATCCGAATGAGAGTAGTTTAGATGCCCCGTCCTTTTGATGCTCTCCATAGAGATTTTATTAAAAAAGCATTCGAAAAGGAGCGTACATTAAAAAGCACCCAACCCCCGAATTCCTTAGGAACCTATAGAGTATTCCAATCCTCAATCGTTTTTTTCCTCTAGTTTTCTCTTCAATCCCCTAGTTTTGACATCCTTTGACTGAGAGAATTTACATTTTATAGATTTGGTTTGTCCCAAATTACAGCATCGCTACCAATTTGATTATAACTGCATATTTGAGATGGACTTGTGAACTATTGCCGTCAGGACACGATAAAAGTACTCTCACTAAAAATCAGTGTAGTGTGTTAATGTTGTATGATAACCACCTCTGGAGGAACTGATTTGGTTTTGTGGAAGTGTTCAAAACTATGAATGCAGTTCCCCGAGTTGATTTAAGTTTTGAGAATGGCTTCCTGTACACCCTCTAAAATAAAAGACTTCCTATAGATACTCTCAAATTCCAGTATTGGATTTCTTTCTTCATCCACGACTTCCTATACACCCTCTCAGACACAACACTTTATGTTACTAAGATCTCCGTTTACATATGCTATTATGTTCAATTGATGGGTAGCAAAAGATTTTTCGTGCAAGTTTCTGCTGGATCAGTCCTCAAAGATTTCAGATCCATTTTCTCTGTTCCTACACTCTAGTTGGAATGGTAAGAAATTTGTTTATATGTTAAGCTTGCATCAATTAGAAATAGAGTATTAATTGAGATAGGTCACTGAACTTTAGATGTTATGGATTTACCAATATAAGCATCCTTATCACATTGCAGAGGATGGGAAATTATTTTTCCTATTTTCCAAAAGATGTTCCCATTTGTAGTTCAAGTTAAAAAATAATATCTAGTTCTACTGGCTTTTATTTTCAGGCACCGGATATGCCAGGGGAACAACACAGTAATGTCAAATATGAAGAGGTTAATAAAAGAACACTGTCATAATAATTTAAGCTCACAAATTTCTGGACTAATGTTATTTGAAGTAAATCCTTATGCAGGAGTTTATTAAAAGTTCAAGGAGTGAATCTCTTTATTTGCAAATGGGTACCGGAAAATATGCAAGCCAAAGCCCTTATATGTGATCAACATCAAATAAATTTCCTATTTATTTTACAGATTCGACACCATAACATAAACTTAATCATGATTTCGTATATTCTTAAAGAGGGGTTTGACTGTTTTGTCTCCAGAGATATGCATACCATGTCCTTTTGGATTGGGAACTATGATTTAGGATTTTAGGTCTATAATGTGTAATTTGTTTTTTTTCTGATGATTGTAGGCTATGGAATAGAGTGCAGCATTTTCATGGAAGGCATTTGGAATGTGACTATTCGTGGTTAAATTGAATCCATGGACTATAACTGAATATGAAAAGGATGTTAGCTAAACAAAAATATTTGGTAGAGATTATGAATTTTCTTATTTTCAAAACTAATTAACCCACTTGAAACCATTCATAGATACATGAATGAGGCTTGCAAAGGCCGGGTATGCAGTATTTGGTATAGACTATGAAGGGCATGGCAAATCTGCTGGAACACGATGCTACATAAAAAAATTCGATGACCTTGTAGCCAATTGTGCAACATTTTTCAGAAGCGTCGCTGTTATGTGTAATTGGGATCCTTTTATGCATGCACTATAGTTAAATGTTATGGTGATTTATGTTCACTGAGAGTTTTCTGAAATCCATAGTTGTGGATAGTGAGAAGACACTATGGAAATTACATTAGAGTGAGAGAATTATGTGAGATATGCAGTTGTGCATAGTCACAAGACAATATGGATATTACATTGCAGATCACGTTGAATACAGGGAGAAAGTGAGGTTCCTTTATGGTGAATCAATGGGGGGATTCGTGGCACTTCTCATCCATGGAAAGAAACCTAACTATTGGAGTGGTGTTGTGCTTATTTCCTATTGTAAAAATGAAAATAAACAATAGAAGGACATGTTTCCCCATTTCAACACAGAGAATGTAATACGCGGAAAATAAAATTACACATGGATAGAGAGCGAGAACACAGGAGAGGAATTGATTTTTTTTTGTTTTTCATATATATCTATAAACATATGAAAATACATTCTCTTAATACAAAAATGGTGGAGCAGACGGATTAATGTCCATTCAATGCTGAATGGATGGTTAGTAAAAAAAAAGACCTTTTGGCGTAAAACATGTTTCTTCATGAAATGCTTACGCAACACAAAATTTCGGTCTTGAAATTTTATGCGGTTCATATTTGAAAAAACAATCGCACTTTGTGACTATTAACTTTTTGTGCGGTGGGACATTTAACCATGGCACAACAGCGGGAAACTTAAATGTTTGTGATTGCGATGTGCGATAGCACTATCGCATCGCAACTTATATAACATAATTGTGATGGGTTAAGGTTTAAGCGGTAAGTATTGTGAATTGTGAAGTGTAAGTAGCAGTAAGTATGAAATGGAAAAAGGTAAGGTTATAAAAAAAAAAAACAAATTTTGCATGGAATTTGGGAATGGGTTGCGGGTCCCATCAAATCGCATCGGCTATAACTTAAGAATTGTGGTAAGTGCGTTAAAGAGGAAAGGTAAAGTATTTGCGATGTGAGCAGTTTAAATAGAAAAATAGGTGAACGGTGGGAAATGCAATAACACAAAGTAAATGGATCAGGTACTCTGTTTTCTGATATTTTACAGAAATTGTGTGAAGTAGAATAAAGGCCTACGGATTTGAATCTTGTGCTTTGTCCTTCCTTGCAACAAACATTCAATTTAAGTGTGGGTTTCTTCCAGCTTATTCATGGTGGTGGTTGGGAGTATTTCCAATACTCCTCTTTAGTCACAACTACTGCCATTAACCATTCCCAAACATTTTCTGAGATAAACAAAAATTTTCTGTCCCAAGGCCTTTGTTAGGATATCTGCAAATTGTTCCTTTGACCTGCAATGTTGCAACACAATTTCACCATTGTTAACTAATTCCCTTATAAAATGGTATTTGGCATCAATATGCTTTGTTCTCTTGTGGAAAACAGAATTCTTTGAGAGTGAAATTGTTGAACTGTTATCTCATAAAATTATGGTTTCTTTGTCTTATTCATGACATAAATCCCTCTGCATCCTTCTCATCCAAACTGCTTAACATGCTACTGTTGTTGCTGCTACATATTTAACTTCTGCTATTGATAATGAAACTATTGGCTCCCAATCCCAAATGAAAAACATACCCTGCTGTGCTCTTTCTGTCATCAACACTTCCATCCCAATCATTGTCAGTGTAACCAATCAGCCTAAAATCATCAGTTGAGGCATATAGAACACCATACTCCTTCGTTCCATTTACATATCTCAATATTCTCTTGGTTGCTTGCTAACGTGTCTCTTTGGGTGTCTCCATGAATCTAGATATCAAACTTACTGCATACATTATATCAGGCTTAGTGGAAGTCAAATACATTAGACTGCCAACCATGCTTTTGTACAATGTCGGATTTACATTCTTGCTACAATATTCCTTGCTTAAATTCAAGCCCATGACAGTTGGAGTTGATGATAGCTTGTTGTTATGCATTTTAAACCTCTCTAAAACTTCTACAACATACTTTTCTTGGGAGATAAAAATTCCCTTTTCTGCTTGCTTTACTTCTATGCCCAAAAAATATCTTAATAACCCCAAGTCAGTCATTTCAAACTCATTTTTCATGACTTCTTTGAAATCAATAATGAAAGAAACATCACTGCCTGTAAAAATCAAATCATCTACATACAAAACAACAATAAGAATTTTACCATCATTTTCTTTGATGTAGAGTGTGGGTTCACCATCACACTTGTCGAAACCATTGTCCATCAGGTAAGCATCAATATTGTTGTACCATGCACGTGGTGCTTGCTTCAACCCATAAAGAGTTTTCCGCAACTTATACACCTTGTCTTATGAGCATTCTATTTCATAGCCAAGAGGTTGTTCAACATACACCTCCTCTTTCAGCACTCCATTCAAGAATGCTGACTTCACATGCATTTGATAAAATTTTCACTTTTTTTGTGTTGCTATAGACAACATTGTCCGCACTATCTCCATCCTTGCAACTGGTGCAAAGGTTTCCTCATAGTCTCTTCCTTGCTGCTGCTTGTAGCCTTTTACAACTAGCCTTGCTTTGTGCCTTTCTATCTTGCCTTCAATGTTACTTTTCGTCTTATAGACCCATTGCACTCCAATGACTTCTTTTCCTTATGGGAGGTCCACTAACTCCCATGTGTCATATTTCTATTGCTACTATCTCTTCATTCATTTCCTCAATCCACTTCTCTTCTTTGACTGCATCTTCAAAGTGGATTCAGTCATCTACATGGAAATATAATGCAAATAAAGAATTCAGACCAAAACTATTATTAGCTTCTTCTTGTTCATAAATATCACTTAAATTTATGAATTTTGGTCTTCTCATATCTGTTGAAGATGTTCTTGGAGTTGCACTTGAACTCGAGGGAGTTGTTGATCCCTGTGGTGTGCTTGATGAAGCACTTACTTGATTTCTCAATGTTGTTCTATTGCTTTCTTGCGGTGTGCTTTTTTGTGCTTGTGTAGGTGGAGGAGGAGCCACCGTTGAGGAGTTACTTGTTGTAGTCCATTCCTATTTTTCTTCATGAGACATACATGTCTTCACATTCACTTTCTTCTCTAAACTTCCATCCCATGCTTCTTCTTCTATGAACTGAACATCTCTGCTAATTATTACTTTCTTGGTTGATGGATTATAGAGCTTGTAAGCCTTGGATTCATCACTGTATCCAAGAAATATACATTTCTCTCCCTTGTTGTCCAACTTCTTCCTTAACTGATCCGAGACATGTACATATGCCACACATCTAAATACTCTTATGTGAGTGACAAATTGCTTTGTTCCACTCCATGATTCTTCTAAAACTCTATTCATCACACTTTTCATTGGACATCTATTAATAATATAAGTTGCACAAGCGACAACTTCAGCCCAATAATCATTTGGAAAATGTTTTTCCTTCAACATACTTCTTGTCATGTCCATGATGGTCCTATTATTTCTTTTTGCTACACCATTTTTCTGAGTTGTATACCTTGTGGAAAATTTCTTGTGTATTCCATGCTCCCTGCAGAAACGTAGGAAGTATTTTGAGATATATTCTCCACCTTTATCAGTACTCAATATTTTTATGCAGTGTCCACTTTTATTCTCAACAAGAGCTTTATAGTGACAGAACTGTTCAAACACTTCACTTTTCTTTTTTAGAAAATAGACCCATGTATTCCTTGTGTAGTCATCTATAAATGTCAAAATGTAATGGTTGCCACCTGATGATGGTGTTTGCATTGGTCCACATAAATCTAAGTGGAAAATATCCAAAGGTGCCTTTTCCATTATACTATTTCCTGCTGGAAATGATTCTCTGTGTTGTTTTCCCAAGATACAGCCTTCACATAGGTTGTTTGGTTTCTTTGTGAGTGGTAATACCTTTACCATGCCTTTTCTATGCAACAAATTCAAACCTCCGAAATTGAGATGACCAAATATCAAATGCCATAACCGGTTCTCATCTTTCACTTCTTGAAAGATTTCTTGTGTGACAACTGCTACAACACCTCCTTCCTTCAAGTCTGATCTCATCTTGAGAGGAAACATTTTATTGCTTGTCATATGCATTTTTGCAATGAGCTATCTACTTGGAGGTTATCCATGATTGTGCAAACATCATCTTTAAAAAACACATTATAGCCCTTTTTCATGAGATGTCTAATGCTTAGAAGGTTACATTTTAAACCAAGGACATAATAGACATCTGGCATGAACTTCTTCTCTCCCTTATTTGTCAGAACATCTACTCTCCCTTTTCCCATGACAGATACTTTGCTATCAGTCCCCAATGTCACTTCAAATTTTACACTTTCATCTAGATTAGAAAACATTGCTATGTTTCTAGTCATATGGATACTACACCTTGAATCTAAGAACCATATATCTTCTTGTTTTTCTTGTGCTACATTACAAGCTAAAAACAAACATTCATGGTTCTGATTTTCTTTTGTAAAATTTACACTTGGTTTACTACCCATGTAATTTTTCTTCTTTCTACATTCATTTGTATAATGACCATACCTTTTGTAATAATGACATTGGACTTGAGATTTATCATGCCTATTTCCTTGTGCTTGATTCTGGCTTGAACCTTGGCTTGGATTTTGATTGCTGCCCCTTCCACTTGTGCTTGCAGGGTTGCTTCTTCCACGTCTCTGTGGGCTTCTTCTTCTTCCTCGACCTCTACCTTAACCAAAAGACATTTGTGTCTTGAATGCACGCTTCAATGAGGATTTTTTTGCTTTGTTCAATCTGTGCTCATGAGACATCAGTGATGCATGAAGCTCATCCACTGAAAGTTGTGAGAGATCCTTTTTCTCTTTTATGGCCACTACTATGGCATCAAACCTTCATGGTAGACTTCTTATGACTTTCTCAACTATTCTCCTTTCTTCAAGTGTCTCTCCATGAGACCTGATTTGGGTAACAAACCCAATCACATGTGTAAATAATGAGTCTATATTATCAGACTCTTTCATACAAAGAGTTTCAAAATCTCTTCTCAGCATTTGAAGTTTTTCTTTCTTCACCTTTGCCATGCCTTGATAGGTTGTCTGGAGGGTATCCCATGCATCCTTGGACTTCGTTGCTGCTGCAACCCTTGGGAAAATACTCTCATTACTGCTTGGAAAATATAGAAGAGGGATTTGGAGTCCTTATTCCTATTATCCCTCAATAAATCTCTTTCTGCTTTTGTCAAATCATTATATGTTGTTGCATCTACTGGTTCTTGGAAACCATTCTCCACCAGCTCCCCAATATCTTGTGAAGCAAACATGGCCTTTATTATAATGGCCCAGTAATCATAATTTTTACCATTGAACTTTGGTAGTTGAGGATTTGTCAAGCTTGTGCTTGCTTCTTCCATCTTGACTATGTAAACAAAACCTTTTGACCGTGTAAAAAACTTTCTTGCTGTTGGAGAATCCGCTGCTCAAAATAACATTCATATTCTTCAGTAAAGAGCTTGTTCTTTCACTAAGAGCGTAAAACTACTCTGATATCATGTTGGAAAAATGGAAATAAACAACAGAGGGATGTGTTTCCCCCTTTCAACACAAGGAATGAAATACGCGGAAAATAAAATTACACACCGACTGAGAGAGAGAACACAGGAGAGGAATTTAATTCTTTTTTTTTTCATTCATCTCTATAAACATATGAAAATGCATTCTCTTAATAGAAAAATGGTGAAGCGGTCGAATTAATGTCCATTCAATGCTGATTGGATGATCAGTCAACAAAATGTACTTTTGGCGTAAAACATGTTTCTTCATGAAATGCTTATGCAACACAAAATGTCAGTCTTGAAATTTTATGCGATTGGGCTTTGAAAAAAAAATCGCACTTTGTGACTTTTAAATTTTCGAACGGTGAGACATTTAACCGTGGCGCAACGAAAACTTAAATGTTTGTGATTGTGATGTGCGATAGCACTATCACATCGCAACTTATATAACATAACTGTGATGGCTTAAGGTTTAAGCGGTAAGTATTGCAAAATGAAAAGTGTAAGTAGCGGTAAGTGCAAAATGGAAAAAGGTAAGGTTATAAAAAAAAAACAAGCAAAGTTTGTATGGAATTTGCATATGGGTTGCGGGTCCCATCAAATCACATCGGTTATAACTTAAGAATTGTGGTGAACGACGGGAAATGAAATAATGTACTTTGTTTTCTGATATTTTACGGAAATTGCGTGAAGTATAATTAACGCCTACGGATTTTAATCTTGTGCTTTGTCCTTCCCTACAACAAACATTGAATTTAAATGTGGGTTGCTGCTAGCTTATTCATGGTAGTGGTTGGGAGTATTTCCAACATTTTCCTTATGTGCAAGATACAATTTGTAAATAATTCACATAACTATAGTTAGTTGTAGAGATATGCTTTCTACAGTTTAGTCTGCGATGGTAAAGTCTGTTTCCCGTCAAACATTTTGGAGTGGTGTTGTGAGCTTGTTTCTCTTATGTGTAATTTATAAATCATAAATAATTCACATATCGCAATGGCAGAAATTAAAATATGCTTTATATAGTTCATATGGGCAGATGGTAAAGTCAGTTCCCTCTGTGGTTCAAAATTTGTTGAGTCGGATTTTTAAAAGGTTGCGTCTGCCACATTTCTGAATTTATGTTGATGGTAGATTCCCGAAACATCCTGGAATTTCATAGTCAAAGAAGGAGTTAATTGTTTGACCTCTCTTGATTCTCACATTTCTGAATTTATATTGATTGTAGATTCAGAAAACATCTTGGAATTTCACAATCAAAAGAGGACCCAATTGTTTGACCCCTCTCCTGACATTCACATTCCTGAAAGTAAGCTGGTTGCATATTTCGAGAACATCCCAGTCAGAAAAAGAGTCCAAGAGTCCAATTGACCCCTCTCCTGAAAGTTAGATTCCAAGATATTCGGTAATTGACATCCTGTCACATTCTTCATGGGATGTCTCTGCTATATCGCACATTGTAATCATCCCCATAGATATCTTTTCAAAAGAAAACTCCAACGAAGCCCAACAAATTTCCTTTCAAAAGAAAACTCCAATAATCAGAAGGCTCTAATCGTTTGGACATGAGTGTGAAAGGTTTTTATATGCATACTCACCACATTTATACATGTTCACATATAACAGAGGAATTAAAGCCTACCCCCTTGTTTCTCAACATATTGTGGACGCTAACTACCATGATCCCTACGTGGAAGCTTATGCATGTGCAAGACATTTTAGAAGTGGGCTTTAAGGACCCAGATAAGAGAGCAGATGTAAGGAATTTTCACATCATTTCATTTCCACAGCAATATCCAATGTGTGTATACAATCTCTCCATTCTCATGCATTCCTGCTCCTAAACACAGCTGCGGGAAAGCCCTTATCTTTATCAAGGAAGACCTCGTCTAAATACTACGTTCAAGCTACTAATTACAAGTTTGGACTTAGAGAAACGACTGGACGAGGTACCAAATTATAATTTACGTATACCTAGCTGCCTTTCATGGGTACCTGTTGTTGGATAAAGCTTATGATACTCATGATGAATTATATTGTGCGGGTGATGTTTCCTTTTCTGATTATTCATGGAGAAGATGATAAAGTAACTGATCCATCTGTGAGCAAATTATTGTATGCTTCTACCAAAAGTATAGACAAAATGTTGAAACTGTATCCCAAAATGTGGCATGGATTGATATATGGAGAACCTCCAGAGAACATAGAATTAGTGTTTTCCGATATTATTGCATGGTTAGGTAAGAGAAGTGCAGCAGGGTGCGTTCGAGAGTGCCCTGTGGAAAAATCCAGAAATAGTTTGCCATGAAAGCAACTGCCATATTGTGTATTCTAAGAATTTTAAATTTTGTCGAAAATTTACTAACTAAGAATTTTTTGGAATCATAAGTTTTTCAAAATCCTAGTTCCTGAATATGACCCTGGCATTGACAATGCAAATCATTAACAGTGAAAGGTGGGTCTCTTTAATTCTGCACTTACTGAAGAGTTTGATAAGTTTTTCGTTTGGCGTAGTCTGATAACATTATCTAGACGTATTAGCTCTCGGGAAGGTGTAGCTTTTCATTCTTTAAATTATAGTTTGAGATTTAGCACTTTTCATTCTTTGAGATTTAGCAGTGTGTTTTTGAGTGTGATTTTTTGAAAAGTTGTTGTTGTTGTTGTCGTTTCTTTTTTCTTTTTTTCTTTTTCTGATTTAATTTGTCTAAAATTTGGTAGAGATTCAATGAAATCAAGTTTTATGGGATTGACTCTTCATAATCCAAGTGTCTCAAAGGTTTTTGAGAGTGTTGAATTCATATAGTAAAAAAAAAAAAACAATTTAAATAACACAAATCAAGACTGGGTTACAAATTTTTTTGACCAAATTCTAATTAAAAATCTGTCAAAAAAATCTAAAACATCATAATTAAAGACTACTCATTTTTAAACTAATTAATTTTTTTTTTTTACATCACATTGCATGACATGGGACATTTTAGTTATTAGGAAGGTGAAACTTTTCATTATTTAATTATAGTTTTAAAATGATTACTTATATTTTTAAATTTAATAATAATTTTAATATTAATATATTTATGATATTTATAAATTTGTAAATTCAATTACACTTTTCTCAAAAGAAGTTTTCAACAATTATGGAATTGTAAATTCAAATCTTATAATTAAGATTTTCTTAATTTTGTTTAATCTCTTATAATTAAATATTTCCTAATTTTAAACAAAATTTTAAGGGAAAATTTGTTACAAAGATAAATCAGCTCAGTATTCCATTTTGTTCAGTAATCAAACATTTTTAACTTATTGGGCCAGAGGCCTTCTCCAACCTAACATAGAAGATATCTTGTAATGTATTTTGTAAACTTTTTGACTATATCAAATTACATAAAAATAAAAATAAAAATAAGTAAATAAAATTAATAACATTAAAAAAAATTTACTTAATAAAAAAAAAAAAAAAAATATTAAAATAATATTAGAAGTCGTTGTATTGACTCATGGTATTTATTAGAATACGACTTATTTAAAAAGAGAAATTAAACCTGCCTAAAACGTACAAACCTCCTTAAATCAAATTTTAAAACACTAAAAAAAATCAAATCTTTTACGATACAAACCTCTTTCAAATCAAAATGAAAAGAAAATTCTATCCCTCTCTACCTAGTAAATCTAAAATTATAATAAATCTAAATTAATATTAAATCTACTAAATAGATATTTCAGACCACCCAACTTCTGTAGGATGTATTTAATAAGTTAAATGTATGAGTCCATTTTCAACCATTGTTTCCGTGTGAGAAGAATGTGTCCACCCTAGGTATCAAAATATTTGACAAAATGACCTAGGTTGGCCCATGACACATGTTTTTATTTTTTTTGGTTTTTGTTATTTATGATGAAAAAATAAATAACTAGCAATTGCACCATCATCAGATGTTGCAAAGGAAACGCCATAAGATTCTTAAAGAGATCCAATAGTTGCTAATCAAGATATGTGTAGGGAAATAGATGTATATCTTATTATGTGCGTAAATTTGAATCCCTATCAACTTTTTCAGGTTCGCAATTCGACAAGAGATATTCATGCCCTGAGACAAGGCCTTGCTTCATTGCCAGTTGTGCAACAGAAAAGAGCTCTTTTGCATACATAAAACTGGCATTGAGATACCACTAAGCTTGAGATGCACAATCAACATATTAAAAAGGAAGTGTGAGTGACACTCGAGGTTCAAAATATATTTGATCTTGACACTCTAGATGTTGATAGAAAGCACAGAGTGCTGCCTGTTGGCGAGAGGGAAGAAGGAAGAATGATATATGTTGAAATTGAGATTGAGGTTGAGGTTAAAATGATATTGGTAATAAATTTGTTATTATATTTTTTATATTTAAAGATTTGGATTACATATATTAAATTATTATAGATTGGGGATTTCACATATTGAAATTTGCAAATAAAACCCTAAATTTATGTAAACCCTAACACAAGATCTAGGATAGTCAGTACCATTAATGGCATGAGCTTAGACTGCAACCTACATGAGGTCAATGAAGAGAAGCATTAACAATGTAAAGAACATAGAGCTAATCTCCAAAACAAAGCAGGCATTATTGAATTGCACCTTTCCATGATGCTTCCATTGGAAAGATCGTGAAAGGTTCCCTTTCCACATTTTCCTCTTTTAAAAAATATATTTTTTGAGATTCTTGTACAGGGTGATTTCAGTGTTATCTCGCATGAAAGAAATAATTTAACTCAATTTATGTTCTGCACCAGAACGATGGTGAAATCAATAAAATTTTTATAGATGCATGCTTTCTATTTGATCAAGAAAAAATGGTGCAAAAGAATAAATTTATTTCTAATCAATAGTTTTAGGTGTATGGAATTTCTGACCTGGATATGTAAAATCGTTAGATTGTCATACAACTCCCAGAAGATCTAACCATGATGTCACGGGGCAAGTTGTAAACACTAAATATTTATGTTGAAGATATCGTTTTACCACCCATTCTCTCGTCTGTTGCAGGTCTTGTTTGCTCCTAGTTTTCTCAGATTATATATGGGTTTTTGAATTTTTAAAATGTATTTCCCCCCCACACCCCCCCCCCCCCCCCAATTTTTGGTGGATGGAGACTACTTATAACTTGCCCCTTATATTGTTTGCCCAACTTTGATCACCCTTTTCTACCAGTATTAATTTGTCTCAAGAATCACAAAACATTCAAGGGTCTCAAAATAGGTATATTGTGCAATTTCCAATCGCCATTTCATTTCACGTACAAGGTAGATGTAATAGCCATGGATTTCAATAGGGACGATAGCTCGTGAAAAAAAAGAAACATGTAGTATTTACCTTCGGATTCATTCAAGGGTTTCATGATCTCTTCTCTCGTTGTGCTTGCACCATACCTCTCCGTAAAATAATGTTTCTCATCAATTTCATTGTACCGGCTAGGAATGGATTTGCCATTTTTAAGGAGACAGGAAAATTATTTCAAACAGAAAATTATCTGTGACATGTCCTAGAGAAAATAAACATCGTTCTGCATGAGTGTAACTTACTGAACTACCTACATTAATATGAAATTCTGAATTTTAAAGTAATTGACATAGAAATGACTAGGGTCTTATCTTTTGGATAAATCACTTTGTTAATAGATGTGACATTGATCACTATTAAGGTTGCGTTTTGAAACACAGAGTCATGCAGTGCAATGAGAGAAATCGAGAATCTGGAGAGATGATCAACTTAGCCAATTTTGCTGCAATACTACTGACAGGATACTTATCTCATTATTCAGTACATACCATATAAAAATATTTTTCCAGTGGGCCTTGGACAAAGCTTTACTGTATGAATTCCCAAGCCTCATCGTTGTCTTTATCTCTGCAATGCTATTGACAGAATAACCATCTCACAGTTCAGTTCTACCATAAAAGAGTTTTTGCTTTTCCAAAGAGGGCCTCGGGATGCTTTTTCTGGATGAATTAACAGGTCTCATCATTATATGCAAATGTATCATTCTAGTCAACAAAGTGCTGCAATGCTACTGACAAAATACTCATCTCATTGCTTAGTGCATACCATATATGAGTTCTTCCAGTATTCCCTGGTAAAGCTAATTGGATCAACTCGCAAACCTCTACCATTATATCGAAATGCTCTTCTTTGTATGGATGAATTGCCAAGCCTCTTAATTTCCCATAGATTGAACGTTTGTATCCCAACAATACATACCATATAAGAGTTATTTTGAATAGATTGAATGTATGTAGCTCTACAGTGCATGGACCTACCAGATGAATTCCCACGCCTTATCATTATGTGCTAATGCCCATCCAACACTCATCATTATGTGCAAATGTTCTTGGACTTCTGTATTCAGATCTGGCAGTTCTGGTATCCTCCGACCTAATGAGGATGTTAAGCTTCGCTAATTTGTCAGAAATCAGTAGGCAAATAATGAATATGCAATATCCATTGCTAGAGGCGTTTCTTGGTAGATGTATTCTTTTAGGTACGTTTCAGTAGATTTTTATAATCTTCTAATTATAAATGGAAGAATTGCTCATGGAATTGAAGATACACTTGAGAGTATTTGGGTTTAGGGTTTAGACAATCAAGTATAAGCTCTTCAGGAAAATATTCGCTGTGAAACTGCCAAGTCATATTGCCTTCGGAAATTTCTTGCCAAGGCTAGAAAGAACCGGAAGGAAACCCAATATTGTTCTCTTCTGCTTGGATTGGGTAGAGAGTAAGAAATAATCCCTTTGTGTCAGTGAGATGGTTATGAGTTAAGTGTTGTAAGAAATCACTTGGTTATGGGGTTTTCTAGAAAATTTGTAACGAGCAAAGATAATGGAATAGAATAAATAAAAGGTAAGAAGATTAGACATCTCTTAATGTAAATTTTGCAGGATTCTTCAAGTCTTTAAAAACACAGAAGCACTGATTTCACTATATCAGAGTATAGTGAACATTCGAAGACAATAGATATCAGTCTCTAAATCTAGAGAACAAGTTTGACAAGGACAGTTTCTAAAAACACATAAGCTTGCAACCTCTCGGCATTACGCAGCTATCTGTTTTTAAATCTATGGAAAAAAATCCCAAGCAATAATAAATCCAGTGAAATCTAAGGGAAATAGTGAATGGAATCAAATAATAATGTCATAAAGGAAGTTGTTCCAGGCATAATATTGGGCATTAAACTATACATGCATCATAATGTGATAATTTTTATAACGAATACTTTGAAACAAGGATTACAAATACAATGTTACATAAGAAGAGACATAGGTGAAAATAAAACTTAGATAAAATACAATTCAAAGGATAAATAAATGGTTCAAATTTTACAAAATCATGTTCCTCTAGTACAAGAAAGAGTAGGGTATGTGTATTATACACAAAAAGCTTCAAACTAGAATAATAATTATTTTGAGGGTTGGACAAGCGAGGCATGAGATCATTCCTTTGAAATTGAAATGGCTTCTCCTCGATAATAAAATATACACCAATGTTTATTATATGAACCCTTTTTTTCTATACTCAGTCGAAGTGAATTAGGGGTGTTGCACCCTGATTCCTATTATTTATTCTTTGTTTTAGATCTTTAGGTTCTACAAATGTTAACATATATTGTTGTTGTGGTTGATACAATTTTCTTTTCAGCAGGGTCGGAAGTAAATACCACCATAAAGAAGTGCACAGAATGGCTAACAACCTGTTTGACAACACTACTAGGCTTCCCATAATTATAATAACAACCCATAAATTCATAGCATACTAGCATGAGAAATTTACCTTCCCCGTGAAAACCAATAGATTTCAATTGTTGGATGCCCTCACAATCCACTTTCGCAGATGCGCGTACTTTTATGCTTTGTCCATTGGTGCCGAGATCAAATCTGGCAGCTCGTTTTCAGGACGGATCTCTTGTGCTTTGCCTTGCTCGATTACTGGCGCTTCAGTATCCTTTGCATGGCCTCCACAGAGAGAGCCTTGTGGGACCTTTAGCTGAGCTCTGTTATTTTGATGCAAATCAGGCACCTGAAAAACAAAAAACAGCAGGAAGTGAAAACATCAGTCTTGCATTCCTTCTAATTAAATATATCCAACACACATAACCTCTGACATAGGTTAAAAATCAAAGCCCAAGTTCAAAAATGCTTTGCGGATTCGAACCCACGACCGCTGATTCGCCTTTCACACGCAAACCTTTTCCTCTTTCTTGGAAATCTTCTTTGAAACCAGTTCTTCAGAGCGAATTTCTTATTCGTAGAAATTTCAGCTGCATCGTGTGACTTCACATTAATCTCTACTGCATCAAAATTCAGTGGCTTCTTCTTCTTCTTGGATGGTTGTTAATCATTGGAAATTTATTGCCTGGCAGGTGACAGAACTACAACAATCAATTATCCGTCTAGTATACACTGATGCATGTGCATCCTTTCTGTACACTAGCACTGCATTCCTACTGAAGGAGATGAAGGTTCTGCCATGGAAATGTTGCCGCCACTACCTCCCATGGACGCATCATTAGCACTCTTGTTGCCTGTCCCAGGATTAGACCCAAGGAGTCCTAAAAACCCTACCATAACTAATGAGCTATAATAACTGCATAAACTAAATATTTGCAACTACCTATGGCTTTTCATCCAACAGATGAATAAGTTTTAAAATCGTCTAACATATAATCTAACGATTTCAGATTATGACATGATGCACACAGGAAAGTTGTTTTCAAATAATAACGCCTTACGACGTAAATATAAAGTTAGTTTGAGGTTAGGAGTGGATAGTTTGAATACTTCCACTTATTGATCTTGTAAGTGTCAAATGGATGACATCTAAATTTCATTTTATGATTAATATATTATTTGAATTGATTGGATATATATATATATATATTTGTAAATAAGACTAATTCTATTGATAGAAAACATATAGTACAATTAGAGCTTGCATGCAAGTGAAGCTGAAAAGCAGGGGAGCCGAAAGCGAAAGGAAATCAACCTCGCTCCTGAATAACAACCAAGGAATGAGCAAAAGATAACAAGGAAGTAGAAAGAAGAGATTTGGACTAGGGTAACTACCCAGAGTGGGTGGATACCGTCAAACGAAATTTTTTCCCTTTTTTCTTGCTTACTTTGACCCAGCCATTGGAACTTGGCTGGGCCAAAACCAATTGTAGACTATTCTGCGTTGAAGGCGGAATATCCTTATCAGAGTCCGAGGAAGAATACCCATGAGTTCGTTTCTGAGAGGTTGGAGGGGCAGAGGGATCTGCAGGACCGGCTGAGGGTGCGTGGGCAGAGGGATCTGCAGGACCGGCTGAGGGTGCGTCCGTCGGACTTCCAACATGCTCCCCCTCAGCTTCAATTTCCTCCTCATCCGAGCTAGATGAGTCTGTGTCTTCCATTGGGGGTGGAGGAACACAGGAATTCCAACTCTTGGATTTGGGCTTGCGATAGGAATTCTTCTTTTTGTCGAGAAGATTAGAGCATGTATTTTGGAGATGCCCAGTTTGATGACAATGGCGACATCGAAAGGCCGTATTCTTGTAATCCAAGGTTTGAGTCCAGTGAAAGTCCCCAACTTTGAGGTTGATCTGATCCGGCAATCCTTTGCTGATGTCTATTTCTGCACATAATCTGCCATAGGTGTAGAGTCCATTCTCCCTTCTTGTGGTGTCTGTGGCGAGATAGCGGCCTAAGGTGTCTCTAATGCCTAAGAAAACAGAGTGATGCCATAGATGTGCTGGAAGGTTCGGGAGTCTGACCCAGATGGGAAGTTTGGTGATAACTGCTGTAGAGGGGTCGAAATCTGGAAACCACGGAGTAAGGAAAAGCCCAGCTGAGCCCCAGAACCATGGGCCTCCCGTTAAGGATTTCTGGTAGTCTTCATTTAAGCCAAAAGCCACAATGAAGAAGCCTTTCGAGCATAAAAAGATCTTGCATTTATTAGTCTAGTTGGAGTGAATCCACTGGTATAAATCTGTTGTGCGAGGCCATAGGCCGTTAAATCTGCATATGATTGCCGACTCGGAAAATGTCTGGTAATGATTGGCAAGTGCAGGGTGGGAGAGTTCGATAGAAGGAGTTTCTTCCAATTTATCCACCAAGAATGGCTTGGGAGCCAAGGTTGGTTGAGCAGCTGTCGAAGAGGCCTGTGGGTGGACTGCATATTTATGTACTGCGTCTTTGTAAGAAAAAGGAGGAGTAGAGGAGGTCTGCCCTGGTGAACCCCCTCTTAGACGAAGGGTAAGTATGATGGAATCATTTCTTTGAATACAATAAAAGGAGAGGGGAAAACAATCCTCTAGCTGTTTACCTTTATACTGCAATCTCTTGTAAGAGGAGGGAATCCCCAGCCGAAGTTCGAGTTTGCGCGAGAGATCCTGCACTAGATCAGTTGCACGCACCCATAGCAGCAGTGTTTTGCTAGAAAGGAGTGTGATTTGGATCTGGAATGCTGGTACTTCTGCTGATAGATCTGGCAGGTCCATGAGGCAAGACCGCTTTTTACATGCAGTGGAGGTGGAGTTTGAGGACCCGCCTTCTTGGATCTCAAATTTCTTATGGGCATGGTTTACAGATGCTACCTCCATCCAGCAACACACCGTCCCTTCGCTGTGGAGAAATGAGGATGCGTGATCATTTTCTCATTCAGCCGCGTCATCAGGGTAAACCCCCAAAACCTTGCGCTCATCAAGAACAGCGGCAGCCCAGAAAGGAGGAGGATAGCCCCAAAAAAACTGAGCTTCAAATGAAACCCTTACTACTACTGATAGGGCAGAGGTTGCAGAGTAGCTTGAAGTGTTTGCAAGGAGTGGATCCACATATGTCGCGGTCGTACCTGTGATGAGGAGGAGCCAGAGCCGGATCTTGCTGCTCTGCAGGTTTCAGGTAGCTATCAAAAGCCAGAACGTGCGATGATCTGTAATCAGAGCTGAAGTAAGGGTGCAAAAAATTGTATCTTTGATGGCCTTGCAGATTCCATGAGCGACATAGGCCAGTTGAGGCGCCAGACAAGAGTAAGCGTGAGAGTGGCTTGGATTTGCAGAGAGTTCAAAGAAACGAAATCTACAGATAAATGGGGATGTATCAGGAGTGGGCAACCTGCATGTGGGGCTCAGAGTCTCCAAGCCGACACTGAGCCACCATTTTCCAGAGAGCTTGGGATCGGCTGACCTGGCGTCGCTGGAAAACTTGGAACAGAGAACCCTAGACATTGCTATCGCTCGAATTGATTAATATATTATTTGAATTGATTAATATCTATTTAAAAATTTGCAATTACTATAATTTAGTTAGTTAGTCAATTGAACAATTTTTTTTTATCATAAATATCGAAATGAAAATATGTTATTTGTTTTTCACTTAAAATAAAAAAATTACTCATGTTTTTTTAGTTAGTTAATTAAACAATTTTTTTTCATAAATATCAAAATGAAAATATGTTATTTGTTTTCCACTTAAAATAAATAAATAAAATTATACTCACATTTTTTTTAGAAATATTATAATTAGCATATTTTAATTTTAATTTTACGCCAATAACATTTATATAAAATATATTTTTAAATTTTGTATTATAAGAGTTTATATTTTTTACTTGTTTGAAATCTTTAAACCCTTAGATTTTTATTTTTGTTAGTGAATGGTTTTTGCAAGCCAAAGAATTTGGAATTCTACACTTTCTAATTGATTTTAAGGCTTAAGAGTTGTGCATTGCTATGCTATACAACCACATCAAATATATCGGTGTAGTGATATAGCATTGCAGTCCAATTATTACTTCCAAAGCTTTCCTAAACATTCATTCTTTTTAGTTCCTTTACTTGTACAATCTAAGCTTTTCTCCTTCTATTTAGCCTTGTATTTGAGGTTCTAAGTCAACTTCTTTTTATTTTTTAACAAGAGGGCTTTGGATAAAGTTAACTAGGTCGGCATCCTCTTTTATCCTCCATATTAGCAAGCTCTCAATAAATTTTCATATTTTTCAGGTTTGGTCTTCACTTCACATTTTATGGAAAAATTATTAGTAAGCTCTCAATAAAGTTTCATAATTTTAAATATTGGTCATCACTTCCCATTTCACGGAAGAACAATTGAGTTATTAAGTATATGTCCACCATACCATATCTTTTTTTATTTTGTTTCATTTAATGAACTATAGATAGATTAGGCTTCCAACCATATTTATGTTTTTCATATTCCATTCTTGGGTTTGTCATTGTTGAAATTCAATTTTCCTTTATTGGTTTTTTAGCTTGCAAGTAAGGAGTTGAGGCTACCACATAACACTATATGGATGCAAGGCACCTTGTTTTCGTTATTGTCATTCAATACAAATTCAATTCATTGTCTTTCTCATTCGAAAGGTTTCAATCTTTTGTTCATTGAAGGATATAAATTGGGTTTCTAACATTTGATAATATGAATGGGGTTTAATCTTCTCTCTATTCTTATTAATCACACATCGTTATATGACTGCAATATCAAAATAAAGTTAGAGTTGGTTTACACTATCTTATGTTGAAAATATCTCTTGGGTTAGTACTTTTATTAACAAAAAATTCAAGGTCAAAATTATGGATCTGAAGGCTCCAAGAAGATGAGGTTTACTCCTCAAAAGGTGGTTTTTTGAAGGGTCATGACCTCCCATATGGACACTATAAATAACCCATTGAAGGAGATCATTTCATTATCCAATCACACAACATAACTCATATACTAGTCGTAAAATATTTCACAAGTGCGAAGGAGAAGCCAAAGAAGATTCTGATTTGAAGTTGATTACATTGATCTAGTGTTGAATGGACTCTTTCTGGGTTTTTGACTGAACTATGGAAGAAGACCAAAAATTGTAGTGACTTCGAATCTCTGTTGATTTCCATCTATGATCCTCATACCTTTGGAATTTTGGCCTATTAACCTGTGTTGACCTTAGAAGACCGAACTATGACAGATCTGCAAGTTTGACCAACGTTGACTAGACTTTCATTGATATTTTCACAGCGGAAAATCAACAATATTTCTCTATATTTTGGGATACTTTGACTTGATATTGAAAGGTCAATATTTGAACTTTGACTATATATTGTTGGCTAAGACTTGGAACTGATTATTCTCTCATAAGGAAAAGATTGGATTTGGTTTTCCCCTTTGGGGTTTTTCCCTAGTCGTTGACCTAATATTTGGTGTATAGTGTCTCTCTTTCTTCTTGTTATCTCTGCTTCTCATTGTTTATGGTAGAATTTTTTCATGTGTAACTACTTGATGATTTAAATCCTCAACAAGTTACATTTAATTGATCTGAGTCCGTCAGCTATTGGATTTACCCATGATCTTTTACTTATATGATGTTGTTAGAATTTCATTTTAAAAGAGCATAAAAGAACACATATGCATGTTGTAAAGAAGAGGAAACAAGACATCCATCAACAACATAAGAACATGAAACGTTGATAACGGAGTTCACCTAGTGTGGGCTACGTCTCCGGGCCCAGAGTCAAAATGGGGTAGGCCGCTTCATACAGTGCTGGAAAATGTGAGATGTACATGGATGATGTTCTCTATCATACAAGGATATGTGCCCTCAACATGAGTGGCTTGTCTCTCCATGAGACGTTCCGCTACAGGAACTCTCACTCACAATGGAACTCCTATCATCATGAAATAATCTCACATGAAGCAAAATATCTCGCAACATGCATCAAGAAAGGATCTAGAAATCATGATACGTCTCATGGTAAAAAGAGGCACATGATCAAAACTTCATATACCTCAACCCATGAATTTGGCTGAAGAAGTGGATGATCAACTACTAAATCTGGCTGCACCATCGAGTTCATGGCGTCGAGAGGCATAGAATCGACTGCCCACACTTGAGAATCGGACATCGACACTCCAATCTGGAAAATGGCCAAAAAATGGGAAGCTCTACTGCTTAAACGGGAATTTCCATCGGATTTCTATCGCTGAGAGGTGTAAAATCAACATAACGTTTGTCGAAAATGGACTCTGGCAAGTTCTAGGCTTCAAGGAATATTTATGATGCCGTCAAGATTCCCTAAGATTTTGTTCTATCGAGAATCTGCAAATATGCTACTCATATGGCCATTCTAACTTTACTATCGTGTTCCCTGTGAAATTTTGGTTAAAATGACTGTAAACATAATATCATTCTCATAAAATGAAAATTTACCTCCCCATGGAATCTTTGAGGCATCAAGGAATATTCTTTGCAAAATATTCTCCTGCCTCGAAAAACATGCCCACACATGATTGCACCTTGTTACTCTGCAGGTCCGTCTCCGCTGGTCCGCCCTTCTCCGCACAGTGCAAAGACAATTTTAAATATATTTTTCGTCAATGGAATTTACCACATGTGCACCATTGGTGTAGTGGTAAATAAGGTGAACTGTTAAGGGGAGGTTGGGGGATCAAATTCCGCCTCCCTGGCGCATATACATATTTGGACCATTTTTTATATTGTTTGGTGGTTATAATTTGAGTGCGTTTTAAAACATTTGGTTTTCGTTTTAATTTGGGACCGCCCGCTCAGGGGCCGGTCACGTGGGCCGAGCGGGTTCGACCCCCGCCAGTTCCATGTTATGTGTTGCCTCCGAAAGTGATAACGTAAATGATTATGGTGGGAAGGGTAGACTCCACGCAGCCCTGACCCAACCTTTTTTTGGTTTCGATATATGTATTTTGAATATATATCGTTGGCTTTGGGCAGGGGTGGCGGGGTTTGGTCACCTTCCACCCCGAATTTAATTATTTCTATGGGCATTATATGATGAAGTTTCTTGTGGTGACACTGTTGAGATTCGTTGTCCTCTACAGCTGGCACAAATCTCAATAGTGTAACTGCCACTATGAACAATGTCAACACATTTACACATGGTAGCTCATCGATGAATTAATGGAATAGCCAACAATAACCCTTTTCAGATGGTACATTCATTGACCAATTAATGGAATTTTCAGATGGCAATTAATGGAATAAGTTACATCGAGATCAGAGTTGGAAAACTATAGTGAATGGTCATTTAACTGGAATCTCTATCACTCACACACACCCCATGGGTATTTGTGAAGGCCATATGTTTTTATTTATGGAGGTCGTACGCTGCCGTAACAGTGAATCAACCTCGATCTATTTCAGCAGAACAAGCTACCATTACACATCACTTTTCATAACTATAATCTTAGTGAACATTACGAATTCTATACTATTTTCACGACACCGATGTCAGTCCCTCGAATGTGGTTTTTAACTTTTTACTAACTATAATCACAATGAACATTACTATTCACATTATGATTCACGACAACGATGTGAGTCACTCGAATGTGGTTTTAAATTCCAGGGGCTAGCCACGGATTCAAAGGGGAATATTTTAACGAAGAAAGGCAACATAAAGGAAATTAGGCGATGTGAACGAAGTTTTAGCCAACGATCCATGATTTAGCCGCGGGGCAAAGTCATGGATTCGTAGCGAGAGGCCTTACATCTCTCCAGGATTTTTCTTTGACAAAGTTGATTATTGTCCAGGCAAGTTAATTTATGGACTTCATCTGGTAAACTATGTGTTTATTTTCTCAAAATGTTAAAACCTGAGCCTTCCTGTCCGCCTTTGTCATTTAAATTAACGGAGATGGAAAAGAGATCAGTGGTATGTTGAATTATTATTTTCTATTTATGGTGTAGTATTCTGATCAGAAGATATGTGTATCTATTTATGTTCGTGAAAAAAATTAATACTTTACTTTCCTTTAGGAATTATCAAAACATGAAATTTTGATAGAAATGTTTGTGTCGCCCCAATTGTTGTCAAGATTTCCCTGCTGGTAAAAAATATTTATAATTATTAAAATCAAAGCACTTGGCAGAGGATTTGGTTTAAGTTATCTCTAAAATGGTCAATTTCATCATAATTCAGTAAGACTTATGCCTGAATCAAATTCCAAGAAAACTTTGTACAAAGAAACCTCAACAATTTTCTTTTTTGATCTAAGAGGGAAGGGACCTTAGCATTCCCTCAATGTTGACGTGCGAATAAATCCATGGACCAATTTTCTCTATCAGGTTTTCCTAGAGCCGCAAATTCTCGATAAATACTACTCCCAGTATCTTTTTCACAACATTGTGGGCGTTCACACGCCAAGAATCCTGAGGTTCAACTCCTCGCACTGGTCTCTGAAAGCGGTGTTTCCCATTCGGGTCCCTACAAATGAATACACCGTGATGGGTATTCTAGATCGAGAATAATTATTAGTACAGTTAAGTTGCAGCTCTGCGATATCATAAAAACGTAGGATTACTAATGTACTTCCCATGATATGTGTCGTCAGGGTTATGCCTACCTCCTCTTCCTTGTATTTTTGTACCAGTATTGTAATCTTAGATAGAAGCTGCTCTCTGGCGCTTCCATCATTGAACCTGTACATAGAATCTTGTGCAGTGTAGACACCCAATAAACCCATCGCTACCTTCACTTCGGCAGAAGGTTTTAACTGATTTAACTTGCTTCATAACAAGCTTGCACGAACACCCCATATTTGATGATTTCAGAGAGAAGCCATGAATGCAATGGATTTAATGGATTTAATATTCCATTATAATTGTGAAATCCTTGTATTTATTTCTTTGAAATTTCCATTAAACATATTTAAGGTCAATTTAGTACAATAACCAAATTTAAGGCCAATGTAGGACCATTTTCAATTCAACTATAAGTTCAAGTATTGGGATGGTAGAGCAATAAAATCAAAGGTTGAATCTAGTGTTGCTCCAGCACATTGCATCGATGTACAATCGAGTTTAATTTTGAGGGATTCAAACATCGATATGGTGGAGCAACAAAATCAAAGGTTGAATGAAGTTTTTCTCCAGCAAATTGCATGGATGTACAATCGAGTTTAATTTTGAGGGATTTAGGACTCTGCATGTTCACGATGGCCATGGTTGTTGCATCTGCAATAGTTTGAGAGTTGAAAATAAGTTGCGAGGATATGAATACAAGAAGGATGATGAATCTTACTTCCTAAGAATTGGGTATAGAGTTTGTGATCCAAGGCTAATTCAACACAGACGTGACAATTAACTCCATGGATTAATTTTGTCCATCAGGTTAGGAAAATCCAAAAAATTCCTTATTTCCACTTCAGATTACATAATGTTGTTCACATATTTTCTATTGCAAATTTTGTTTGAGAACTAAAGTAGAAGGTAGAGTGTTTCTGCAACTATGTTTTTTTTTTAAATATTACCATCATAAAAACATTTTGGTAACCCACTGGTAGCACACGGATCATAATCAAAAGAAATTTCATAATGCTCAAGTTTGCTAATCTGTTTTTCCATCTGTGTTATAGTGGAATTGATCTCCTCTCAAGTTTTTTCATTTTTGTATCCATCTAATTGATATCCTCTTTCAAAGCGTTCCAAAGTGAAGAGAACTATGTTCATTGTTGCATAACTGTATATTATAGTTCCGCATACTTCTGAAACAAAAATTGTTGGAAAAGAAGGTATGAAATCCCTTCATCCTTGAGGAAATATTTATTTCGCATGCTCCCAAATTCCAATAGGCATCAAGTTTTCAAAAATTCCATGTTTTATTTGAAAATATTTTTTTTGTCATTTTCAACCTATCTAGTCCTCCTAGCTTCATTTTCTAAACATTGAAACAAGAATGGGGGCACATAATTCACTTGTTTCCGATCCAAAATCGCAGTATGATAAAAATACTCATGGATTCCTTAATTTCCACACAGAAGGACACCAATTCAATTCGTTTAGGATTTTGAGCACCCCATGAAATGCATGTTTTTTCAATTTTTTTTTTCTCTATCATCCAAACATATTCTCACCATAATCTCCAAGATTTTATTCAGAGAATATGGTAGAATATCGCAATGATTTCTCCTTGTAGATTGCTTCTAGTTTAGTTATGAGTTTGGTTATAGAAATATGATATATTGCAGATTCTATAATATACTTTTATCCACTTGGAAAGCTCTACTTTACCAATACTTTATCCACCTGATTCCAGATGCCTTCCACTCCCACATTCTTGTTTCTTGCAGTGCTATTTCTACATCACTCTGTAACATCACTCTACATTCATCTACACTTCTATCGGCATGTCTTTACACCCTTTTGATGCAAATGCTAGTATATGTCGTTACGTAATGAGTGGTGGGGTGGCAGGAGTGGTGGCCCACCACCCTCATTTTTTTTTAAATTTTTTCGTTATTTAAAACCAATTGATTATTTTCTATTTTAACGAAAGTAAGGGTCATTGGGAAAATTAATGAGGCCACAATTTCACCCGTTTTTGGGAGCTAAGTTCCCTACTGGTTGAAGATGAATTTTTGGGACATTTAAACATGACCCACTACCCAAATTTGACCAAAACTTTTACTTGTTTGAACTTCTTCATACGGGCTCGAATTGGAGATATTTTTGCACTGTTGGAATTAGGGCAAAGAGTACTTCAATCTGAACCTAGTTCGAGAGAAATCTGACCACTTTGAATTTTGACCATTTATGAGCCCTCTTGGTCTCCTGAGGGTGTCTAGACACACCTGGATCAATCCTCCCCACTAAGGAGCTTTTGTCCACCAAAATCATGAAAACAATTTGCAACTGCTTTGTACCTTGTCTGTACCACAAGTTTCCTGAAAGGTCACCCTTCATTCTCCTTCACCTTTTTTCTTCAGAGCCATAAGCGATGAGTCGACACCTACATATAAGGCCAAAATATCATTGTTGCTTCATAAGTGATGGAAAACACATCGTCACTTTTACATTTTAAATTGCAACATATTATTTCAAAAAATGAGGCCAAACACACTACCAAACCTAGAAAAACCATTTCTCATTTATCAAAGTGAATGGGTGATCTCTCTGTGGTACATTTTCTTATCGAACAATTGTTTCAATTGGTTCATGTATGGACACTTTGTCCCTGAGACACTTCTCTGGATGGAGCCTCCAACATGTGGCTCTTTGATGGCCACTTCTGTCGCAATGACTGCAATAAGTCTTCTTCCTCTAGACCTGCTTTACCTTCTTCTTTTCCTGCAGTGGAGAAGGTCTTTCATGCCTCATCCTCTTTCGTGCTTCCATTCTTTTCCAACACTCAACAAAGACATGGTTATGTAATCCACAAAAACTACATGTTTTTCGACGCCATGATTTATGTTCATTTTTAGTGACATGCTTGTAATCAAGATGAACATTAGAATACCGAGACTTGTTATACCTTTCTTATTAGTCTCTGGTGCAATCATGATGATAAGAGCTTGCCCCAAGTATTTCTCTGCAATGTGCACTGTCATAGGATGATGGTGACATGTTCCCATCATTCTCTTTCCCCAATGCTTTCAACCATGCATTGGAAGCTTCTGACACCTTTGAGCACTGTCCTTCAGTGTATCCCAAACCTGTGAATTGAGGTCTCTACACAACCTCTAATGGCTGAGTTATGCCTTGGCCATTAACACCAAGTCCTCCTCCTTTGTATCCCATCTTGGTGAGGAGTCTCATGCCAGTTCTTGTAATGGGTATCTCCATATTTCCAACAGAAATAATAGCATGTAAAGATGAAACTAAAGAGAAATCAACATTGTTTACCTCAACTGTTGATTCAGACACAAATGATGATGGCTTCTATAAGCCTTCATTGCGGTTCAACTTCTTCAAGGCCTATTCTGCGACTCGCAACTGAAGTTGCATTATTTGCTTATCCTCTTTCTCTTCTTGTATAAGCCTCCTTAATTCAACGTCCTTTGATTGAAGGCCCTAGTCATTACACTTAAGTTCTTCCAAGGCTGCCTCTGCAGCTTGCAACTAAAGTTGCACTCTCTTCGTATCCTCTTTCTCCTCTCGTAGAAGCACTTTCAATTCAGCATTATCTTCTTGAAGTCTATGGTTGATCTCCTCATTCGAATGATGAGAATACAGTGACGACGATGAATATTTACTGGAAGATGTGGACGAAGCATCGCTTTCTACTTCTTCTTTCTCCCGTCTTTCATGAGCTTCATACATCATGTCCACCATTTTTGACATCCAGATCATGGCCTTGTACATGTCTTTTCCATCCTCCATTGTTTCATGTTCAATCATTGTTCACACTCGCAATTTGCATCAGCAAGAAGACCACTCCAATACCACTTGATCCGAGTCCGTTAGCTACTAGATTTACCCATGATATTTTATTTTTGTGATGTTTTTATAATTGCATTTTAAAAGAGCATAAAAAAACACATATGCATGTTGTAAACAAGATGAAACAAGACAACCATCAACAACATAAGAACATGAGACGTTGATAACAAAGTTCACCTAGTGTGGGCTATGTCTTCGGGGCCGAAATGAAAATGGGGTAGGCCGATTCATACAGTGTTGGAAAAGGTGAGATGTACATGGATGATGTTCTCTGTCATACAAGGATATGTTCCCTCAACATGAGTGGCTTGTCTCTCCACAAGACGTTTCGCTACAGGAACTCTCACTCACAATGAACCTCCTATCAGTGTGACATAATCTCACATGAAGCAAAAGATCCCGCAACATGCATCAAGAAAGGATCTAGAAATCATTATACATCTCATAGAAAAAAGAGGCACATGATCGAAATTGCATATACCTCAACCCCTGAATTTGGCTAAAGAAGTGGATGCTCAACTACTACATCTGGCTTCACCATCGAGTTCATGGCATTGAGAGGCATAGAATCAACTACCCACACTTGAGAATCAGACACAGTCACTCCAGTTTGGAAAATGGAAAAAAAATGGGAAGCTATGCTGCTAAATGGACATCGCTATCGGATTCTTGTCGCCAAGAGGTGTAAAATTGACATAAATTTTGTCGAAAATGGACTCCAACAAGTTCTGGGTCTCAAGGAATCTTTCTAATGCCATGAAGATTCCCTAAGATTTTGTTCTACTAGGAATATGCAAATCTACTGCTCAAATGACCATTCTGACTTTACCAACGCGTTCCCTGCAAAATTTTGGTTAAAATGACTGTAAACTTCATATCATTCTGACAAAATGAAAGTTTATCTCCCCATGGAATCTTTCAGGCATCAAGGAATATTCTCCGCAAAAGATTCTCTTGCCTCGAAAAGTGTGCCCGCACATGATTCCGCCTTGCCGCTCCGTAGGTCCGTCTCTGCCGGTTCTCCCTTCTCTACACTGTGTAAAGTCAATATATGACTGTCACTAGGCTTTACCACATGTGCACCGTTGGTGCAGTGCTAAATAAGGCGAATTGTTAAGGGGAGGTCAGGGGATCAAATTCCACCTCCCTTGCGCATATACATATTTGGAATATTTTTTATATGGTTTGGTGGTTATAATTTGGGCTCGTTTTAAAACATTTGTTTTTGGTTTTAATTTGGGACCGCCCACTCAAGGGCCTACCACGTGGGCCGGGCGGGTTCGACTCCCGCTGGTTCCGTGTTATGTGTTGCCTCTGACGACGATAACGTAAATGATTATGGTGGGCGGGGTCTGCTCTACGCGGCCCCGACCCAACCTTTTTTTGGTTTTGATATATGTATTTTGAATATCTATTATTGGCTTCTCCTGGGGGTGGTGGGGTTTGGCCACCTTCCACCCCGAATTTAATATATGATGTTATGTAATGAGCGGTGGGGTGGCGGGGGTGGTGGCCCACCACCCTCATTTTTTTTCGTTATTTAAAACAAATTGATTGTTTTTTATTTTAACGAAAGTAAGGGTCATTGGACAAATTAACGAGGCCACAATTTCGCCCATTTTCGAGAGCTAAGTTCACTTCCGGTTGACGGTGAATTTGTGGGACATTTAAACTTGACCCACTGCCCAACTTTGACCAAAAATTTGACTCGCTCCAACTTCTTCATACGGGCTCAGACTGGAGATCTGTTCACACCATTGGAATCAGGGCAACGAGTACTTCAATCTGAACCTAGTTCGAGAGCAATCCGACCACTTTGAATTTTGACCATTTCTGAGCCCTCTTGGTCTCTTGAGGGTGTCTGGTGCCACATATTTCATTAATGCTCTAAAGTGGATTGATAAATCATTTGAAGTAGTTACCAGTTTTGAAAATTTTATTCCAGATCTACTTTCACCAGAAAATCTATATGGTATCAGAGCTAAGGAGAAGAATATATAGCATTGAGATCACCAAAGATATTTTGAAGACTCTATTCTTTACATTTGAATGAAAATGAATACCTTCATGAAGAATGGACAAAAAATAGAAGGAGCATCAAACTTTAGAGCACGGAAAAGTAGGGTGGATCTGATTCTTGCTAGAAATAAAGTATTGGGTGTTGTGACAGAAAAAGTTTTCAAACTAGGAGATGCAACCTCTCAAACATAAAAACATTAGTATCAAGATGAAGACATCCTAACAGAAGCATCATTTTTGAATCGGTAAGTGAAAACCTCATTCATTACATTTATGATCGTGAATCTTCCAAAGCATTGCATGATGCTCTTATTGGTCTCTATACAATCAACACCATGGATCAATCTATTAGTCTAAGAAATCAAATTAGAGATTCCAAGATGATAACCAATGATATTGTGTCATCCTACTTTGTAAGACTATCTCAAATTCAGGATTAACTCAAGCTAATTGATGGATATATTTCAGACAACGAATTGAGCACTACTTCTCTCAATGGAGAAACTCCTCTCACCTTTGAAAAATTATGGAATGCTTGCACTCAAGAGGAATCTAGCCACATAAATAGAGGAATGACTCCAAATGAAGAATCACAAAATCTTGTTGTTCATGTAAAAGGACACAAGGGAAGGAAGAACTTTGGAAAATTTCAAAGAAATAAAAGACATGGACCTGCTCTAAATCAAAATCAAAGAAGTAGACCTACTTCTCAAGGAAGAAGACCTCACTCTTATAGAAAGTTTGACTTGTTAAAGGTTGAATGTTTTCATTTTCATGCATATGGGAAATATCAAAGGGATTTACCTCAAAATAGAAAAAGGATAAATGAGTATCATGCATCAACAGCTGAAGATGGAGAACCATTATCCTAAAGGAAGCCAAAAGATCAAAATTCTAGTGATGAAGAATATCATTTTATCTCAAAGGCTAACAAGTTCCCTTGTAGGGCATGATGAAGTTTGGTTTATTGAAAGTGGTGCCTCTAGGCACATAACACGTTTTCGTGATAATATTTAAAAATTGATGGAGAAAAATATACCTCAAAAGGTGGAACTTGGAGACAATTGAAAATATGAAGTCAAAGGCATTGGATCTTCCACATTTCGAATGGAATCAAGTAAAAATGTTTCTATTAACAATATACTTTATGCTCATGGTGTTAGCACCCTATAATTGAACCTATAGGCTGAGAAAATGTTTACAGGGGTAACCAAAAACCTGTTGTAGGCTAAGGTCCAACCCCCCTAGCCTTAGAGAGGGCTCTCTCACTAAACTCAACTATTTGTCACCCAAGGGACTGATAAATCTGGGTTTTAAGTTGGCTATGAAAAATAAAAATTATGTTTTTGGTTTAATTTTTGAAGGTGGGTGCAGAGGGTATGAGCTACTTTGGATCAGATTTATAGATTCAAATGAATAAGGTACATAATGCAATTTGTAAACATGTGCAAGATATGAATATTTACTGGTAATTTTTAAAAATTTCGTTGTAGTAGGAGGTTAAATGGGGTGGGAGAAAAATGAAAAACTGAGCATCAAACTACAGATGAATTTAGATTCGCCATAGAAGAAAAATAACACTTATGACCAGCTGAAAAATAGACATTGAAAATACATGAATTCTGAAATAAATTTCTTTCAGCTGAGCAGGAATAATTTATACAATATTAAACTATCTTTGAGAAACATATCTGAAAACAAAATATATGTGATTCATGAAGGAAAACAAAATAGTAAAGCATGACACAAGTATCCTTGTCCAAAACAACATTCACCTTCTTGTATTCATTTGGAAATATAATGAAAATACAAAATATCCTTAGTATCTTATAGTTCAAACCCAACCAAACCCTTTTGTCATGTCTTGTTCTTCTTAAATACAATTAGGAAGAATATCTTGCGTGAAAAACAAAAGACCAAATTTGAATGTATCTTCTATCTGCTACAAAGATCGATACAATCCCATTTTGGAAACATCGTAACTTAAAGCTTGATAAAAACTTAGCAACATCAAGTTTTAGAAAATAAGTCTTATCCATATATCCATGCCTACCATTATCATTAACATAATTACAAAGGGTCCCAAAAATAACCAAAATACAAAATCAGGCATGAGTGAAAAGTTGTGTAGTAGTTTGTAGTAGACTTCCATCTCAGCATGGTTATAGGTTATATTGGATGAAAACGAGCCCATGGGTACATAGAAGATGGTTTTGTGTTGGTGTAGGACCCACTGGATGCCTCCTTTCATGTGTGCATACCTCATAAATTCCTAGTGAGCACTTGCGCAACGGAGCATAGCATCTTAAGCAGCAGACTCTGTTTTGGGAATGTATCCCAAACGACGAGTCTAATTAATCTGAAATTTTGACAGCACATTGATATCATCATGGTGCTCCTCCACAAAAAATTTGATCCAAATCCGACTCATGGAACTTAAGAAAATCCAAAAATGGTTGTAGGTGACACTGGTTTGTTTCTAAAAAACCGTGAATAATTTTGAACTGAAATTAACTGAGTTTATTCATCTCATCCAAAACATCTACTGTAAAATTTTCAACGAAAATGGGTACATAGTTTAGGAGATATAGTGAATGTACAATTATTGTGTGAACGTGCATCACAAAAGAGCAGCGCCCTTCCATCTCTACGCTTTGACCAACTAATGACTTCCTTTGCACTTTTTCTTCCCTTCTGGAGTCTCCATATTGAATATGCAGGACTTAGCAACGCCCCCAAGACAAAACATGTGAAATGAAGAATGAAAATGCATACACAGTGAAACAGAGTATTTTTCGCAGCGTCAACCTTCTTCTTATCTTTAATCCCTTTGTGTCTGCTTCTACAATTTGCTTTGGAGCTTCAGACATCCTCAAAGCTCAAAATTTGTTTGGTATGTAGGAGAAATGAGGATGTCCTACAAATATTTGAATTTTATGCCTTTCACATGTCCCTTTCATGCAATGATGGTGAATTTTTAGTGGAGGGAGTGAGGTGACATGGGGAAAATATTTCAATGATGAGAGGTAAACACCACTAACATACTCATAATTGTCTTTAACTAACTAAACCTGACTGACATGACCTCATACTTGACTCGTGATGAATGAAACCCCATGAAATGACTCCTTTAACTCTCATAATGATCCCATTTTGTCTTTATGAGTACAAAACTGCAATAATGACCCCCCATGGACACTAAGGTCCTTACAAATTCAAATTTGGACTCATGGACCCCTTTTATGGCTCATATATTTCCAAAATTTTGACTATTTTGACCTTTTTACACAAGAGACTCTTTAGACTATGAAACATAGTGACTCATAGGCTAAACATGAAAAACAAACCCCAAAAATGAATAGTAAGAGGCAAACACACTTTGATTCCGAGACAATAGGACCCTAACATTGGCTCCAATGGGGATGGTAGCCTCCTAGTGAGGTGCCAATAAAACTGCAGACTAGTAGCCTAATCATTGGGCAATAGAGTCCAACTCAAAAAATATTAAAATTGACTATAGATGACTTGAATTTTACCTTACATATGGTATCATATCACCGAAACCTTAGGGCCTTCTCCTCAGGCTTCAAATTCTAATGATGGCCACCCACACCTACAATACTGAAAAATAATACCAAACTACCAAGGAAAATTGTTGGAAATTCACACACTAATGAAAAATATGCTTAGAGGGTTGAGATTATTCACACAACTACTAACCCTAACTGATCCACAAGTTTCTTGATTCGACAAATTCAAACCAGTGTAACCACAAAATTAACTTATCCATTGGCTGAGTTCTTGGCATGTTCTTGTTCATGAGAAAAATAGAAAACATATTGAATGACAACTCCATACTGAACTCAACTTGGATGGGATTTAAGAACTTAGGCCCACTTGTTGATTCCAAGAATGATGCAAAAGGATCCTCAAATGAATGAACACTAAAGTTCAACTCATATGACATATTGAAATTTTGATCTAGGTGGTCTACATACCATGAATATAAACCTTTATCTACATCCTTGCTTTCATGCAATTTCAACTTATAGCTGTCATGATAGGTCTACAAATATTCTTGTGACCTTTGTGATGAAACCATTGTTGGAGAAGACATTGATGTTGGTTGTCGAACTAAGTTTCCATCACCCCTGTTTTTAGACTCATAAATAGCTAAAGGAGGAGAAATTTGACTACATAAACCATCCATATAATCGGCTATTGGATCATTTAAAACTAAAGAAGGTTGTTGTAATTTATTGTGTATTGTTTCTAAGGAGACTATATGATCTTCAATCTCATGTTAACTCAATGGCTATGATTTTTTACTGAAGGAATCTTCCATGTAACAAGTAACAGGGCCATCAAATATATAAGAAGGTTGCTGCCAATTTATGCTAGTTTCAAATTTCCTTAGTGATATTATAATTTTCTTTCAACAATTCAAATGTAACATAACATAAAGGTAGAGAGTTACCATTAATAAATTCATTATTTTCTTTATGTTCAATGTAGAAACACTAATACTTCTCACTTGATTCAGTACTTTCATTATATTCTTCATTGTTGTCATAAGTGACACATGCAAGCTCATTGTTGTCCTTAAATTGCTAGAGCATGTCATTGGTTGCTCTTCAGGACAATCTTCAAATGAATAACTAAAACAACCAGTTTCTAGCTCATGGTGACATAAATCAACAACCTCTCCTTCTTCTGCCAAATCTACTTCGAGAGGAGGTCTTCTTTGCTACCCTCTAACAACATGTTTGTTTTGCATAGTGAATGTTTCCATCAACCTTTCCATGGTTTTCATCAATGCATCCAGATTATGGTATGACAATGGAGAAAGCTCCTCCTTAACCACTTCCCTTCTTTCAACTTCCATTTTGGCCCTTTTGATCAACATATTCACTTCCCCATCAACAACACTTTTCTGCATATCCTCCAAAGTGGCGAGATTCCTCTCTTTGAGATGATAGGAAAGCTAAACATCAAAACCATTTGGATAATGAAGCATATCCAATCCTGGGGGAGGATTTATGTCAGTATGTATGGAATCATAAACACTATTGAATCTAGTTGAGAAACCTTGGACTGTCTCACCAGGCTGCCTCTTTAGATTACGATACTCAACCATAATCTAAAAATGGTTCTTTTTAACCTCCCATATTTCAAGGAAAATGTGTTCAAACTGTTGGTAATTAAGAATGCTTCTAGATGTCAAAATTCTATATCACTTACTAACTTCTCCTAAAAGGATTTGAGGAAACAACCTCGATTTGACATCTTCATGATCTACTTCCTCAAGGTCAATGAATTCAATGATTTTGTCCACACGTTTCTTTGTTGTGATCTTACCTGTACCATCAAATTGAGGTAGCATATGACCATAGTTCTATGGTAGCTCATGCAAAGGGGGTGGAATATTTAATGGGGCATATCGAGCAGCAACCATGAATGCGGTCTGAGATGAAGTTGTACCAACTGGACTATGATTATCGTTTGGATCTTGTTTAGGACAACCAATACAAAAAGGAGACACATTTTCATCTTCAAGGGAATGATATACAATTCTAAAAGGGGACTCATGTGCATATTTGTAGTCTACATTAAGATTCAACAGATAGAATAAAATCCTTTTGACATTTTCAGGAAAGGACAGGAGGAAATTGAAAAAACATAATACTTTATCTTGAAGAAAATTCAAGTTTAAGTACCTGAATTTCACATATTTTCCTTCCATCCTTCTACTGACAAGGCTTGTCCTTCTTAAATATGATTTGAAGTTTTTGGAGTCACCAGGTGAATGGTTCAGCCTTTTTATGTTTGACTATTGCCCACCATCAACAATCAAATATGAGTCTTTGATGATTTTACCTGAGGAAGATGAAACATTCTGTTCCCCGGTAACGGTGCCAAAATGTTATCACCCTATAATTGAACCTCTAGGCTGAGAAAAGTTTTACAGGGGTAACCACAAAACTCTTCTAGGCTAAGGTCCAGCCCCCCTAGCCTTGGAGAGGGATATCTCACTAAGATCAATTATCAATCAACCACGGGACTGATAGATCTAGGTTTTAGGATGGCTATGAATGATAGGAAACTGATTTTCAGTTTAATTTTTGAAGGTGGGCGCAGAGGGTTTGAGATACTTTGGATCAGAGTTACATATCCAAATGAATAAGGGACATAATGCAATTTGTAAACAAGGGAAAGATAGGTAGATTCACTAATGGTTTATCAAAATTTCGTTGTAGTAGAAGGTTAAATGGGGTAGGAGAAAAATGACAAACTGAGCATCAAAATATAGATGAATTCAAATTCACCATAGAAGAAAAATAACACTTATGACCAACTAAAAAATAGACAGAGAAATTACATGAATTCTGAAATAAATTTCTTTCAACCGAGCAGGAATAATTTATACAATATTAAAATGCTTTGAGAAACAGATCTGAAAAAAAATATATATTCGATTCACGAAGGAAAACAAACTAGTAAAGCATGACACAAGTATCCCCGTCAAAAACAACATTTACCTTCTTCTATTCATTTGGAAATATAATGAAAAAACAAAATAGCCTTAGTCTCTTATAGTTCAAACCCAACCAAACCCTTTTGCCATGTCTTGTTCTACTTAAATACAATTAGGAATAATTTCTTGCATAATTTGAATACCAAATATAATGTATCTTCTATCTGCTAAGAAGATTGATGCAATCCTATTTTGGAAACATCACGAATTAAAGCTTGAAAAAAAATTAGCAACATAAAGTTTTAGAAAATCACTCTTATCCATATATCCATACCTATATTGATCACTAACATCCTATCGTGATCACTAACATAATTAGAGGGTCCTAAAAATAACCAAAATACTAAAGCAGGCCTGAGTGATAATTTGCGCAGCAATGTGCACTAGACTTCCATCTCAACATGGTTACATGTTGTATTGGATGAAAACGAGTTGATGGGTACATTGAATATGGTGTTGTGTTGGTGTAGGACCCACTGGATGCCTCTTTTCATGTGTGCAGACCTCATAAATTCCTAGTCATGACTTGTGTAGCGGAGCATAGCAGCTTAAGCAATCATCTGTACTTTTGGAATATCTCTCAATTGGTGAGTCCAATTAAGCTGAAATTTGACAACACGTTAATATAATCATGGTTCTCCTCCACATAAATGTTGAGCCAAATCTAACTCACGGATCTCAAGAAAATCCAAAAATGGTTGTAGGTGACAGTAGCTTGTTTCTAAAAAAAAAAATGAAGAATTTTGAGCTGCAATTAACTGAGTATATTCATCTCACCCCCATACATCTACTATAAAATTTTCAGGGAAAATGGGAATAAGGTTTGGGAGATATAGTGAAAGTACGGTGACTGTTGGAACTTGCAGCACAAAAGAGAAGCGCCATTCCATCTCCATGCTTTGACCAATTAATGACCTCCTTTGCACTTTTTCTTCCCTTTTGGAGTCTCCATATTGACTATGCATGACTTAGAAACCCTCCCCAAGACAAAAGATGTGCAATGAAGACTGAAAACGCATACACGGTGAAACAGGGTATTTTGCGCAGTAGTTGTGCAGCATTAATGTTCTTCTGAGCTTTAATCCCTTTGTTTCAGCTTCTGAAACTTTATCTTGAGCTTCAGATATCTTCAAAGCTCTAAATTTGTTTGGTATAAAGGATAAATGAGGATGTCTATGAAATATTTGAATTGTATGCCTTTCACATGTCCCTTTCATGCAATGATGGTGAATTTTTAGTGGAGGGAGTGAGGTGACATGGGGAAAATCTTTCAATGATGAGAGGTACACACCACTAACATAATCATAATTGTCTTTAACTAAGTAAACCTGACTAACATGACCTCATACTTGACTCATGATGAATGAAACCCCATGAAATGACTCCTTGAACTCTCATAATGATCCCCTTCTGTCTTTATGAGTGAAAAACTACAATAATGACCCCCCATGGACACTAAGGTCCTTAAAAATTCGAATTTGGACTCATGGACCCCTTTTATGACCCATATATTTAAAAAAAAATTACTATTTTGACCCTTTTACACAAGAGACTCTTTAGAATATGAAACATAGCGACTCATGGGCTAAACATGCCAAACAACCCCCCAAAATGAATAGTAAGAGGCAAACACATTTTTATTCCTAGACTATAAGACCCTAAAATTGACTCCAATGGGGATGGAGACCTCCTAGTGAGGTGCCAAGAACACTACAGACTAGTGGCCTAGACATTGGGTAATGGAGTCCAACTCAAAAAAGACTAAAAATGGCTATGGATGACTTGAATTTTACCTTACATATGGCAGCAGGTCACCGGAACCTTAGGGCCTTCTCCTCAGGCTTCAAATTCTAATGATGGCCGCCCACACCTGCAATATTGAAAAATAATTCCAAACTACCAAGTAAAACTACTAGAAATTGGCACACTGCTAAAAACTATGCTCAGAGGATTGAGCTTATTCAAAAACCTACTCACTCTAATTGATCCACAAGCTTCTTGATCTGAAAAATTCAAACAACCAATATAACCACACAAACACCTTATCCAGTGGTTGAGTTCTCAGCATGTGCTTGTTCACAAGCAAGATAGAAAACATATTGAATTGTGAGAAAAATCTTTCAGTAAAAATCACATCCAAATAAATTTGGTCGACGCGTTTCGAACGAACAAGTGTGGTTCATCATCAGGACTAGATGAAAAAATCTGATCAGGAAACCAAATTAAATAGATACAAAAAACTCCAACTGGCCATTGTAAAATAACGGCTAGTTTGACTAAATCTAGGTCATAAAATCATAAAATCAAAAATATATATATAATAATAATTTCTTTTATTAAATGATTAATGTTTATAATTTGAATATTATTTATTTTTAATTTTTATAAAATAAGAATTATTCAATATATTTTTGAAGATTAAATAAATATTTACTATTATATATATTTATTTCTATTATTAGAATAATAATAATATGTGTGGGACCCCTTACATTGGTGAATCGGGTCGTTCAATTAAGCAAAGAATCCATGAGCATGTCGCTGACCTTAAGCATAATAGATCACGCTCCTCGGCCCTAGCAAAGCATGCCGAGAAGACTAATCATCACATTTGCATCGAATCTGCTAAGGTTATTGCGAAGATTGACCATTTCCACCACCGCAAGTTGATAGAAGCCTTGGAAATCGGAAAGAGGCCGGTTAACCTCAACAGGGACGATGGGTGGATGGTTAGAAGATCTTGGATTCCTGCTCTTCATTCCTAGTTTTTTTTTTTTAATTAAAATAGATTTATTAAATTCATTTTATAATTTATTTATTTTTTATTTTTTTTGATATTTTAGTATTTAATCCATTATTAAAATAAATAAAAATAAAAATAAAACAAAATAAATATTTTAATATTTTAATTATTATTCTAATAATAGAAATAAATATATATAAAAGTAAATATTTATTTAATCTTCAAGGATATATTGAATAATTCTTATTTTATAAAAATTAAAAATAAATAATATTCAAATTATAAACATTAATCATTTAATAAAAGACATTATTATTATATATATTTTTTTGATTTTATGATTTTATGACCTAGATTTAGTCAAACTAGCCGTTATTTTACAACGGCTAGTTGGAGTTTTTCTTATCTATTTAATTGGGTTTCCTGATCAGATTTTTTCATCTAGTCCTGATGATGAACCACACTTGTTGGTTCGAAACGCGCCGACCAAATTTATTTCGATGTGATTTTTACCAAAAGATTTTTCTCACAATTTATGGATCACAGAAGCAAAATTCCTTAAAAAAAAAAAAAAACATATTGAATGACAACTCCATACTAATTATTCAACTTTGACGAGATTGAAGAACTTATTCCCACTTACTAATTTCAAGAATGCTGTAAAAGAATCCTCAAACGAATGAACATTCAATTTCAGCTCATCTGACATATTACAATTTTTCTTTAGGTTGTCTACATGCCATGAATACAAACCTTTATTTGGATCCTTGATTTCATGCAATTTCAACTTATAGCTGTCATGATAGGGCTGAAAATATTCCTATGACCTTTGTGATGAAACCAATGTTGGACAAGATAATGATGTTGGCTACCGAACTAACTCTCCATCACTCTTGTTTTCAAACTCACAGCTAGCTAAAGGAGGAGAACTTTGACTGCAAAAACCATCCAAATAATCGGCTATTGGATCATTGAAAACTTAATAAGGATGCTACAATTTATTGTGTATTGGTTCCGAGGAGACTATATGATATTCAATCTCATGGTTACTCAATGGCTTCGATTTTCGAATGAAGGAATCTCCATGTAACAAGTAACAGGGTCCTCAGATATATAAGAAGGTTGCTGCCAATTTATGTTAGTTTCAACATACCTTAGTGATCTTATAATTTTATTTCAACAATTCAAATGGAGCATAACATAAAGGTAAAGAGTTACCATCAGCAAATTCATTGTTTTCTTTATGTTTAATGTAAAAAATATAAGTCTGCTCACCTGATTCAGTACGGTCATCATATTCTTCATTATTGTCATAAGTGACACATGCAGGTTGACTGCTTTCCTTGAATTTCTGAAATTGAACATCCTCTTGACGAGAACATGCCACTGGTTTCTCTTCATGACAGTCTTCAAATGAATAAATAAAACAACTAGTTTCTAACTCATGGTGACATAAACCAACAACCTCTCCTTCTTCCAAATCTACTTGGAGAGTAGGTCTTCTTCGCTGCCCTCTAAAAACAAGTTTGTTTTGTGTAGTGAATATTTCCATCAACCTTTCCATGGTTTTCATCAATGCATCTAGCTTATGGTCTGAGAATGGAGAAATATCCTCCTTAACCACTTCCCTTATTTCAGCTTCCATTTTGGCCCTTTTGATCAATAGATTCGCTTCCACATCAACAACACTTCTTTGCATATCCTTTAAAGTGGCGAGATTCCTCTCTCTGACATGATAGGGAAGCCCAACATCAAAACCATCTAGATAATGAAGCGTATCCATTACCGAGGGAGGCTTTATGTCAGTAGTTATGGAATCATAAACATTATTCAATCTGGTTGAGAAATCTTGGACCGTCTCATGAGGATGCCTCTTTAGATTTCGATACTCAGCCATAATCTAAAAGGGTTATTTTTAACCTCCCATTTTTTCAAGGGAAATGTTTTTAAGCTGTTGGAAATTAGGTTGTCAAACTTATATATCTGTTCCTAAATTCTCCTAAAAGGATTTGAGAAAAAAACCTCAATTTGACATCTTCATGATCTACTTCCTCAAGGTCAATGAAGTCAATCATTTTTTCTACATTATTCATTTCTATTATCTCACATGTACCATCAAATTGAGGTAGCCTCATACCATAGTTTTTTGGTAACTCATGAAAAGGGATTGGCAGATTTAATGGGGCATACTAGGCAGCAACCATGACTGAAGTCTTAGATGAAGTTGTACCAGTTGGACTGTGATTATCATTTGGATATTTTTCAGGACAACCAATACAAAAAGGAGATGCATTTGCAACTTCAAGGGAATGATATACAATTCTAAAAGGGGACTCATGTGCAAATTTTTAGTCTACATTCGTATTCAACAGATAGAAGAAAATCTTTTTGACATTTTTAGGTGAATGGTTTAGCCTTTTTATGTCTGACTGTTTTCCACCATCAACAGTCAAATCTGAAGCTTTGATGATCTTACCCAGGGAAGATGAAACCTTCTATTCCCTGGCGCTAGAATTTTAGCACTTTATAATTGAACCTCTATGCTGAGAAATGATTTATAGGGGTAACCACAAGCCTGTTGTAGGCTAAGGTCCAACCCCCCTAGCCTTGGATAGGGATCTCTCACTAAGCTCAGCTATCAATCACCCAAGGGATTGATATAAATGGGTTTTAGGGTGGCAATGAATGATCATAAATTGATTTTTGGTTTAATTTTTGAAGGTGGGCACATAGGGTGTGAGATAGTTTGGATCAGAGTTACAGATCCAAATGAATAAGGGACATAATGTGATTTTTAAACAGGGTAAAGATAGGCAGAATCACTGGCGATTTATCAAAATTTCTTTGTAGCAGAAGGCTAAATGGGGTCGGGTAAAAATGACAAAAACAGCATCAAACTATTGATGAATTCAGATTAGCCATAAAAGAAAAATAACACTTATGACCAACTGAAAAATAGACAAAGAAAATACATGAATTTTGAAATAAATTTCTCTTAGCTGAGCAGGAAGAATTTATAAAATATTAAAATAGCTTTGAGAAATAGATTTGAAAACAAAATATATGTGTTTGACGAAGGAAAACAAACCAGTAAAGCATGACACAAGTATCCCTGTCCAAAACAGCATTCACCTTCTTTTATTCATTTGGAAATATAATACAAACACAAAATAGCCTTAGTATCTTACAATTCAAACCCAACCAAACCCTTTTTTCATGTCTTGTTCTTCTTAAATACAATTAGGAAGAATTTCTTGCATGGAAAATAAAATACCAAATACAATGTATCTTCTATATGCTAAGAAGATCGATACAATCCTATTTTGGAAACATCGCGACTTAAATCTTGATAAAAAATTAGCAACATCAAGTTTCATAAAATCACTCTTATCCATATATACATACATATCCTGATCACTAACATAATTATAGAGGGTCCCAAAAATAACCAAAACACAAAAGCAGACATGAGTGGTAAGTTCTGCAATAGTGTGCAGTAGACTTCCAACTCAGCATTCTTACAGGTTGTACTGGATGAAAACGAGCTAATGGGTACACTGAAGATGGTGATGTGTTGGTGTAGGACCCATTGGATCCCTCCATTCATGCTTGCAGACCTCTGAAATTCCTAGTCACGACTTGCACAACTGTTGCGTAACAGATCTTAGCAGCTTATTAGAAGTATCATGTGTTATGGGCATATCTCCCAAACAGTGAGTCTAATTAAGCTGAAATTTTTACAACATGTTAATATTATCATGGCTCTCCTCCATATAAATTTTGAGCCAAATTCGACTCATGAATCTCAATAAAACCCAAAAATGGCTATAGGTGACAGTAGCTTGTTTCTCAAAAACCATGAAAAATTATGACCTAAAATTAATGGAGTTTATTCATCTCACCCCCATACATCTACTGTAAAATTTTCATGGAAAATGGGTACAAGGTTTAGGATATATAGTGAAATTACGGTGACTGTATGAGCATGCAACACAAAAAAGTAGTTCCCTTCCATCTCCATGATTTGTCCAACTACTAACCCCCTTTGTAGTTTTTATTCCCTTTTGGAGTCTCCTTATTGAATATGTAGGAATTAGAACCCCCCCTCCCCCCCTCCCCCCATCCCACCCCACAAGACAAAAGATGTGCAATGAAGACTGAAAACACATACACGGTGAAACAGGGTATTTTGTGCAGTAGTTGCGCAAAGTCAACCTTATTATGAGCTTTAATCCCTTTGTTTCGGATTTTGCAACTTTATTTAGAGCTTAAGACCTCCTCAGAGATAAAACTTTGTTTGGTATGAAGGAGAAATGAGGAATTCTTTGAAAGATTTGAATTTTATGCCTTTCACATATCCCTTTCATGCAATGATGGTGAATTTTGAGTGGAAGGAGTGAGTTGACATGGGGAAAATATTTCAATGATGAGAGGTACACACCACTAACAGACTCATAATTGTCTTTAACTAACTGAACCTGACTGACATGACCTCATACTTGACTCATGATGAATGAAACCCCGTGAAATGACTCCTTGAACTCTCATAATGATCTCCTTTTGTCTTTATGAGTACAAAATTGCAATAATGACTCCCCATGGACACAAAGGTCCTTACGAATTCGAAATAAACCCCTTTTATGACCCATATATTTACAAAATTTTGACTATTTTGGCATTTTTACACAAGAGAATCTTTAGGCTATGACGCATAGTGACTCATAGACTAAACATGACAAACAAACCCCCAAAATGAATAGTAAGAGGCAAACACACTTTGATTCCTAGACTATAGGACCCTAACGCTCGAGTTAAACAATAATTTCTTCTCTATTTCTTCTCTTGAAAATAAGGGCTATAGATTTGGATTTGTGGATGGCCAAGTACTTGCTTGGAATAAATATTCCTTATTCGAATCTGCCAAAGTAATTGGGGTAAGGATAGGAGGGCTATATCATCTTCTTGGTAGATCTATTCAAGCTCTCCTACATAATACTACTGATCTATGTGAAATTTTGCATCGAATTTATGTTCATGTTCACTACAAATCCCTATCTAGAATTAAAGATTGTGTAAATGTTGTTCTTGAGATAAAAATTGAACATGATTGCATTTGTAAAGGTTGTGTTGTTCACAAAAATGTAGGATAAATATTTTCTAGCAGTGATAGTAGGTCTAAGGAAATTCTTAATATCATTCATTTTGATGTGTATGGACCCATTCTTGTAAAATACTTGGGTGGCTATTGGTATCATGTCACATTTATTGATGATTATTCTCTAAAAACATGGATCTATTTCTTAAAAACCAAAAATGAGGTGTATGTCAAATTTCATGAATTCAAAGCTCAAATTGAAAATGCTAAAAGGAAGAAAATCAAGATTTTAAGATATGACAATGTAGGAGAGTATGTATCTAAAGAACTCATTTCTTTATGTAAATAAGTTGGGATAAAAAAAGAGCTCATTGTTTCCTTACAATTCTCAACAACTCGGGTAGTCGAAAGAAAGAATGGAACAATTATGGAAGTTGCCAGAGAAATGATCCATGACCAATATATTCTAAGTTTTCTATGGACTGAAGCTGCAATGGATTCCATATATGTACAAAATGATTTTCCTCATCTAATCTTGGAATACAAGACCCCTAAAAAAGTTTTTTCAAGTGACAAACCAAATGATGATAATTTAAGAATATTAGGTTATCCTGTATTTGTTCATGTTCCCAAGGAGAAAAGATCAAAACTAGAACTATTTGGACAAAAGGGAATCTTTGTTGGATACAGTTATACTTCTAAGGGTTTCAGGTTATATATTCCAGGACATCGTTTAATTGAAGCTTTCAGGGATGTTATCTTTGATGAAGATGTTGCATTTTAGAAGTCTAAAGAATCTCACTTGGAGATTGATAATCAAGTTCAATAAGCTCCTAAAAATTTTGAACCAAAAGAAACTCTTTCCATGGAAGAATATGAAGATGTTCAAGAAGAATAATTTCATGAAAATAATCATCCTCCTGAAGCTCATGCACATGCATCTAGAAAAAGGCTTTCTTGGTTGAAGAGAAATTTAAAGGATGTTGAAGGACATGTTGTTGCTTGTGAAACATTTAGAGAAAGAAAAATGGCTAGAAAATACCCAGGCTATACAACCCTTATGACTAGACTCATTGAAGCCAAGGCATCCTCCTATGAAGAAGCTACTAAACACCAAGAATGGAGAGAAGCCATGATAAAAGAATACCAATCCATCATGAAAATTGATGTTTGGGATATTTTACCTAGACCTAAGGGTAAAACTATAATCACTTCAAAATGGATCTACAAAATAAAACATGCATCTAATGGAAATGTGGAAAAATACAAATAAAGATTCATGTCTCATGGATTCTCCTAGAAAGAGGGATAATATTATGACGATACAGTTTCTCCAATTTCTAGGAATACATCCATTAGATCAATTATTGCACTTTCTTCTATTACAAGTTGGAAATTGCATCAATTAAATGTCAAAATTGCTTTGCTGAATGGGATTATAGAAGAATAGGTGTATGTTGAATAAAATCAAGGATTTGAAATTCATAATAGAGAAACTCATGTATTTAAATTGAAGAAATCCATGTATGGACTCAAACAAGCCCCTCGTGCGTGATATGCTCAGATTTATAGTTACTTAATGAGTCTTGGTTTTACCAAGAGTGATAATGATGCCAACCTATATTTCAAACTTGAGAAAGGAAAAACCTTGATATTAGTGCTATATGTAGATGACTTGTTTCTGTCTGGAGCTGATAATTTGATTACTCATTGCAAGAAATAATTAATTTGATAATTTTAAATGAAGGATCTTGGCCTTATGTACTACTAACTTGGATTGGAAAATTGGCAAAAACTTGATGGAATATTTGTTGGGAAAGAAAAGTATACTGTGAAGATCCTTCAAATATTTGGTATGATGGACTGCAAGTCCATGGATACTCCCATGATATCAAATTTAAAGAAAATTCAAGATGATGAATCTGATTTTATTGACCCCTCAATATATCGAAAGTTGTTTGGCTCTTTAAATTTTTGACTAAAACCATACCTGATATTTGTTATGTTATTAACACTTTGAGCCAATTTCTTGTTGAACCTTGTCATGCACATTGGATCTCTTCAAATCACATTCTAAGATATCTCTGTGGCATTATTGAATATGGTCTGATGTTTTCTTCAAATGGAGAATGGGTTATACATTGTTTCACTAATGTTGATTAGGCAGGTTGCCCAAAAGATTACAAAATAACATACGGGTTATGTTTATTTTGGGGTATATTATGGTTTAATGATAAATTAAAAAGCAAACATATGTTACTCTTAGTACAACCAAGGCTAAATATATTGTTGCCAATTCAACATGCCAAGAAGCAGATTAGTTCTGGAATATTTTCTCTAGTTTATTTGGGCATGAGTTAGAGCCTACCATTATATATTGTGACAATAAAAGTCATGTTAAGCTATCAAAGAACCTTTATTTTCATGATATATCAAAACATATTGAAATCAAGTATCATTACATCCAAAATTTTGTCCGAAGAGGAGTTGTAAATATTGAGTATGTTCCTTCTGATGAACAAGTTGCTGATGTATTGACCAAGCCATTACCCCGAATAAATTTGCATATTTTAGAGAGAAGCTTGGTGTGGTTGATAACCCCTCCCTTATGGAGAGTGATATTTGATTATATGATACTATGAGAATGAAAATATTCCTTATTAAGAAGGTTTTCGTGTATACTCCCTTCAGGGAGCATATTGATTTGATACTCTCTCCCTAGTGGAGATGATGATTTGACGTTCTCTCCCCTTGAGTGGAGATGATGGTTTGATGTTCTCTCTCCCTAGTGGAGATGATGAATTGATGTTCTCTCTCCTTAAGTGGAGATGATGGTTTGATGTTACCTATCCCTAGTAGAAATGATTGTTTGTTTTTCTCTCTCCTTAAGTGGAGATGATGGTTTCATGTTCTCTCTCCCTAGTGGAGATTATGGTTTTATGTTCTATCTTCTTAAGTGGATATGATGGTTTTATGTTCTCTCTCCCATGTGGAGATGATGGTTTGATGTTCTCTCTCAAGTGGATATGATGGTTTGACGTCTTCTCTCCCTAGTGGAGATGATGGTATAATATTCTCTCCCCTTGAAAGGAGATGATGGTATCTTTCCTTATGATGATGGAAAATAGAAGAGAGAATAAAAGGTACCTCCCTAGCTAAGAGGGAGTGTTGAAAATATAGCTTTGGTCGGTAATTTTATTCAAGGTAAAAATTATGATTGTGAAATCTCCAAGAAGATCAGGTCGACTACATCTCAAAAGGTAGCTTTTTGAAGGGTCATGACCCTCCCACATGGACATTATAAATAACTCATCAAAGGAGATAATTTCATCATGTAATCACACAAAAGAAATCATCTATTAGTGATAGAATATTAAGCATGTGAGAAGGAAAAGCTAATGAAGATTCTTATTTGAAGTTTGAATGCATTGATCTAGCATTGACTAAACTATTTCTAAGTTTGAACGAACTATGGAAGAAGAATGAAAATTGCAGTGACTTTGGACCTATGTTGGTTGCCATATGTGATCCTCTGACCTATGGAATTTTGACCAATTGACCTGCATTGACCTCAGAAGCTCGAACTGTGACAGATCTAAAAGTTTGAACATTCTTGACCATATTTTGACTGGTATTTTGACAGTGGAAAATCAGTAACATTTCTTTTTGTTTTGGGATACTTTGGCTTGATATTGAAAGGTCAATATTTGACCTTTGAGTGTATATTCTTGGACACGAATTGGAACTGATTATTCTCTCATAAGGAAAATATTGGATTGGGTTTTCCCCTTTGTGGGTTTTACCTCGGTCATTGACCTAATAACTAGTGTTTATGGTCTCTCTGTCTTCTTCTGATATCTACTGCTCATTGTTTATGGTAGAATATTTTCATGTGTAACTGCTTGATGATTTAAATTCTCTATAAGTAACATTGATTGCTCAAAAGTGGATTGGGAAATCATTTGAAGTAGTTACCAATTTTGAAATGTCTAGTTCTACTTTCACTAGAAAATATAAACCTTCATATTATACAGTAAGGCCGGCCAACATAAACACAAAAATATTGCTAGTTGTTTTAGAATGAAATTAAGTTATACTAGAGAACTTCAATTATGTGTTTAACTTAATGGAAAATAACACATGAAAATGAAATTTTGTCAGCATAAATATGAAAATAACAACATGAAGAATATATAGCATAACTACATATGATGGAAAAGTAGTAAAATGATTGTACAAGCTAAAGTTGTGGGCTGCCTTCACTCCTTAACATGCACACATTTGAGATAAATAGTTAAGAAAAATCAATAAGCTTCATATATTGATGAAATATACATGTCCAAAGCTACATCATAGCACTGGAGATTTGAAACTAAAGTAAAAGTTCTCATGATAGATATTACCAACTTAGAAAGTTTAAAAGTATTTACATGATGGGGTACTTATACACAAAGTTTTGAAACCTAAATGCTATGAAAATTCTAACCATAAGATAATGTTAGAATTTAGTCATCTAGCTGGGTTGAGATCCACCTTTGGAGTGTATCAAAATTAGGTGAAAACCCTGCAAAATCAAGATTTTTCTAATTTTTAGGCTAAATCAAAGTATTATGCCGCAAAAGTTGTATTGATTAAGCATTGACCAAGCACAAGTGAGTCAAGTTTTCAAAGAACCAATAAGTATTCACCCATTTTTTTCTCCCAAGGAACAAAATCCATATTTTAGAATCCACCCAACTATCCTGCACATATCCCAACAAATGAGCATTTACTAGAAATCCCATTTTATGGTAACTTCCTCCTTAGATCTATTTCCTAATTCATAAATTTTTTCGAATACTCATGAATTAAGATAAACTATTTAAATACCTTTTTCATTCTTTTTTATGCAAAAATGAATACAAAGTAGATAAATTGGAGTATAAAGTAAGTTTATTAAGTCAAATTAGGGTTTTGGTTAAGGAAAAATAAGCAAAAAAACAACACCGAACATCTACACCAAAGTAGAGATGTTGCATTTCCTCATGCAACTAAGACTCTCACAAATCCCATGCTTCTATGTGTTGCTCTTAGAAGAACGTCAACATTTGACTGATTTGATATTTGAACATGTTCATGGCCTTGTCTCTATCACATGAGTAATTGTACCCTTAGACTATGATTTTTAGATTTCAAAGCTTTCTTCTACTAGAAGCATGTGTATGCCTATTTAGAGATGACAATATTATTTTTATTAAGCTTTTTGCTGTTGTTAGACTCCTATACCAATAGGTGTCATATATCATGATTGACTTGATGGGCTATGTAATATGTTCATACCTTTTCTTGTTGCAAAGGTTTTCCATATTGTCAAAAAAAATCAAAAAATTTAAAAAATGTAAAGAAGGTATACCCTAAAAGAAAAATCAAAGGGTAAAAAGAATAAAATGGCCAAAAAAGTAAAAGAAAATGAACCCCGCCAAAAGAAAGGCCAAGGAAAGTGTGCAAGTCTAAATGCCACTACTTTTTGCTCTTATGTAATAAACAAATTGTGTGCAACTTGTATTTTATGCCACAATTTATGAACAGTCAAACAGTTTAAGCTTGGCTAGTTCATCTTTCAATTTTATGTTTTAGAGATAGAGAATAAAATCTGACCAAACTGTTTAATCTTGGCAGATAATTAGATAGGTAGAGTAAATAATAGGAGCTCAACAGTTTAATCTGAGCCCTTGGATGTAATAAGCATAGAAATAGATAGATTTCCAAATGTAAAAGAAAAAGTGTGATGAGGGTTTGCCAGTCTAAGTGCACCCTAATAAAGAAGAAAAAATGGTAGGGTAAAGTAGGTAGGGTAGGTAGATGTTGTTGCAGAATTACATGTGATGGATAATGACTCTGGATGTGTTAAATCTTTACTTTCATCACAAGTGCAAAGGTAGACACTACACTGGAAGAATTTCACGCAAAGAAAAGTCAGATTATTAACTTCCCTTCTCATTTTTCCCTAAAAATTTCACTAATTTCCCCTAAGTACTAAGACATTTTGAAAATTAAAGGGGCTCAAGGCATTTCTTTGACTTTTGGAGGGACCGGACCCTCGGCCCAATAATTGGAAAAGCCTAAGTACTTAAAATCATTCATCATGACATTCATTCACTTCTAAAAAATCTTTTCCTAAGTAAAATCCCATTTTACTTAGGAAAATTATGCAATATTTCATAAAAACCCTTCTCATTCAAGCATAAGTTAAATACATTAATCTAATGTTTTACACTTAGCGCTTTTTATTCATTTCCATATTGATTTCTAATTTATTATTTAAATCCTTGCAAATTTCCCTTTTTCCTGTATTATTTTAAAAATTCCCAATTAATATAATATCCCGCCCCATTGGTTGAAATATAACCTTAATATGTTGATTAATTAATCAAATTATAAATCCACATCCCCGCCGCATTTGAAATACATTAATTAACCCTCACGGTTAATTAAAAACACAATCCACCAATAGAAACATCCTTGATGCGATTATTTCGTAATAAATCACATCGGGCCCGCCTTGTTATCTTCCCGTCATCTCACCTCCCCATCGACCGTTCGATCGGTTAATCAAAGATCTACAATTATCGTTGATATCACTGGCCATCCTCGTCCGAACGATAACGCGTGATGGCCAAGAGGTTTTCTGAACAGTGTCGCGCCACGCGTCATTCATCGTATGGAATCGCTCGCCCTCCGCTGAAAACCACTCTTCCCCAAAAGCTGTGCGATGGAAACCACTTACCACCTACCTCCCGTGACGAAACCCCCGTACTTGTTGATGTCATCCATTAAAATAATAAAAAACCCACCAACCTTTGACTTTGTAAATAAAACAAAAGAACCCGCGTCATTTTCATTATTTCACGCAGTGACCAATATCCCATGCAACGAATTTCGAAATCAACTGTTGAAGTTTGCCAACCGTTACCTTGCTGAAGAAAATTGCAGTCGAGGAATCCAGAGTTCACCCGCCATTGCCAGCACCTGTTTTCATCACTATTTATTTCCCGGAAAACAGGTATTTACCTAAATTCCCGCTGAACTCTATAAAAAACCTGGTTTTTATTTTGAATTTCACATGAAAAACTGAAACAGGGTTCAGAATTGGTCTTTAGTTCATTCCTCAATTCCCAAAACTACAATTGCATTCCCAAACTTGTGATTGTGCCCGTTTTTTCATCAAAACCCGCAATTCATTTCTGAATCCACAATAACCAGAATACCAGAAGATAAATGGTGGGAAGAAATGTTAGAACTTTTGTAAAATTTATCCTTACATGAATTTTTGATCAGTGACTACAGTAAAGTGATAGTAAGAAGGATATAAGGGTAGACAGAGGTTAGAGAGGATCAGTGCAGATAAAGAGTATAAGTAAAACGGAGCAGCCAGCACAAAATTACTGAAGAGGACAGCAACGAGCCAAATCTTAGGGCCTGCATCCAGCACATTCTCAAAAGAAGGAAACAGCACAACATCAGTTATCATTTTTTATCTACGAGACCATTTGTCTCTAATTTTTTGTAACATACTTATGAGTCATCCTAGATTATATCTCAATCTGTTATGAGATATTTTTTATAATTTTTTGTATAAATACTCCCTCAATCAGAGTATTGAGGGGTGGTGGATTCTTAGACTTTGCTGTAACATTGACTATTTTGGAATAAAGTGTTGTTGGACAAATATTGTATGGCTAGCTGGACGAGGAATCCATGCAAAAGACTTTTTACAGGATTCTTGCGTCAAACTAAGGATCAATAAGTCATCTATCTCTTATGTTTTGAAGTTTTATACTTGTTTATTATATCATTTGTGTCTCATTTCTGAATAATTAACGAAAAGGAATAAATTAGAAAGTGCTTAAGTGCAATCTGCTTTTAATTGTTGTTATTCTAAATATTTTCTTCTGAACTGGTTTAAACAGTGAATTCTTAATTGCTCCTGTTTTACTAGTTTATGCATTTTGATTATTTAATAAAGAATTCTTAATTGCTCTTTGTTAGTAATCACTCAATTTCCCTCTTTCGAATGTGTTGAAGGATTCTTAATTTCCCTTCATCCATTTTGATCCCATTCCATTCACTTTAGATCTATAATTGTTCCATGTTTGATTACCTTGCCCTGTGAAACCATCTTTTGTTAAGAAACTTGATCCAATTAAGCTATACTTTTCGACTCCATTAGCCCAATGGCCTGAAATACTCAATCTTACCACGTGCTATTGAATTTAATCACCCAAACTTAATCAAAATCCTTGGACTTTATAACTAGCCCTCTCTGGGTACAGATTGGCTAGATTCTGTACCTAAAAGTTGTTTTGTGGTTACCTCGGACCCCTTTCCTCTTCCCAACAACTTCAAGGAAAATCTGAGTGATAACATAGTGGCGACCATACTGGGGAATTGAATAATTTTATTGTTACTATTGTTTACTTTATAAACTACAGACGGAGCCTGAAGTTAGCCAGGTAGCCTTTAAACTGCTTTGCCCTGCAATTGCATAAGTAAATAAATTTTGCTTCAGTCTATCTCCAGTCTATTTTATGAACTAAACTTTGGTTTCAAACATTTGATCAGTTCCTCTAGTGAAATAAATATTTAAGAAAATTTAAATCCAATATCTGAAACTTCTTAAAGAAATTATTGAAGTTGTATTATTCATTCCATTTAGAAAAAAACCAAAAAAAAAAATATATCACCTAGAAAACTGGCTTCAGAAAGGACTCGTTACACCAGGGTTAATCCTGATCCAAATCCATCGCCTCTGTTTGAAAATCCGAATCTGATCCCCAGAATTCTTAGGAGACAAGATAGTCAAGAAAGTTCTGGTAGTTCTCAACCTCTCTATAGATCAACATCTTGTCCTATGAAGTGGATTTATCTTGAGGATGAACCTTTTGATGAGCAGTTTGAAACATCTTTATTTGTAAATTTTTCTGAATCTGAGTTGTCCAATTTGGTTCCAGACCCAATATTTCTTGAATATTTACAATTTGAATTTGTTACTTCACATCTTGATAAACATTTGCGAAATTCTATACAATCTGAGCTTACATCTGAAGGAACATCAAATATTTTCGTAATCAATCCAGCCTCTCCAAGTTCATCAACATTTCCTCAAACATCTCAACCTCAAACTACCCCTTCTATTCCTCCACCCACCACTCATAGACCAACCTCACCTGTTATTTTATCGCTACCTCCTGCAATGGCAAACAGAGATGCTCCTTTGGTATTACCTGCTAATCTAGGGGCTATGCCTCAAGATTACCAAAGTAAAATCACTCCTTTTGATGGTTCTGGTACTTACACTGCACAACAACATACTAAAAAGATGACAAATTATTTTGAAATTTATGAAATAGATGCTGATGATGTAAGAATGAGAATTTTTGTCCAAATTATTACTGGAGAAGTTAGAACCTGGTTTAGAGCCCTTCCTGCAAACAGTGTTACTGACTTACAAGCTCTTTATAGATCATTTTTAAACAGATGGGAAAAGAAGAAAGATCATCTTCCAATCTTATCAGACTTTGGAAAACTAAAGAGAGGACCAAATGAGACTATGCAAGATTACGTCACCAGGTTCAATGAGGCTTACAATGCTATTCCCCAAAATCTTAGACCTCCTCCAGATTCAATATTAATCAAATTCCCTGATGGATTTGATTCTGATATGGCGTATCAGCTTAGTGAAAGAGCTCCTCAAAATTTAGAAGAAATGCAAAGTATAGTTGTTAGTGTTGAAGCCAACCTGATAGAGAAACGAGCTAGAGCTAGAGCTGAAAGGAGAATGCCATTAAACGAAGAACCCACAGCTTTTGAAAAGAAATTGGATGCTATTATCAAAGGAATGGAAAGGCTAGGAGATAGAGTAGAAGCAATTGAGAATAAATCTCCTTGGGATGGTCAACCGAACAATACTGTGAGAAATCCAAATTTCAGAAAGAACCAAAATCAAAATACTAGAAAAACTGGTCCTCACCAAAATATTAGGCCCCCATTCCAGGAAAATTATATTGAAGCCTCAACTTCTGAGGAACCAACTGAAGATGTTCAAATAAACAATTTTACTAAACGCGAGAATGAACCAGAAGTTTTATTGACCCAATAAGATCAAGAAGCTCACATTCTTAAGCAATTTCAAACCATTCAGGAGAATCATTTGATTTTAAGGAAGGATATGATACAGCCATTTATGAAGTTCACAAGCAATATAATTTGAGGAGCAGAAGAATTGATGTTCCGGAAACAAGTAAACAGAAAACTACAAAACAGCCCCTCAAATGTAAAACCAATACTACCCCTGTACATATTCTTTCTAGATCAGATCCTAATCCTGCCAACCCAATAATTGAAGATGTATCCAATACTCAACTGAATAACAGACAACTTTCCAATACTCTTCCTCCTAAAGGAAATGTAGAGGAACCTCCAGAAGTTGATTCAGAACCAACTTCAGCCCACAACCATATTCCTGAGAAGGAGAAAAATATCGAAAACCCAGAAGATAAATAAAATCCAACTGTTCAAAATACAAGAACTCAGACTGAAAAACCTTTTAATCTGGAAGCTGAAGTAGGAAAATTAAAAATAGTTGTTCCATTGTTTGAATTAGCTAAACATGATGTCTACCGAAGTCAAATCAATAGATCACTTAATATTACTGGAAGTGATGACTCAGTAAATGTTTTTGATGATCAACCTAGATTATTATTTGGCCCTGAAGTAAATGAAAAACCAAGAAGCGGAGGAACTCCTCCATTCTATATGAGTTTGAACATACATGATAAAATACTTCATAATGCCATGCTTGATTCTGGGGCATCTCACAATCTAATGCCAAAGGCTGTAATGGAGAGATTAAACCTAGATATCACCAAACCATATAAAGATCTCTTTTCTTTTGATTCAAATCAGGTGAGATGTTTAGGATTAACCAAAGACTTGTGTATTTCATTGGTTCAATACCTTGCAAAAACAATTTTGATGGATATAGTAGTAGCAGACATTCCTCCAAAATATGGTATGCTATTGTCCAGATCTTGGGGTGCAAAGCTCGGAGGATCTCTTCAATTAGATATGTCTTATGCTACTATTTCAGTGTTCGGCCAACCTAAGAGACTATACAGAGAAACTTTAATGAAATATGTGGTCAGTAGTCAGGAGAAACCTGAAAATTTCCCCATCTACTCAGTACACTCTGATATGGACTCATTTATTCTTTATAACGCTGAATCTGATCTTCCCACTGAATTAGAAGTTCCATCAACTGAACCAAAAGAAATTGCAAATAAATCTAGTGTTCAAATTCAGAAAATCTCTGAGGGAAAAGAAACATCAGATACCCAAGAGAAACCAGAAGAAATTAACAAACCAAACCTCACTGTTAAGAAAATTCCCGAAACTTCTGACACCAATTATGAACATGAAATTCTTTGGCACTTAGAATTTGATGGTTCCGTTAATAAATTAGGAGCAGGAGCTGGAATTTGGATACACAATCTTGAAAATGATCATGCTGCAGGTCATGCTTACAAATTGAAATTTAAATGCACTAATAATATGGCAGAATATGAAGCTCTTTTGTTAGGGCTTAAACTTGTCAAAAGATTAGGGGCAATTAGAGTATCTGTCATAGGAGATTCTGATTTAATCATTCAACAGATAAAAGGTCACAATTTGACAAATTATCCCAGACTGGGAGAATATAGAGGAACAGTTGTAGAGATTCTCAATACCTTTTTGCAGACTCAGCTTGCTAAAATCCCAAGAAAACAAAATTTGCATGCTCATAGTCTTGCAATGTTTGCTAGCACTTGTAAATTACCATTTGAACCTAATCATCAGTTTACAGCTGAGATTAGACACAAACCAGTTATACCAGACAATTTTAAGAATTGGAAAGTGTTTGTAAATGACAGTCAGATTAATAATTTCCTGACTTTAGAGAATGAATTTTATAACATTAATATAGATGAAGATACAGTCATTGAATCTGATCAAATAAATGAACAAGAATAGTACATTTTAGAAGAGAGTGCAATTCAAATGCTTCATCCAACAAAGTTCACCAAAAAAGAAATACAAGACCTTAAACAAATGGAGGTTGATGAGATTATAGAAGATGAATCTGAAATCATTAATTTGAAAGATAATCATTTTCCTAAAGGATTAACTCCTCTGGAAGATCTTTTCGACTCTAATGATATTCCAAAGAAACCCAAAATGGAACCATTGAAAGTTGATATTGAGGAATATAATTTGGGAACTGAAGAAAATCCTAAACTGATAAAGTTATCTAAATCTTTGCCTCCTGATAAAAAACCAAAATATGTTGAACTAATAAGAGAATTCCAGGATGTCTTTGCCTGGAGTTATGAAGACTTGAAATCATATGACACCTCTATAATTCAACATACAATACCTCTGAAAGAAAATCAGAAACCATTCAAACAGAAACTCAGAAGAATCAACCTTGTACTGTTTCCTTTAATTGAAAAAGAAATCAAACGAATGTATGAAGCAGGGATAATTTCTCCTATTAGATTTTCAGAGTGGGTGTCTAACTTAGTCCCTACTAGGAAGAAAACTGGAGAGATTAGATTATGTGTTGATATAAGAAATGTAAATAAGGTTTCTTTGAAGGATAATTACCCTTTGCCCAAAATGGATCACATTTTACAAAGGGTAGTAGGTGCTTCAAGGATTTCTCTTTTAGATGGGTTCTTAGGATACAACCAGATTCTGGTTCATCCTGATGACCAGGAAAAAACAGTGTTTACAATACCATGGGGTACATTCAAGTACATTAAAATGCCATTTGGACTTAAAAATGCTGGAGCAACCTTCCAAAGAGAAATGGACATTGCATTTGCAAAAGAAATTCATGACTTTCTTGTTATATATCTGGATGATTTAACTATTTTTTCTAAATCAAATCAGCAGCATTTGGACCATCTCAAACAAGTATTCATAAAATGTAGAAAGTATGGTATCTCTTTGAATCCAAAAAAGTCTGTGTTTGGTCTTGAAGAAGGTAAAATTTTGGGCCATATCATTTCCAAAGATGGTATTAGAATTGATCCTGCTAGAATAGAAGCTATATTGCAGATACCTCACTCTAGACATGTTAAAGAATTTCAAGCTTTCATAGGAAAAATAAAAATTTTGAGAAGACTCATATCTAGCTTAGCTGAACTAATTAGATTGCTTACTAATATGTTAAGAAAGGATTCAAGTATTAAATGGACAGTAGAAGCCAAACAAGCATTTGAAGAAATTAAAATGGCTTTGACTAGAACACCAGTTCTTACCAGTCCACAATTTGATAGAGACTTCATAATATTTTCATTTGCATCTGAACATATTGTAACAGTTGTTTTATTACAAAAGGATAATCAAGGATGTGAAAAACCTATAGCCTTTTTTAGTAAAGCACTAAGGGATGCATCATTAAAATACAACATCATGGAAAAACGAGCTTTTGCACTTGTAAAAACCATTAAAGATTTTAGAATCTACATATTGTATTCTTATGTGATAGCCTATGTACCAAATGTTGTTGTCAAAGACATCTTAACTCAAGATGGAATTGAGGGCAAAAGAGGTAAATGGATTGCTACCATATTAGAGTATGATATTGAAATAAAACCTACAAAGCTGATAAAGGGAAAAGGATTGGCTCAACTCATGACAGAAACAAATTGCCAAGCCCTGGATATTAATGAACTGGATGACGAACAGGAGATGGCGACTCCAAAAATCAGCCAGGCCTTCTTAGATTCACCATGGTATGCTGATATAATTTATGTATTGTTAAACCTGCAAGGTCCTCCAGGGTTATCTAGAACGAAGAAAAGGTTTTTAAAGTTGAAATCTTTAAAGTTTTGTATTTTAGATAATGTTCTCTTTTGGAAAAATCATGATAGCATTCTATTGAATTGTTTGTTAAAAGATGAAGCTGACAAGGCTCTCAATGAATTCCATGCAGGAGACTGTGGTGGACACCTTTATTGGAAATCAACTGCAGACAAGATCCTAAGAGCTTGATTTTATTGGCCAACCTTGTTCTCTGATGTAAATAAATTTGTTACTACTTGCCATAAATGTCAAATTTTTGAAGGCAAGAGAAAATTATTACCTCTACCCCTGAAACAAATTTCCACTGAAAAACCTTTCCAACAATGGGGCCTGGATTTCATTGGAGAAATCTATCCTCCTTCTTCTTGCCAACACAGATGCATCCTCACTGCCACAGATTTTTTCACTAAATGGATAGAAGCAATTCCTTCTAGACAAGCCAATGACACTTTGATCATAGGATTCCTAGAAACCAATATATTATCAAGATTTGGTTATCCTGAGAAAATCATAACTGATAATGCTGCTGCCTTCAAACCTAAAAAGATGATAAGTTTCTGTAATAAATATCATATCACATTAAGCCATTCCACAGCCTATTACCCTCAAGGTAATGGACTAGCTGAATCATCCAACAAGAGTCTCATTAATATTATTAAGAAATTATTGGAAGAAAACAAGAAAAATTGGCATAAGAAACTTACAAATTCACTATGGGCAGACAGACAGACTCACCACTAAAAAATTTATTGGGACTAGTCCTTATGAGTTAGTTTATGGTATTGAGGCTGTATTTCCTTCATCTTTAGGAGTTCCTGTAATGAAATTACTTCAAGAAGCTCAGGTTGAACCTAATGATATTCAAAGGAGAATAAATCAGACTATCAATTTGCAGCAGACCAGAGAAGAAGTTTATCAAAGATCCCAAGTATTACAAGAGAAACTAAAGAAGATATTTGATAAAAGGACCAAGGCAGAAGATTTCCAACTGGGAAAAAAAGTCTTAAGGTGGGATTCTAGAAGAGAGGATAAAGGAAAACATGGGAAGTTTGACTTCCTATGGAAATGACCTTATATTATTCATGCTTTACAAGGAAATAATGCATATTTTCTGAAAAAATTGGATGGTACACAAACTGAAGAAGGACCAGTTAATGTTCGAATGTTGAAACATTACTTTGATCCTATTTATTAGGATATCCTAATTTTTAACATGTATATACTATATCCTTTGTAATGTATCAGTTTTGAGTGGATAGTAATTTACTGGAGTTGAAGCCCGAGGAGAAGGCCCTAAGCTTTAGAAGTATTACTATCATACATACAATAAAGCAACAAGTAGAAGAAGCCATGATTCAGTCAAAATCATTCTGAGGGCAACTGACCTACTGCTCTTGACTTTTCACCAGGAAAAACCATCCCCAAGTGGAGCTAGTGTTAGACTCCTATACCAATAGGTGTCATATATCATGATTGACTTGATGGGCTATGTAATATGTTCATAACTTTTCTTGTTGCAAAGGTTTTCCATATTGTCAAAAAAAATCAAAAAATTTAAAAAATGTAAAGAGGGTATACCCTAAAAGAAAAATCAAAGGGTAAAAAGAATAAAATGGCCAAAAAAGTAAAATAAAATGAACCCCACCAAAAGAAAGGCCAAGGAAAGTTTGCAAGTCTAAATGCCACTACTTTTTTCTCTTATGTAATAAACAAATTGTGTGCAACTTTTATTCTATGCCACAATTTATGAACAGTCAAACAGTTTAAGCTTGGCTAGTTCATCTTTCAATTTTATGTTTTAGAGATAGAGAATAAAATCTGACCAAACTGTTTAATCTTGGCAGATAATTAGATAGGTAGAGTAAATAATAGGAGCTCAACAGTTTAATTTGAGCCCTTAGATGTAATAAGGATAGAATTAGATAGATTTCCAAATGTAAAAGAAAAATTGTGATGAGAGTTTGCCAGTCTAAGTGCACCCTAATAAAGAAGAAAAAATGGTAGGGTAAAGTAGGTAGGGTAGGTAGATGTTGTTGCAGAATTACATGTGATGGATAATGACTCTGGATGTGTTAAATCTTTACTTTCATCACAAGTGCAAAGGCAGACACTACACTGGAAGAATTTTAAGCAAAGCAAAGTCAGATTATTAACTTCCCTTCTCATTTTTCCCTAAAAATTTCACTAATTTCCCCTAAGTACTAAGGCATTTTGAAAATTAAAGGGGCTTAAGGCATTTCCTTGACTTTTGGAGGGACCGGACCCTCGGCCCAATAATTGGAAAAGCCTAAGTACTTAAAATCATTCATCATGACATTCATTCACTTCTAAAAAATCTTTTCCTAAGTAAAATCCTATTTTACTTAGGAAAATTATGCAATATTTCATAAAAACTCTTCTCATTCAAGCATAAGTTAAATACATTAATCTAATGTTTTACACTTAGCGCTTTTTATTCATTTCCATATTGATTTCTAATTTATTATTTAAATCCTTGCAAATTTCCCTTTTTCCCGTATTATTTTAAAAATTCCCAATTAATATAATATCCTGCCCCATTGGTTGAAATATAACCTTAATATGTTGATTAATTAATAAAATTATAAATCCACATCCCCGCCGCGTTTGAAATACATTAATTAACCCTCACGGTTAATTAAAAAAACAATCCACCAATAGAAATGCCCCCGATGCGATTATTTCATAATAAATCACATCGGGCTCGCCTTGTTATCTTCCCGTCATCTCACCTCCCTAGCGATCGTTTGATTGGTTAATCAAAGATCTACGATTATCATTGATATCGCTGGCCATCCTCGTCCGAACGATAACGTGCGATGGCCAAGCGGTTTTCTGAACAGTGCTGCGCCACGCGTCGTTCATCGTATGGAATCGCTCGCCCTCCGTTGAAAACCACTCTTCCCCAAAAGCTGTGCAATGGAAACCACTTACCGCCTGCCTCCCGTGACGAAACCCCTGTACTTGCTGACGTCATCCATTAAAATAATAAAAAACCCGCTAACCTTTGACTTTGTGAATAAAACAAAAGAACTCGCGCCATTTTCATTATTTCACGCAGTGACCAGTGTCCCATGCAAACGGATTTCGAAGTCAACTGTTGAAATTTTCCAACCGCTACTTTGCCGAAGAAAGTTACTGTCAAGCATCCAGAGTTCATCCGCCATTGCTAGCACCTGTTTTCATCACTGTTTATTTCCCAGAAAATAGGTATTTACCCTAAATTCCCACTGAACTCTGTAATAAACCTGGTTTTTGTTTTGAATTTCACACGAAAAACTGAAACAGGGTTTAGGACAATTCCTAAAATTACATTTTTCATTCCCAAACCTGTGATTGTGCCTGTTTTTTCATCAAAACCTGAATTCATTTCTAACCAATAACTAGAATACCTGGTTAAACGGGGAAGAAATGTTAGAACTTTGTAAAATTTAACCTTACATGAATTTCGATCAGTTGACTACAAGAAGTGATAATAGTAAGAAGGATATAAGGGTAGACAAGAGGTTAGAGAGGATCAAGCAAGTAGATAAAGAGTATAAGTAAACGGAGCAGCCAAGACAAAATACTCATCAAGAGGACAAGAACGGTTAAATCTTAGGTCTGTGATTCAAGACATTCTCTAAAAAGAAGGAAACAAAGACAACATCGCTTATCATTTTTATCTACTTAGACCATTTGTCTCTAATTTTTTGTAACATACTTATGAGTCATCCTAGATTATATCTCAATCTGTTATGAGATATTTTTTATAATTTTTTGTATAAATACTCCCTCAATCAGAGTATTGAGGGGTGGTGGATTCTTAGACTTTGTTGTAACATTGACTATTTTGGAATAAAGTGTTGTTGGACAAATATTGTATGGCTAGCTGGACGAGGAATCAATGCAAAAGACTTTTTACAGGATTCTTGCGTCAAACTAAGGATCAATAAGTCATCTATCTCTTATGTTTTGAAGTTTTATACTTGTTTATTATAGCATTTGTGTCTCATATATGAATAATTAACAAAAAGGAATAAATCAAAAAGTGCTTAAGTGAAATCTGCTTTTAATCGTTGTTATTCTAAATGTTTTCCTCTGAACTGGTTTAAACAGTGAATTCTTAATTGCTCCTGTTTTACTAGTTTATGCATTTTGATTATTTAATAAAGAATTCTTAATTTCTCTTTGTTAGTAATCACTCAATTTACCTCTTTCGAATGTGTTGAAGGATTATTAATTGCCCTTCATCCATTTTGATCCCATTCCATTCACTTTAGATCTATAATTGTTCCCTGTTTGATTACCTTGCCCTGTGAAACCATCTTTTGTTAAGAAACTTGATCCAGTTAAGCTATACTCTTCGACTCCATTAGCCCAATGGCCTGAAATACTCAATCTTACCACGAGCTATTGAATTTCATCACCCAAACTTAATCAAAATCCTTGGACTTTATAGCTAGCCTAATATCTTTCAAAACAAAGCTAAATTTTACAGAGAGAGCCCTCTCTGGGTACAGATTGGCTAGATTCTGTACCTAAAAGTTGGTTTGTGGTTACCTCGGACCCCTTTCCTCTTCCCAACAACTTCAAGGAAAATCTGAGTGATAGTTGTTACACAGTAATTTGTCACCATGCTCATTTTCCCATCCCTGATCTTGAAATTCCCCATGACGAATCCTATGCAATATTTCCATCATCAAGAAATATGCTGACATATCCCCTTGAAGATCCAAAGAAGACTTCCTTGAAGGACTACTGAAAAAACTTGGTCAAATTCCTAGTTTCTTGGGTCAACGCCCTTCCTGGTGCCATGACTGCGCTGATGTCTTTATCTCAGTTCTAGCCCAACGTTGTCAGCATCCTAATTTATTAGAAAACCGTGTTGATCCCCTTTCTAGAATTTCTTCCTCAAATGGAGGAGAAGCTTCAACCTCTAGAAGCTCAAGGGTGGTGAGTTGGTTATTGAATAGAGACGATAAGGTCAAGCTCTCTCATTTTGGACCTTTGATCTCATCCATAGGGGATCATCCCTTAGAAAGTGGGCATTCCTCCTCCTTTCATGGGCTCCCAACCTCCTTCTCCTTGCTATAAATTCACATCCCTCATTCCCAAAATTTTATAGCTTGGTTGATCATTGTCAGGCTCGTCTGAACTCTCATCCCTTCGCATGCTTGCATTGTTATTAAGCCTAAGTGCACGGGAGAAGGAATGCTTCTAAGCTAGGTTATTGACTCATATTTTCACCTAAGGACGCCTCCAACATCAAGGCATGGTTGTAAGCTCTCCTTTTGTAATTTATCAGTAATAACATATGATGTTTTCTTTCTATATTTGTCTACATGATTATGAAAATATTATGGTACTCCTTGATCTTCTAGATAGCTAGTGTTTACATTTATTATATATTGTATCACGTTTCCCATTGTCTCCTTATCATCCATAGGTATTCACGCGTCATCAATAGCAGGAAACAGGCCTACAAGGATCGTGGATCGAGGTCACCATCAACAGATCCAAGGATAGTGATTGGAAAAAGGTATGTATGTCTCTTTCCTCTTTGCATTATAAGCATTAGTTAAGAAATATTATGTTAGAAAGAATCTTGTGTTTCTAGAACCACTCGAGGGTTAGAGGGATCACCTCTGTCTGCAGAGGGGATTTATCTTGATAACAGAATTGGTGAGTAGAGCCCATTTCGACGCTCAACCAAAGGATTTCCTTCATAATTAGCTAGCTCATAGGCTCCACATTCCAAAACACGTTGAATAATATAGGGCCCATGCCACATAGGCTCGAGCTTTCCAACTTCCAACTTGTCATGTGCTTGGTCATACAACAGGAGCAATTCAACTCAGAGAACACGCGAGGTGTGATAGATTTGTCATATTTCACCTTAACTCGTCATATGCGCTTCAAGAACTAAAGCAGCAAGCCTTTTGGTCACATCAAGATGCTCGAGGTACAAAAAATGTATAAAAATGGTTGCTATCCACCCACATGGTGCTCATGGTAGCAGGTGACTACTCAAATTAATTGCCAGAGTAATCGACGCAGTTTTTTCGGAACTCTAAATTTATGTCTCTGAAAACATAACGGTATCTCATCAAATGTGGGATACCTTGGGATGCCTCACGTGAGGCTGACTAGGATCCGCTCCAGCTCAGCCAATGTGTCTTCTCCCTCCTCATAAGGAGCATCCTCTTGTCGATGTGGTATCTGTCGTGCAATCGGCGACATGTCGGGAGGTCTCTGTGCACCCATATCTGTAAACAAATCATAAGGTAGTGTGTCAGAACTTATAAAAAAAACATTAAAATAGTAAAAAATGTTTAAAAAACACTTTTTACCTGCATTGGTCTGGGTTTGGTGGGATCAGAAGATCTAGATATCCTCTGAAGACGATGTCAGCACAGGCGTAGTCCTCTACTATGGTCAGTTGGTGCCGCAACCAACTGAAGAAGGCTATGGGGAAATTCATTTGTTTCCCTCCTCCCTGTTTGGGCATTATGGCGCACCATCGCATCAACCTTGGATCCCTCGGGGATGGATCATGGATCTCCAGCCACTGATACTAGAACAGGGGTACTATCTCCAGAAAGAAGGTCACCATAATTGACCCGTACTCAAATTGTTTCAGTCTCCCAGTCTTGCACTTGGTTAGCTGGCTCTTCATGCTAGCCAAAAACCCCTCACACCAATTGAACATTGTTGGTGCCAAGAAATCCACCGCATACTGGAACTGTGATTTCGTTGCCTCGTGAAATGCCTGGGCTCCTGCCACTCTGATGATACAATGGAGTGTCGTGCACAGAGGGAGCACTCTGATGGAAAATATGTCTACCTTCCCACTCTTTGTCTTCCTTGCCCTGGAATAATATCTTTGGATGAGCATGCTTGTGCTCTCACCCCTTGGGTGAGCCCTAGAGAGTTAGATTCTCTCTCCTCACCTAGACAATCCGGTGATAAAGTAGATGTCCATGAAATCTAGCTCAAGTTCTTGGTCCCAGATGATGAACATTTGTTGGTCTACATCAGAGATACTGATCAAGTACTGGAGAAGCTCCAGTTGAGCTCTCAAGCTAGATGTTTGAAATAATTTCAACAATCCGCAATTGCGCAAAACATTGACGCAATCTTGGTCTTGCAAGGCTTGGTGGTCTTCCACCTCATGGCCTTGTTCTTTCCATTTTACCGACATCTTCTCTAAAAGCACCTGAAAAACATGTCCAATTGATCTTTTAGGAGAATTCATGGAAGAATTTTTAGAATTTGATGGTGGAGTTGGGAGATTTTCTCAATTTAAAATATTCACTGCAACCAGTGCGATTGTATGAAATAATTCGGTGCTAGTGGGGCGCTTCCCTAACGGGTTGAACGTGACCAGTGAGTTCCCGATAGCTCGAAATCGCGATGGTCGCAAGTGATTTTAAACTTTGAAATATCTTCCCTAAACTCCCTAATTCTAAAAAATAAATTCTAAATGAACAAGATAAAAATGAAAAGGAGGTTTAGAGCTCTTACCTCACGAAGACCGATCGGCGAATGGTGTCCTGGATTGGCCACACCACTGATTTGAAATTCGGAGGGAAAATGGACAAAATTCTCTTCAAAATATGGAAAGGTGAAAATGATTTTGTTTTTTGGTCTATTTATAGATTTTTGAAAAAAAATCTCCAATATCTTAATAGTTTTCCTTGATATCCGTGATGTTTGATGTTTATGTACAGTACAAGACTTTCACATTACTGATGATTTTTTATGATGCAAACGAGTTGAATTTTATCTCTTTTTCAGGCTCGTTAAACATTTACGAAAAAGGACCCCCCTAGAGTCAACTTTCAACTCTTTTCCGACTCTCAAAAAATGAAAATATTGTCGATTACTTTTCATTTCGAACTCGTTAAAGTGAATGAATTGACGTGATCTCAGTATACATTTACCCCTTTTTCAGGCTGAGATTTACTATATACAAAAAAGGAATACCTTGATCAAACATGGTCAAAAGGTTCTCTCAGATATAGTTTTCTACCTTTTCGGATTCGAGAGATGACTTACGAAAACGAACATGATGGAGTTTCCTTTTTGCTTCTTTTTAAAATCCATAAACATGAAAATTTACTGAGTTTACCTTTCATTGGACTCGTTAAAGATTAAACGATGAAAGACTTGTCACCATGATGAGACCGAGTTCCTCCTTCCTAGGGCTTGTTAAATTTACTAGGATAGATTCATTCGGAGAATGAACTTACATGCTTAGCATATGATATCCTCTTCACATTGGCTATAAAAAATAAATAGGTACTCGTTAGCAATAACATGGGAAAATTGAAATTTAACATATTATGTGTATTTTGGGTAGCTTGTCGCTCTTAAACATGACACTCATCTACATTTTGTGTCGGGTTGGGGACATACTACATTCTTCACTTTACCTCCATGGGTTTGGAAAATCCGTTTGCCTCTCATCTGATTACCAATTTCGTCAACATAACCTCTGATCCTATTTGATTCAAATGTTTCCACACTTCGGAGTTGTCGCCAATATGTTCAAGAGAAGTCGTTTTTGTCAAACACCTTCTGCATATTTGACCTCCTCTGATACAATCCTGAATCACTCCTATCATCTTAATATATTTGTTGTTTCGTGTCAATGATGTGGGAATCCCTATGGCCCTCCTTCGACGAATCACTTCCTGTTGACTTTAGTTCATTATCCGGGAAAGTGGTTTAGATACTTCTTTCAGTACCTTGGAGCTTGCATGCCTCAATGGAAAGTTCTTCGTGTTCGACGACAAGTTCACATCATTGGCCTTTGATCGAATGATTCTGCAAGTGTTTGACTTCAACACATCTATTCACACTTATAGATTGTGTTGTTGTACCTTGAGGTCCATTTTCATTATTGGTGGTCTCTCTCGTTCCCGTTAACCATTTTCATCATTAACCAGTAATCAAGTGGTTTCTACCATGTTCGACACTAACACATCCATTCGCACGGCTAGATTCATACATTGGGTTGATTGAGATCGCGGTGAAGACCCTGGGTCACATCTAATTTTTGGTCCAAGTTGCATGGAGTTATTTAGTTTTCATGATTGTATACATGATCCTATCTATACATATGGATGCGTCCATACCACGGATCCATTTCTATGGTCTCTTTTAGATGGATGGATGCGAATATACTGTGAGCTCATTTTTCATTTGTTTCCTAGTGCAACATCATGTGGATAGGCATATTTATACTAGAGATGTCATATATTGTAAGTGTTTGATTTGGCAGGTTCTCTGAAGGTGGTATGCGTTCTTTGCCTTGTTTCATAAAGGATTTAAACCATCACTCCCCATTCTGCCTTCATGCTTTAGGGGGGCATCTGTTACACAGTAATTTTTCAACATGCTCATTTTCCCATCCCTAATCCTAAAATGCCCTGTAACAAATCCTGTGCAATATTTCCATCATCAAGAAATATGTTGACATATCCCTTTGAATATCCAAAGAAGACTTCCTTGAAAGAATATTGAAGAAACTTGATCAAATTCCTAGTTTCATGGGTTAGCGCCCTTCCTGGTGCCATGACCACGCTGATGTCCTTATCTCAGTTCTAGCCCAACACTGTTAGCACCCTAATTTATTGGAAAACCGTGCTGATCCCATTTCTGGCAGGGCTTCCTCAAATGGAGGAGAACCTTTGACCTCTAGAAGTTCAAGGGCGGCAAGTTGTTTGTTGAACAGAGATGATAAGGTCGAGCTCTCTCATTTTGAGCTTTTATCTCATCCATGTGGGATCATCCCTTAGAAAGTGGGTCTTCCTCCTCCTTTCATTGGCTCCCAGCCTCATTCTCCCTGCTACAAATTCACATCCCTCATTCCCCCAAGTTTAGAGTTTGGTTGATCATTGTCAGACTCGTCTGAACTCTCATATTTTCACATGCTTGCATCATTATCAAGCCTAAGTGCATGGGATAAGGAATACTTTTGAGCTAGGTGAAGGAGTCATATTTTCACCTAAGGACACCTCCAACATCAAGGCTTTGTTGTAAGCTCTCCTTTTGTAATTTATCAATAATAACACCTGATGTTTGCTTTCTGTATTTGTCTACATGATTATGAAAATATTCCGGTACTCCTTGATCTGTTAAATGACTAGTGCTTACGTTTATTATATATTGTTTCACGTTTGTTTTTATCTCTTGATCATCCACATGTATTCGCGCGCCAAAAGTAGCAGGAAGCGGGCCTACAAGGATTGTGGATTAAGGTCACCATCAACGGATCCAAGGATAACGATTGAAAAAAGGTATTTATGTCTCTTTCCTCTTTGCATTGTAATCATTAGTTTAGAAAGCTTATGTTAGAAATAATATTGTGTTACTAGACCCACTCTAGGGCTAGAGAGATCACCTCTATCTGTAGAGGGGATTTATCTTGAAAACATTTTTTTTCCTGCTTCAAGCTTTCATTCTCTTAAATAATTATTCTACTTGGATTTTTGAGTAGCTCATTTTGAGCTTTCATGTATATTCCTAGGCCCTTCATTTCCTTTACTTTCTCTTTTAACTTCCTGATTTTCTTATTCTTCCTCTATTTTGGACCATTGAAAGATTTACCCTTTTCTTTTTGCTCTTGTTCATCATTATATTCATTATGTTCCTCGTGAGCTATATCATGCTTCTCATAAGTTGTATCATGCTCCTCATCAACTATATCATGTCCCTTATAAGTTTTATCATCCTTTTCTTTCTATTCATCATATTACTTGTAGGTTGTTTCATATTCATCATAAAATATATCATGTTCTTCATTATGCTCATCATGTTCTTAACAAATAATTTCATAAAGTTCTTTATAAATTGCATTATAGTGATCATCCTGAGCTTCCATTTCTTAATTTAATCTGCAAGTTTATGGTAACAATAATCCATTTGTCAAGAAAAGGTACTGATTGAGGAATATCTTGTTCTCAATATTTTCATAACCTTAGGAATAAATTCTTTGTTTCATGTAATCTCTTCATTTTTCTTTGTTTTTTTCTTGGCCATTGTTCTTATTGTTCTTCTTTTGTTAACAATGGAAGATTTGGTCTTCCTCTGTGAATTTTTAACTTGATATTTTGGTGGAGGGATTTATTTTATTTTGTCCTCTTCCATCTCCACGCTTCAATCATCACCTTGCTCAATAAACTGGTTTTCAATGAGGAAACCTCTCCAAGTTTTGTTGACTTTTTGTAGCTCATTTTGAATGATTATTTTAATCAATCCATAATGGTATAATCTCCTTTCTTCATTTACTATCTTTCTATGAGTCTATACATTCTTGTTCATCCTTGTAAGACTATTGAGGAGGTAGAGTGGAAGATTGATTGACTTAGCTTTGCTAAGGTGCTAAAGTAATCTAACATGGTACAAGTAAATGGTGTTGTACCTCCCTTCACATGTGATATAGTTCATAATAAAATATGCTAATTCATTCTAGGGGTGCTAAATTCAACTCCTTGAAATACCATTGGTCCAATTCACTGATTTTTTGGACTTCTTAAGGAAGGGGGTCCATATTTTCTCCTTCGGATGTGTGTTTTGAAACTATTTCTCCCCTTCATATAGTAATCTTTTAGCCTAAGAAATTATGTGTTTTAAGAGATGTTAAATTCTAAGTTTTCAACTTTCGCTGTAAAACCATCAAAACTATATGCAAATTCTTGTGTCACTGCAACATTATATACTTTAAAATTATTAAGGAACTATGATCATCTTGTCCCTTGGAGAAATGTCATAGATTATGTAATAAATTTATCAGTATGAAAGTCCTTTGGTTCATATCTCACAACTATTGATGTTTCTTTAATCAAATCCTAATGCAAAATACTCCTTTTTAGTTGTTAATTTTTAGTGTTTAACACTAAATTTTCAAAAATATAACCAAGATATGAAACTCATACTGTCTCAACGAAAAACAATGTGATAGTTTTAGAATAAAACCAATGTTTGATATACTTTACTTATTTATTGTCTCCTCTATCTTTCAAAAATAAAATTAGTAGTAGGGTTTCTTTTTCTAGGGAGGGATTTGATGCATACCTGGTTTAATCTTGAAGCCTTAACAATTGAAAAGTGACTATTAAACCCTTAATATGTATCTTTGTCACTCTTAAAATAATAAAAAATGAGTTTACTTTCGTTACTTGTAGTTTTTTTTATATAAGAACTGAAATTTGAAAAAGTTTCTTTGTAGCCATGTGTCACAAAATTCACCATTTCATGTGGTTTAGTTCACTTTGGTTAGTTGTAGTTTTTCTAACATAATAACTTAAATTTGAAAAAATAACTTTTTATCTGTGTCACAAAATTCAACATTTTGTGTGGTTCAAACTGGGGTCATACCTTTCCATAGATTATGTTCTACACATAATTTTCTTATTGTTTTGAACCAATTCAAAAAAGATACTTTGACTTTGTTTTGAACATTTCCATTCCATTATTATCCTGACATGGCTGCCACCTTATCACTTTCTTGAATTTCAATGAATTTACTTGATCCTCATATTCTAGAAACATGCACGGGTTCACTGGTTTAACGAATTTGAGGAATATAACTAGGCATCATTAAATATTTTTAACCACAATCCTACTTTGTGTGCATTCAACCATAAGTAATGTATCAAAATTTTCATGTGAACATAGGTTGCATGAAATCATTGTTGGAATGGATGTAGCTTTGGATAAGTTCCTACAAAAATGAGAGGTAAATAAAATTTTGTTGTCAGGGTCTCGATATTGAGACCTGCAGAGAAAAGTAATAACATGAATCATGAGCACAAGCATCATCATCATCAAAGGGAAAAAATCAGAATCTTTATGTCCATGGATAATTAGCACAATATCAGACCTGCGAGATCTGTAGAGGGATTTCAGAGTGGGGAAGCGAATGTGAAGGACAAGCCACAAGAGGACCAATTTAGCCATGGCTTATCATCTCAGAGTGGGCAAGAGAAGGTGAAGGACAATCCATCAAGGTACTCGTGTTCTTCATTTAATGGGGAGGGCACTAAAATTGGTGAAACCTTGCAATTCAGATGAAACAACAAGAGTTTACTCAATTATTTTTATGGCACAATATAATTCTTTTCTATTGCTTAATATTTTATTGTATTTTATGGTATTGTGTACAAATTGGAAGGAAAAATATTTTACCGTATTTTATGGTATTTTGTAAAAATTGGAAGGAAAAATGTTTGTAATGAGATACTATGTTTTCACATTTGATTTTAATTAAATTGTAAAAAATTTTATTATAATTTTAATCATATTTCTAATGAATTAAATGTTTTTCAAATCCCAACTCCAATAAAAAAACACTCTTTGATTTGTGGTAAAGATATTTCAAAAGTATTTAATTTGGATTAAAAAAATGGGTGATAAGGTAGAATTTTTTTGGTTGAATACTATATATATATATATATATATATATATGGGTTACGGGCTATATTTTTTTGGTTTACTATTAAATAATGATGAAAAGATAAAACCTAGGTAAATGATTTCTAACTAATGCCCATTAGTGTTGCATATGCATAATTGTAAACAATAAGGGTGTCTTTACTTATGAGTGAAAATATGTTGCACTTTCCTTTGAAGTGACAAATTATTTTGTTGGTAGTGTAAAACATTAGGTGAATACAATACTAGATAGTTCATACAAAAGCTCCATGCATTGCAGGTCCATTAGATGATGTAGAATTATAAAAGTTTCCATTGCTAGAAATATAAGAAGCATCCTTTGAATAATTTCCACATCTTATATTGTAGGTTAAAAGAAGATATAATTTCTCATTACTAAGAAAAGTGTGCATATGGCACCAATGCTTGCTTGATAAGTATAGAAAAACTATGAGACTCCATGGAATGGGGCAATTTCTGAGTTACTCCACAAATGCATATGTAGAATGGTATGCACTATGAAAGAACCTATGGCAATTGGTTGTGGCACATTAAGAAAATATCTCTTTAAGAAAAAAATTTGATCCAAAACCTACTATTGAAGCGCCCAATATAAAACAATAGTAGGATTCTTCTAATTTGTCATCATTTGGGTCGAGTTCAACTTGATGCAGAGTAATAATACATTGTCTCGATTTACAACAATTATAGATAATTTCCTATATGATATAATCATCAATAATAGGGAATACAAATGAGAATAAGAATACAACATATATTTTGAATGCCACCATATCAGGCATAGGCAAAAAAATTATTAAATGTCCTTCATTAAACGACACAGAATGCCTAAAGAAACTGTCCATTCTAGAAAATCAATATTTCTTCACAATGGTTTTAATATTTCATTAGTAAAATAAGTGGTAATTTATACCTCAGTCAACTTTCATCGTATCAATATTTCAATTGTTGGTTTAATTGTGTCTTACCTATACAATCCCAAATAAACTCCACAATGAAAGAGAAATTGTATTAATAATAAAAATCACTTATTTATACATGTGCAATCTAGGTATGAGACAATTGTGTCTCGGTAACTTATTAACTATAAAAACTTAATATGAAACTAATTACATGTTGTACAATAAAAATCCCAAAGGATTAGTTAACATTCCCCCCTTAATCTAAAGGGACATCTGACATGCCGAGTAATATTCTAAACTATTCAAACTTTTCACGCCTCAGTTCCTTTGTAAATATGTCTACGGTCTACTCTGAAGTAGGACAATGTGTTAGATGAATAAATTTGGCCTCTAAATAGTGTCGAATCAAGTGATATTTGGTGTTAATATGCTTGCTTTGATCATAAAACTTGGGATTCTTGGCCAACTAAATTGCAAAAGAGTTGTCAACAAGGAACAAATTTGAAACCTTTTATTTCTCCTGCAAGTCTTCAAGTATATTGTGAAGCCAAATGATTTCTTTTGTAGCTTGAGCCGCTGCAACATATTTGGCTTCAGTGGTAGAATCAATAGGAACAAATTGCTTATGTGATCTCCAACTGATGGTTGTTGATCCAAGACTCATCAAATAACCAGAAGTAGAGACTGCATTCTCCTTATCTCCATCAAAATCAGAATCTGAATAGTCGATGAGATGGAAATATGCAACTTTGGAATATTTGATGCATGATATGTTTGAATGCCTTTCAAATACTTGAGCACTCACTTTGCTTCATTCCAATGACCTTCACATGGTTGATGTGTGAACATGGAAAGTACCCCTACAACAAAATCTATGTTAGGCCGAGTAGTAGTTAGAAAATTTAAACTTCCAACAAGTTTCTTGTACTTTGTTGGATTTTGTTATGAAATCAGCTCCAAAAATAGAAGAAAAGAGATATCAACGCCTTAGAATTAAGCCACTTCGAGGGGGCAACCTCCAATACATTACATGAATAAAAAATTCTTGGATGATACAAATGACAAAACCTCCTTTCTATATATAGGAGTCCATGGGGCCACAATGTAATCCTAGCCGACCTAACAATAACAATGTAAGGGCACAATAATAACAATATTGGGGTTAGAGGGGGCTACAATAATAACAATAAGGGGCTAAACTAGTAATATAGGGACCTAACATGCCCCTCTCCTTCAAAAAAGTGTTGTCCTCAACGCTTGAGTAGCTCTGGGTGCTTCTGTATAAAATTCTCATCCTCCCATGTACAATCTTCAGTGGGTAAGTTCTTCCACTTGATGAGATACTCTGAAATTGATCGATTCTGTAGCTGTCGAGTTCTTGTTTCCATGACCGCTTCTGGTTCCAATATGATTTTTCCTTCCTCATCAAGTTCTGGCAATATTGTTTGAACTGGAAGATTTTCACCTATAACCTTCTTTAAGCATGAAACATGGAAAACTGGATGTACTCGTAAAGAAGCAGGAAGCTCCAATTTGTATGCCATAGTACCAGTCTTTTGCAACACCTTGTAAGGACCATAGTACTTTGGCGATAATTTATTATCCTTCTTAGCTTGCTTGAGGGACATTTGTTTGTATGCTTGTAGCCGTAAAAATACCCAATCTCCTACATCAAAACTTCTCTCGCTGCGATGTTGATCTGCCTGTTGTTTCATTCGATTTTGTGCCAAAGTCAGGTTATCCTTTAAGAGTTGGAGAACTTCTTGCTGATGCTCGATGTGATCTTCCAATGCTTGAACCTTTGAATTTTCTCTTAAATATGATGTGATGGATGGTGGATGATATCCATAAAGTGCCATAAATGGGGTCATTTTTGCTGCAGTATGGAAGGAAGTGTTATACCACCATTCAGCAAGAGGTAAACACTTGACCCATTGTGTTTGTTTATCAGATACAAAGCAACGAAGATATCCTTCCAAACATTTATTTACTATCTCTGTTTGACCATCAGATTGAGGATGATAAGATGAGGTATGAGCTAATTGAGTACCCAAACAAGAAAATAACTCCGTCCAAAAATTTCCAGTAAAAATGGGATCTCTGTCGCTCACAATAACCCTTGGGCTTCCATGTAGCTTTTGAATTCTGTCCATAAATATAGTAGCAACTGTACTTACTTTAAATGGATGAGATAATGCACAAAAGTGTGCATACTTGGTAAGTCTATCAACTACCACCATGATGACACTCTTTCCTTCGGACTTAGGTAAACCTGTGATAAAATCCATTGAAATCTCCTCCCAACTTTGACTTGGAATGGATAAAGGTTGTAGAAGTCTCGGGGTCTTAATTGTCTCAACTTTATTCTGCTGGTAAACCAAACATTCCGCCACAAACTTTTGAATATCATATTTAAGGCCATCCCAAAAAAAATTCTTTCTTCACCCTGTGGTAAGTTTTTAAAAATCCTGAGTGTCCTCCTAAAGGAGAAGTGTGCAATTCCAGAAGAATATTTTGTTTTAGTTGGGAATTCTTACAAAGATATAAGCGATTTTTGTACCATAAGGAATCATTTTTCCAACTAAATGTATCAGATGTACTAGGATCTTGCTGCAACTTTTGAATGAGTGTCCATACATCTTTTTCCTTCTTCCATTCATCTCTTGCTTCAGTTATCCAATCTGGTTGGATAATAGAAATGGCACAAAGCAATGCTTCCACCTCTTCATTTTTTCTTGAGAGTGCATCTGCAACAACATTCAGCTTTCCTTTTTTGTAGATTATTTCAAAGTCATAACCTAACATCTTTGTGACCCACTTTTGCTGTTCTTCTGACGATAGTCTTTGTTCCAAAAAGTGTTTAAGACTATCATGATCAGTTTTTACCTTGAAGTGTCTTCCCATTAGGTAAGTTCGCCATTTCTTTAGTGCATGTAGTATTACTAACATTTCCTTCTCATAAATAGGTTTCTGTAAATACTTTCCTTTGATTGGACGACTTTCAAAAGAAATGGGTCTTCCTTCCTGCATTAAAACTGCACCAATTCCATTTCCTGAGGCATCACATTCCACAATAAAGGTTTTTGTGAAGTCCGGTGTAGCTAAGACCGGTGCTAGGCACATTGCCTCTTTAAGACGTTCAAAGGCCTTAGTTGCTTCAGGAGTCCATGAAAATGCATCTTTCTTCAATAATGTTGTTAGAGGTGCTACTATTCTCCCATAATTCTTAACAAACTTGCGATAATACCATGTTAAACCGAGAAATCCTCGCAACTGCTTTATATTTGTGGGGACTTTCCATTCCTTAATGGCTTTAATTTTGTTAGGGTCTACCTTAACACCCTCATGAGATACAATATGACCTAGATATTCCACCTCTTTTACTCCAAAGAAACATTTGGATGATTTTGCATATAATTGTTTCTCCTACAATAGTTTGAGCACCCTGTCAACATGTTGAACATGATCCTTCCAAGACCTGTTGTAGATCAGTATATCATCAAAATATACTAGCACAAATTTTCTAAGGAAGGGTTTGAAAATGAAATTCATCAACCCTTGAAATGTAGAAGGTGCATTGGTAAGGCCAAAAGGCATGACCAAAAATTCATAATGACACTCATGAGTTCGAAATGCCGTTTTCGGAATATCTTCAGTCTTCATTCAAATTTGATGATATCCTGAACGAAGATCCAACTTGGTAAAATAAATTTCTCCATGTAATTCATCCAATAATTTATCAATCACAGGAATGGGAAACTTATCTTTAATGGTGAGATTATTGAGCTCCCTATAATCCAGACACATGCACCATGATCCATCCTTCTTGTGCACCAATACTATTGGAGCAGAGAAATAACTTTAACTAGGTTGAATTATACCATCCTCTAACATTTCTGCAATAATACGTTCAATTTCGCTCTTTTGGACATAAGGATCTCTATAAGGCCTGATGTTTGGAGGAACACTTCCTGGAATCAAATGAATAGCATGATCATGATCACGAATAGGTGGGAGTCCTTTGGGAGTTTCAAACACCTTGGAATGATTGTCCAAGACTTGTTGGAGATCTGCAGAAATAGATGATTTGATGTTGGAACTTCTAGTGAGCATAATTGTGCAATTACGCCTCGTTGTTCTTTCTTTAGAAGCTTTGTCATGACATTAGAGCTTATTATCTTTCCCGACTTCCCCGCAATACCCCGTAATTCGACTTCCTTTCCTTCTGAAAAAAATTTCAAGAAAAGTTCTTGAAAATTAAAAGCTACCGTCCCCAAAGATTGTAACCATTGTACTCCTAGTACAACATCAACACCTCCCATAGGAATGGAAAGCATTGGAATATTCAATACATATTCCCCCATGGTTAGCTTTATATTATGGCATTTTCTAGAGAAATTTATAGTTCCTCCATTTGCAACCATCACTTGACATTCTGGTGCTGGGTATAGGAAACAATTCAATTCCTTGGCTACCTTACAATGAATAAAATTATGGGTACTACCTGAATCAATCAACACTATTACCTTTTTCTTCTTGATATGTCCTTCTATCTTGAGAGTTTGAGGAGTGGTAATTCCTGCCAATACATTACACGATATGGTCAGATTCATTTATTCCTCTTCTTGGGTTGGTTCCTGGTGTATATCCTCTTCTTGTTCATTTTCTTCTTCCTCTTCACAATCTATGTAAAATAATTTCTTCTCAGCACACTTATGACCTTTAGTGTATTTGCTATCACAACTGTAGCAAAGCCCTTTTGCTCTTTTTTCTTCCAATTGTTGTGGTGTTAACCTTGTAGGTTGTGGAAGTCTAGGAGTAGCAACACTTCCATCTTTATATATGTGAGTGGTAGGCTTCCTTGTTGCCATAATTGTACATTCAATTTTTCTTGCCAACCTAAATGCCTTTTCCAATGAATCAAGTTCCCAAATGCGAACTTCATGTTGGATGTTATCCTTTAAAGTCCCTATGAAGACATCAATCCTGTGTTCCTCTAGAATATCAGTTACCCTTATATTCAATTTTTGGAAGCCCTCAATGTGCTCCGCCACTAAACCCCTTTGTTTGAGATTTATCAATTGGCTAAAGAAGGTGTTGCTTTTTGTATCTTCATAATGTGCTATCATTTCCTTCGTAAAAATTGACCAAGTGACAACTTTTTTACGGGAGAAAACCCATCGATACCATACAAATGTATTTTATTCTAAATGTAAAGTTGAAATGTGTACCTTTTGTGTGTTTTGCATATTATTGAGATCAAAATATTGCTCCATCTGTAGTATCCATGTTACGGGATCCTTGCCTTCAAAATTCCTCATATCCATCTTTGGAATATGGTGGTTCTTCCGTCCAACATTAGAGTTTATGAATTCACGATTAACATTTATTTTATTCTCATCATGAGTTTCCTCTACTATCTTTTCGCCATTAGGAAACATTTCTTGTATCAAATTTGTCAAACCTTCGATGTCTACTTTTATATCATTCTTCATGTTTTCCATTTTTTCGTCAATCTTAGCTTCCATGTCATCCATCTTAGCTTCCATGCCCACTTCCATGCCTTCCATCTTAGCTTCCAAACCATTCATCTTAGCTTCCACGCCTTTCTTCAAACCATCCATCTTAGTTTCCATGCCTTTCTTCAAAACTTCCATTTCATTTTTTGTTGCTCTTTGCGACAGCGAAATTTGGTGCACTTGCTCTCGTAATTTTGATATCTCATGTTGTGTTTCTTCGTCTTCATGAGTCATAGTAGAGCCTTCTGAAGGCTTAATGGGTGGTGAATTATTTTTAGGGGCCATTTTAGAACCCAATAATGATATCTATTCTTCAATATGCCCTTGGAATAAATTCAAACTAATTTTTTTCAAACGAGACTTATGTAATTCGAAAAAAATACACACATTTTTCTTGCTTTTGAGGAGCGCGACATTGAAACTAAATTATCTCTGTGATTTCAGATCTTCAATATCTGAAATTTGGCACTGAGTTATCCCTCTAAATCCTCTTTCGAATGCCACAGGTTTGACCTAATTTGGATTCTTGAAGACAAAGTTGTGCCCAATCTCCTACGATGACCTAATTACGGACTAGTTCACTAGAGCGAACTTATACGACTTGCCACGTGTCACTACTTGCTCCTTCGGCTCTAAAATTGATAGAAAGAAAACTAAATTCCGTGTGCTTGCATCCACATTTTACATAATTCCAATCTGATGCTCAGAGAGAGAGTTATGAATATTTTCCCACGATCACCTCTTTGAGATGAAATTCAGGAGCCTAAAAAAGTCCTAACTTCCACAGACCATATCTCCGAAAATATTGCAAACCAAGATCTAAAATTTTGCAACGATGTTCCTCAGGATTTTGGCTTCGTGCTCTAAACATTTTAGATTCTGAACCTTCGTAGAAAATCCGTTATAGTGAAAATTCCGCGATGACTTGTTTAGGTTAAATTGAAGAGCCTGCAAAAAGCTCTAACTTCCATAGATCATATCTCCAAAAATATTGTGAACCAACCTCTGAAATTTTGCGACAATGTTCCTCAGGATTTCGGCTTCGCACTTTAAAAAAATTCAGCTTCTGAACCTTCGTAGAAACAAAATTTTAGCGAAAATTCCACGATGACCTGTTTGGAGCAGCGAAACCCTAGAATCCAAAGCTTTGATACCAAATGTTATGAAACCAACTCCAAAAATAGAAGAAAAGAGATATCAACGCCTTAGAAATAATCCACTTCGAGGGGGAAACCTCCCATACATTACATGAATGAACAATTCTTGTATGATACAAATTACAAAACATCCTTTCTATATATAGGAGTCCATGGAGCCACAATGTAATCCTAGTGGTGCCACAATGTAATCCTAGCCGACCTAACAATAAAAATGTAAGGGCACAATAATAACAATATTGGGGTTATAGGGGTACAATAATAACAATAAGGGGGCTACACTAATAACAATAAGGGGCTTAACTAGTAATATAGGGACCTAACAGATCGTCAAACGTACTTCCTTTAGTGGAAGTAAGCTTCAAATCCTGCTCCATATGAGTAGTGACAAGATTACAATCATTGATCCCAAGTCTATCCAATAGCTGTCCAACATCCTTTTCCTGAGAAATGAAAATGAATTTGGATTTCTGATCAACTTCAATCTATAAATAATAATGTAATAAACCCAAATATGTCTTGTCAAAAATTTTCATCAACTCTCTTTTGACAAACGCTATATAGTCATCATTATTTCCTGTAATCATCAAATCTTCTACATACACAACCAGATATACAACTAACTTTCCAATCTTCTTAACAAAAAAAGTTGCATCATCTAGATAAAATTTCTTTTAATTCAACTTAAGAATTTATTCAGTTAACTTTTCCTACCATGCACGAGATGCTTGTTTTAGTCCATACAAAGCTTTCACTAACTTACATACCTTTTTCTCTTTTCCTTTGACAACAAAACCTTCTGGTTGATACATCTAAACATCCTCTAAATCAACATTCAAAAAAGTTGTTTTAACATCCATATGGTGTATCTTCCAACTATTTTGAGTTGCAAGAGAAAACAAAGTTCTAATTGTACCCCACTTTGTTGTAGGAGAAAATGTCTCTATGTAGTCAACACCTTCCTTCTGAGCATACCCTTTTGCTACAAGCCTTGCCTTGTATTTATCAAACAAACATCTGCCTTTTACTTGATCGTATACACCCATTTGCAACCAATAGGTTTGAAACCTATAGGAGGATCCACTAACCTCCAAGTTCCATTCTTAATGAGTGCATCATTCTCCTTTTTCATTGCATCCTTCTATTCATCACAATTAGCAGCTTCTTCAAAACAACTGGGTTCACTAATTGTAGAATGATTAAATTCAAATTCATGCAAAACGTTACCTGAATCACCTTTAGAAGAACTCCCTGTTTCAAAATAATCATACTTGTTTGGAACTTTTCGAGCACGTGTAGATCTTCATAAAGATTGTTGAAGTGTTTGTGATGTTTGTTCATCCTGAAGTACAGGTTTTACATGAACACTTTCTGACACTGCAGAAACAACACTATCCTCCAAATTTTCTTCAATAGTAACATCCTCATCTTTCTCATGAGTAAAATTTGGAAAATTCACAGACTGATCCAGAATGGGAACCCCCCCCCCCCTTCAGTATGTGGAACATCATTATCAGATTCAAAATATAACTTTTTAGATGCAAAATTCTGCAAATGAGCGAGTTTCCTATCAACAGTGGAATGATTTATATCCGATTCAAGAAAAATAACATCTATGGAATGAATTAAATTGTTATTTTATTCATCATAAAGCTTGTATTCTTTGGAAGTATTAGAATAACCCAAAAATATAAATTTTCGACTTCTTTCTCCTAAATTATTTCATTGTTTCTTAGGAATCAAAGCATAACATTTTGATCTAAAAACTCTGAAATGTTGAACAGTTGGGAGTTTATCATACCAAAGTTCATAAGGTGTTTTATTGTTAATAAAAAAAAGAGGACAATGATTTCTAATATAAGTTGCACAAAGAATTGCTTTGCCCAAAAATATCGACTTCACGTTCTTAAAAAACATCATAGATCTAATCATATTAAGAAAAGTTGTATTCATTCGTTCTGCAACACCATTCTGTTGTGGATTATAAGGAATAGTAGTTTTATTTTTTATTACATTTTCCTTCAAATATTGTTCAAAGGCATGAGAAGTATACTCGCCATAGTTATCAGTTTTGAGAATGCTTATATTCTGTTGAGTTTCATTTTTAATCATCAAATGAAAATTTTTAAAAACTTTAAACACTTGTGACTTATCTTTCAACAAATACACCCAACACATTCTCGAGTATCATCAATAAATGTTAGCGCATATTTTTTTCCATTGGCAGTTGCAACAGACATAGGTCCACATAAATATCAATGTATGAGACCTAATTCTCGTGAAGATATGGAAGAAAAACTATCAAAAGGATGCTTACAATGCTTTCCTAAAATACAAGCATCACAAGGTGTAATCTTTTTTGGAACTATAGGAAGACCTTTAATACCTGCGTTTTCATAATTATGATGCTGCCACAATTGATGTGACCAAATCGAGCATACCACAACAACCTGGGAGATAGGATATCACTTTGTCGCGCCAAAAAATTAGAAATTTTACGAGAATTAGTAGATGAAGTACCATTTAATTTTAAAAGTATACCTTCTTCCACACCAATCATAATAACTGCATGATCATATGTTCTTCTTATCTCGATGATGCCATCAAATATATGAATAGAATGACCCTGCTACCGAATATGGATAAGAGACATCAAATTTCACTGAAATTGTAGAATATAAAGTACATCTTGTAGAACATAATATGCAATATTTAGTATCTTCAAACGAATAGACCCAATGTCAGATGATTTAATTTGAGACTTGTCAACAAAGTAAATAACATCATCAATATCACCACTAGAAGTTTCAAAAAAAAATCTTTGCCTAAATGTCATATGACAAGTGGCTCTTGAATCCAAAATCCAACTATCTCATCATGAAGAAAATACACTGTCGAAAACATCATTAATATTAAAATTAATGTGATCAACAATGTAATGTGCAAACTCTGATGTTTTTCCCTTATCTGGTGGTGGTTGGTCTTTCTTTTTATTCCACTATTCCCTTATTTCACTTACTTTCTCCTAAGGGATTTTACAGTTAGCAGCAGTATGACCAATTTTACCACATATAAAAAATTTGATAGTTGATATATCATTAAAATTCCTTTCTTGTCTATCATTTTTTTGCTAGTCTCCCTGATTATCTCCCCCCCCCCCGCCCCCCCACTGCTTCTATAATTTCTCTTACCACGGCCTCTACTACTTTTATCACCTCTAGAAGTTTCAACATGAGACTTCTGATCCTTTTGTGCAAGGCACAAAGTTTTTACATTAGAGTTAGGTGGGACCTCTTTCGTCCCAAAGGCCTTTTCTCTTTCAACTATTTTGTTTACAATTTTATCAAATGTAATATCTTTTAACTGCCTACTAACTTAGAGAAATTCCAAATAGTGTAAATAAACATGGTGAAGGACTTTTATAAAAGATGTAAGTTGTAAATCTACTTCAATTCTAGTGGCTTCTATATCATGAAAAATGAAATTTATTTCAGATGCACTCTTCAAAAAATTATTATCCTTCATCTCCAAATTAAACAATTTTAACAAAAACAGAATAATTCCAAGTTGTGAGTGCGAATCATACAATTCTTTCAACTTCTTTAATACTTTGAATGCAATATCACAGAAAACGATATATTGACTTACCTCTTATGTCACCGATGTAGTCACTAATGCATATGCCTTGTTGTCTTTTGTCTCCCAAATTGCACAGTACTTCTCATTATCAAGCAGATCTGGTGCAATTTCTTTTCCGTCACTATCCTTCTTTCCTTGAAAAACTTCCCACAAATCGTTAAAAACAAGGGCACTTTTAATATTTCTAAACCACTCTTGATAGTTCTCCTTTCTGCTAAGGACAACTCCAACTATGGAGACTATTGAAGTCATAATTCTTTTTTAGCGAAATAAACTCTTAAACAAATCCTTCTCAAATTCAAAATAAAAAATAACTTCCAATCTCCTTTTTTTGCAAATTAATTTGGTTTAGTGGTTTAATGATATATTTTTAAAATAGTTCAAGAAAGATCTTGGTTTAAATCTCAACATTGTTGTCTTTTTAAAAGATTTAATAAAAATTTCTTTCACAATTCTTTTCCTTTTAATTTAAAATTTATAAAATTTATTTAAAACCACGTCCATAAAATATTCTTCAATTTCACAATAAAATTTTCAATTTCATATCCATATAACTTCCAAAATTTTACAATTCCATATTATATTTACGCCAGAGGCATTTTCTTTGCTGGAGTGGGCTGAGAAAACACTGCTCACTCCAGCCAATAGGAGAAATATCGTATCGCCCTTCGCACTAATCAAATTTTTCCACGTGTTTGTCATCTGAGTAGCCCGTCAATATCAACGGAACAATGTGAGACGGTGTACAACAACATTGGTCGGTGTTTATTACATTACATGTGAAGTAGTTGTGGTTGTGGATCAGTAGGCATTTAAAGATTTCAGTTGAAACAATGTGAGCTGTAGCCAGTGATCTAGCATTGTCACGGGGCCTAGAGACTGTAATTATTACTCAAATTTCTTCGTCACATATTCATATCAATGAGCGAACTCAGGCATTGAGAGCTTGAAGTTGCAGTTCAATGAGTGAAGTGAGGCATTGAGAAATCGAAGGTAAAAGCAAGAATGAGACTGAATTCATTGGCAGGAGCGTCTACGTCGTTTTACAACCTCGTTGCGAGTTGTTTGTATTTGAAAAAATACGAGCGACTTAGAGATAGAAGGAAAAAGAGGGTTAAAGTGTGGAAACTAGTAATCCCAAAATGAAGATCCAGCGTTTGGAGGTTAAGAGTGGTGCCCAAATTGAGATTTGAATGGGCTTCTCCTAAAACACTGTTAGTGAAGTTGAGAGACAGTTATGCAAGTATCATGATGTACATGTCTTCACCCACCTTCTTTTCTAGCAGAAATTTTAGCAATAACTTGGGTCTTCAATGCACTTCCTTCGTCCGGCCCTTCGGAAGAAACCGTAAAATATAATCAAAGAAATGTAGCAGAAATTTTAGCAATAACTTGGGTCTTCAACGCACTTCCTTCGTCCTATCAAATTTTTTCCTAATATGGGTGGGTTTGAGCAGAATTCAGTTTCTTTGTTCCCACAATCTGGGCCGAGAGAGGATGGAATTGCGCAGGATAACTCAAATAAGAATGATAGAGAGGAACAGGTATGCGATGCGGCATCTGGAAAAATGGACTATTCACCTATTTTAAAATCAGCAGCTATTTGCGATAAACTAAGAGTTTCCTACAGCCGAGACAAAGTCTTGGCGTCGAGCATAACTTCGGGCAGTTTTCTGACGAACTTTGGCCCTAAAGACACTCTGGTGCAGCAGAGCATCAGAGAATCTAGGTTTTACGGCGTCATTTTCAGGTTCCGGCAGCTGCAAATCACTGCAAGTGGCTCCTGCAAGCAAGACAGAATTCCAAAACCGTTTCTAACGAAAGCGGCGAAACCTGATTAGTTGGCCCTTGGATGAGATTGCGGTTGCATTTAGATTGCGGACTATGTGTTGAAGTTTTGGTGGGCGGTATTCGAACCAGGAAGGAGGATGAAATCGAATACAACTCTGATGGCGCAAGAAGTTGAATGATTGCTGAGCAGAAGCGAATGGAGTGGAACCCTGAAGGAAAGGACGTGGAACACGGAGAAGAGTGAACGTGGTTCAAAGCTAAAACTGGCAGTATATCGCGTGGCACAAAGGCGGTAAGCTGTAATTCAAAATTTGGAGCAATCCCATAGGTTGGGTGACACGTGGAGGAAGCAGTTTCGCGATGCTAATCTCATCGTGCATTATCGTTCGTGCATATAGTCTGCGCGGGATTCGATTGGGATCATTGGATTGTTAAGATGGATGAGAGAACAAGTCAACCGCCGATATAGAAGACACATTAATCGGTGGGGTCGAATGTAATTATATGGCGTTGTATTAACGTTACAACCTCTGATTTGGTCGAATTACAAAACGGAATATTGACAAATTGACAACATTTCCATTCTTCCAATTTTAATTTTAGAGCCGGGTGCCCTGTGCCGGATTCGATTCGTGGTTTCTCGCGAGGCTGAATATTGTGAATTAATAGTACAAGCTTGCAATATTATTTCTACGGTGATGAAATACACAGAGGTAATCGGTTTCTGGATGAGGATTATTGGGAGGTTCCAGTTGCACTATCCCCCAACAGCTCGCTTGTATTGCAAGCCCTCCGCCAATTCAGATTCAGAGGACCAGAATTCTGCAACCATGAACAACGCCCTCTTCTTCTACTCACACTTCAATTCTTTTCATGGGCCACGAGATGGCATTGAGATGCTACAGATTGCCTATTAATAAAAGCATCTCCATGTTTGAATGAAATTCATACGGCCTTGCAGAATTATTATTAGAAAAAGCATTCATCATTTATTTGTATATCATACATTAATTTAAAGGTTTCATACATTAATTTAATATTTAGTTTAGTAATGTTTGGTAAAAATAGATAATAATAATATAATCTATAATATTAATATGAACATAATCTTAAAATATTAATATGATCTTAATTTAAGGGAGAATGCATTGATTTAATTATAAAAGGTGAAGGGTGCATATATGATCGCCCAAAGTCGACGGGCTAAGGTGCGGTGCAATGTTCTATGAACATTATATATATATATATATATATATATATATATATATAACTGGTTTGATGTGTGTTGAGTCATGGTTAATGTGATACGTGGGTTTAGTGAATTTGGAGTTATGTATGGCAATATTCATATGTGGATTAACACATGGTATGGTCAGCATTCTTTCCATTGATAATTGTTTATTGACCATTGATGCGTGGGCCCGTAAGGTTTCATTTCTAAATAAATTGAGATATTGACAAGAATTTAATATTATATTAAATTATTGTGGTTGAAGTGGACGACAAAGTCGTGGACGTATGTAATTGATAAGGGTGAGCACCGTTACGTTATTCGAATGGACTGTGGGCCATAGTTGGGCTTTGGAAATTTAAGTCGAAATGTTATTGAACGACGATTGAATACAATGGCATGGGTCTTATAATATGGTTTCATAACCACAGACTTGATTGGAAATCGAAGCTTCCGCTTATGAAATTTTATATGTATAAGGGTTGTAAGTTTTGGGAGTCCGGTTCCGCATGATGTTAGGATCGCCCAGACGTATATAATTGTGTATAATAATTAAATGCTATGATAAAAAAAGGATTAAAAAAAATAAATAAATTAAAAAAAATATGAATAAATAAATAAATAGAAGTAAAATAAAATAAAGATAAAATTTAAAAAAAAAAAAATAGATAAAAATAAAATTAATTAAAAAATAAAAATAAAATAAATAAATAGAAATAAAAATAAATAAAGATTAAAATAAATAAATTAAATTAAATAAATTAAAATTGAATACTATTAAATTAATAATTAGCATTTTTATTAAAATAAATATAAATATTTAAAATTCAAATTATAAACTTTGATCAAATTTGTTATTACATGTAGTTTGTATTAATGAAGTTTTTGTATTAATACTTCATTATTATCAAGACGATCGCAAATTGAAATACTTCCGAGTCCATATTGAATCTCATTATCATTAATTTTCTCTTTAGCATAGTTTATATAATCCTTATTTTTGTTTTGCTTCTCTGTATAAGGAGATGCCTTTGTGGTTACTGTTCCCATTACTGTCATGGTAATTTGTTCTGCTCTCTATATAACGAAACGCCTTTGTGTTTACTGTTCGCATTATTGTTATGGTTTGTACAGTTGAGAAAGAAATGTTTGGGTCTAGTTTGATCATCCCCCATAGATTAGAGCATCTGCAAGCTGGAACTATAAGTTATTGATATGACTGAATGCCTCACTATTTATAAAACTGGGTGCAAACACTGCTCACTCCAGCCAATAGGAGAAATATCGTACCGCCCTTCGCACTAATCAAATTTTTCCACGTGTTTGTCATTTGTTGGTTAGCCTGTTAGCATGATTTTCGCGAACGTTTTCCTACCGTCTGTTTCTTTCCAAGGTCGCGGAGATGGGCATTGTGGACCGCCGCGTAGGGCTTCAATCTGCGGTGCTCGAGAGAAAAGGATTTGGGTTAGAAATCATGTTTGAGTCTCACCGTATTACGGGATGTTGGAGCACTGGATAAACTATGATAGGACTATCAAACCAGTTCAACCTTCTGAATTTCTGACTAATGCCATTATAGAATGATTATGTATAACTGATGGTAGACCTTCCTTACGGTCAGCCTTGAAGGCAGAACGGAGAAGAAATCCCCACTTAAAAGGAGGGGCAGTTGTATTGTAATTTTGTTATAGTGCAAATCCCTTCAGATCGAACCTTGGTTCTGCTCGAATTCCTGAAGCCAGAGCAAAGAATTGAGACGGAAATGGGAACTAGCATTGAGCTGTATGTTGAATGTATGCTGGAGGGTTTTAAAGCCACAATGGAATACAATTCATGTTAAGGACCAGCATAGGGGAGGACTGGAGCGAGACTTCAACACAAAGTTCGTTGGCTTACCCATTTTGTGCAGAAAACATGTGAAGAGAACTGCGCTAAGGGAAGCATACCAAAGAGTAGGTGAACGCAGAAGATGGAACTTGGTGCGTAGAAGGAACGAAACCAAGAGGTGAACGTGGAACCGGAGGTTATAGTCGGGTGGTTTTGGGAACAAACCCGCCTATTTCGCACCGCCCTTGCCCGTAGGTGAAACCACAAGAAAAAAACCCGATCCTATTAGATCATGCCACGCCGTTGGGGCAATACCGCCCTCATCGCGTGAATTTGACGTGCTAAAGTTCGGCATCAAAAAAAATGCGAAACTCCACCCTGCTCGCTGGATCGCCCCAATCAACACTATACTCCTCCTGCCATCGGATGCGAGAGGACTGTTAATAGGTGGGCCCGAACGTAATATTGGTGTTGGCCTTATAGTTAGGTCCGGGATATATATATGGTGGACATTCATGCATAATGGCGTTTTAATGAATATGTTAAAGTGTCTATGGTATCGTCGATTGATGTTCGCGGTATTAAAATTAAGGTATGTAGTGATCCCATATTAATGATCTAATGACATGATAAGACTTGGGGTTTTAACTCTAAGGTTTGGTCAATGCTTATTAAACTAAAGTCCGTCGTGAGCCTTTCGGGAGGGCGTATACTTGTTATTGCTTGGGGTTATGGTCTAAGAAGTTCGAACATCAAAATATAATGAGAGGATGGCATTAAAATATAAGTGCGTGTTAAGCTATGAGCATCGGGATATTGCCTTTTATTACAGTTTACAAGGGGAGCATTTCTATTAATATTCGAGCGCTTTATAAAAGAGGGAGATAGCCTCGGCGCATTATTCAAAGGATATTCATTTGTTTTTATTATTATCGAATAAATTAAATGTTAAAAATAGTTAAATAATATTTAAAGTTTGAATTTATATATTTATTTTATTTTTAATAATTAAATGCTATGATAAGAAAAGATTAAAAAAAATTTAAATAAATAAATAAATAAATATAATATGAATAAATAAATAGAAATAAAATAAAATAAAGATAAAATTAAAATTAAAAATAAAATAGATAAAAAAAATTCTTAATTAAAAAATACAAATAAAATAAATAAATAAATAGAAATAAAATAAAATAAAGATTAATAAATAAATAAAATGAAATAAAAATAAAATTTAATAAATTACAATTTAATAATATTAAATTAAAAATTATTATTTTTATTAAAATAAATATATATATTTAAAATTCAAATTAGAAACTTTGATCATTTGGTTTACTCTTTTTAAAATAAAATAAATTAATTTTTATTATTTGAGGCAACCTAGTCGTTATTTTACAAACGGCAAGTAGGAGCTATACTTTCTATTTAAAGAGGTTACTTGATCAGATTCTCCATCTTGTCTTGATGATGAACCACACGGGCAGGGTTTACCGCCTTAGACAAACTTAAAGGTCCTATGGGAAAACAACCTATGATAATGGGTTCGCTCATCCTATTCGGCCTTCTGCAAATCAAAATGAGCACACTCAATTCGACCACCCAGACATAACATCAAGGACAGGCAAAGAAAATATGAGAATTTCACATCAAGGTCTCATTGCCTTCTTCATATATGAGGATTCAACCAGTCTCGAGGATGTGCAGGCCATTTGAATGGCCAGTTTGTGACATGGCGTCAGGTTGCTTCTTTAGTATACAGTATAGATAGTTTGAACGTGAAAAGAATCGAGACATTAATAGCTATAGGCTTTCCACCTTAGGTGATCATATTTCTACTTACCATTTATGATTATCTGTTCAGCTTTGGATTTTCTTCTGTTAAATCATAATTCCATTTTTACCCCTCATATAGCACAAAATGATTCACATCTCCTCCATCCGGCGTTTCCTTGCACCCCCGGTGCAATTGCTAATTCTAATTTACTGTACTAAAAGTGAGAACACGCTGATAATAATGCATACAAGATACCAAAATATCAAGTCCACTGTACAATAACAATAACTCAAATCAAATTAACTACCACTTGTTAAGTCCATGCTATTCATTATAAAGTTCTGTTAACTAAAATCAAATCAACTACCAATTGTTACTTCCATGCTGTTCATTATAAAGTTATGTGTTTCTGCGTTACAAATTTACCACCATTTCAATTCACAGGGTCGTGCTATCAACTTTCACTTCCTCAACAACAATCACAGAAACAGAAGGTCCGCTATAGCCTCTCCTTTACGCCATGATCTTCAAGGGAATACATGGAGTTTATGAACAATTTAATAGCAGCATAACTACCAGAAAAAATAAATTCGAAATTGTGTTTTGATAACTTATTACATAATATGAAATTAATTATATATTGTATAATAACAATCTCGAAAGATTGATTAATATTAATCTTAATATTAATTAATTAATATTAACAATTTGATGATGATAATGTTGATGATGGTGGGTAACAGCCACTAAGACTAATCTTTGGTATATGGACCTAAAGAAAAGAGTTATTTAATTTGATTTAAGATTTTATTCCTATGCTCAAAAAGCTTTGAGAGAAGCCTCCGGAGCTCACTATAATTTTGACATCTTAAAAGGCTAGGGAGGTCAGTATTACAACAAAGATTATGAAATTGAGCTCTAATGTGGTTGTACGCGGGACACTCTAAGAGGAAGTGATTTTCATCCTCAATGTTCATATTCTCACAGAGATGGCAGATCCTTTCCATCCATGGTGTTTTAGAAACTGTCCAACGACCTGTTTCACTGTGGAGCTCATGAGAGTTCGTTCTAATCTTGGCTATATTTATTTTCTTCTTTGAGCTAGTTAAAACAGAGAAATACTTTTGATCTTCTGAGGTGGGGTTGATGACCTCCTTATAATACCTTAATTTTCTTTTAGTTGCTAGATCTTTCTCACACCACATTTTTTCTTTGAACTTAGAAGTAACAATTTTTTAATGTTATTGATGTTTTGCAACGCAATATTCTCGTCGATCTCCCAATGGTTTAACCAAATCTGGTGTCTTTATACCAACCTCGTTTAAGCCTTAAGTGGTTTTGGCTGGAATTTAACGCTAGCTTAGGTTTCTATGGTCTCCTATGCTATTGAGCTTGTGCTTATACAACATAAGCCTAGTCATAGCTAGGCTCTCCATAGGGGAAAGACCCACTTCTACAAGGAGAATAAGATAGGGTGTATTGCTTTTAATTTTAAGATTATATTTTATAAAACGCTTCTGGATTTGCTATATACATTAAATAACATAAAATTTAATACAACAATTATTATTTCAAATTAAAATACAATTTTTACAATTTAACAATCTTATCCATCTCTTTACACTTTTAAGACAATTGCTAATTTTATTTTATTAATACACAATTAAAAAATTAACACACCCCATTGATAAAACAAAATGTTTCCAGCAAATTGGTTTACACATACACGAACTTCAAGCTAAATCCATAAGAACTAATCACAGAGAGGATTTCAACCACGAAATGCCCAAATTTGGAGTGAAACCCATGAAAAAACTCACTGAAAACCGTTGGAAATGAAGTGTTCAATCGCTAAACCACGCAAAAGCTCTGCATCACATCAACTTTATTTGGAAACTCAATGCTCTTCAGCGCTTCACCATAAAGTGTGGCAGAGCCAAAAGAAATTAGGTATGCGGCATTATATTGAAGTTACTTTATGAAGATGCCAAGTACGGAGCAGATAGACTTATATTGAAGATGCCAACAAACCCATATAAATTATATTATGAAGGGACATTAAATTATGTAGTAGAGATTTGTGCATTTATATAATGAACTATTATATAACATTTGGTACAAGTTGGACATTAAAATACCTATTATTTCATGATAGGAAAAATATTACTAAATTTTTATTTTATCATATATATATATATATATATATATATATATATATATATATATATATATATATTTGATTTATTTTTAATAAAACGTATAAATATATAATTGATTTTTAATCAGAGAATTTTTAATATATAAATAGATTTTATGACAATATTGGATTTTATGAATATCATATGTTTATGACATTTTTTTCAATTAATCAATTTAATTTTAAAAAAAAACATAATTATAAATCTCAATATTTGATTTGTAAATATTACAACTTATATCTATCTTTGAAATAGATCTCAACATTTGATTTGTAATTATTGTCAACCCTTTTCTATTGCTTGAAGCACTATTATTGTCAATCTATTAGCCTTATTATTATTATTATTGTCAATCTATTACCATTATTATTATTGGATTTGTAATTATTGTCAATCTATCAAAATCAAATCTATATAATTGCAAACCTTTTACCCTAACTTGAACTATTTCTTGGGGAAAATGGCTTTACTTCTATCTAAGGTAGCTTTAGCTTCTCATAATTCATTCCAAGGGTGGCTACTTCTGCCAATTCATTATATTCTTCCTCCTTCAGGGTTTAACTCTTGGCCATATATATATATATATATATATATATATATATATATATATATCAATGTTCCACCGAGTTTCTGGGACGGGAGGGGAACGCGGGAGAGCAAGGGGACTTAACAGGACATATAGAAGCAAAGGAATGTCAAATTCTTAAAAATTACAAAAGTATTAAAATTTGAATATATCGAAATAAAAAATAAAATCCCAAAAATATGTAAATAACGAAGTTAGTAAATAGTAAATCTTAATATTATGAAATGTACATCTAAATATGATCATCATTTCATATTAGACTATTATGAATCATAATTATCATTTGACATTTCAGCGGTCATCAATGTAAAATTGTAAATTTAAAAGTACATTACTAAATTGAATCCATCATTTGACATTATGCAATGTTCCATCTAAATTCATCATTTGGCAATGGGCTTTAATATTATGCAAGATACATCTAAATTAAATTAATCATTTGACAATTGAAATTACACAATGCACATCTAAAGTAAATTCATCATATGACAATGTCATTATGTTGAAGTCTAAAATAGCCATAAAATACTAAACTAAACGTAAACATAGAAAGCAGTGAAATGCTAGTAAATTTCTCAAAAAATACTAAATAACAAATCACTTCCAATCCGATGGCTCCAAGTCACAAAATGAAAATTGCAACTCTAATCTGACAGCTCCAAGTCACAAAATTAAAATCGCAGCTCATTTTATGTTTTTAATTATTATTAACAAAAAAATCCCAAAAATTTCTTTGAGTTTCAAAAAAAGAAAAGAAAGAAATAAATATGAAAACTTTTCCGATGAGTTTCCTAGCCCAGGAGCGTGGGGAGCGACAAAGTGCACATACCCACCGTGGGGGGCGCATTATATATATATATATATATATATATATATAGAGAGAGAGAGAGAGAGAGAGAGAGAGAGATTTTTGGGGGGCACGTACCCACTTCGTGCCATCGACCAGCCCGATGGACAAGTAGCGGCAAGGTACATTGATGATTATAACAACCCGGTGCATTAAATCATGATTTGCAAGCCTGCAGGTTTAAGCAAGCGGGGATGTGTGGAGGGCATTGGGATGATAATGAAATTAAGAGGACAGCCTGGGCTATCAGACGACAATGGGAAAAGGCAAACCTTATATTGCAGAAAAACTCAGAGTTATTTTAGTTTGGAAACATCTGTTTCAAACGGGAAGGGAGACTTGCGGCGATGAGGAGAGGAAAGCACAGCTCGAGCTCGAAGGTTGGATGCTCTGTTTGCTCTATTCCTATGGTATGTGATCATGCATATTACCCTCATCAGTAATCATGTTTTTCATTTATCGCGGTTGGAAAGGATTGACTCTGAAAACATAATAGTCTCAGTAACTTTAGGCTCTCAGTTAATTAAATCGCACGCTATTGAACTTTGCTTTAGGGATCCTTGTAATCTTAGACCGCCGATTTATTGCTTAAAGCTTTTGATTTATAAAAACTCTTGTCGAGCTGGAATTTGCCCTCATTCCCTTGGTAGGAATTCTGAGGCTGAGCATAGGAGTCCAACCAGAGTCAAGGTTTCGTATGCTGATTATAAAGGGTATCAGGTTCATCTTAATAGAAACCAGGGTTTATTGTAGACTATGGATTTCGTTAATTCTCGTAGTCATAGCTTATATCTGAATAATTCTAATAAGAGGCAGAGTACTCTAGATAAAAGTAGCTCTAAGTTGATTTCTAAAGTCGATCACAGTGTTCTTTGTAACTCAGTTAGCCAACAAACAAGGAACATTGCCCAACTGCATGGCATGGTTTTTGTTGTTAACTGTAGGTCTTGGAAAATAACATACCAAGCTTCTTTTAACAGTAATGGCAGTGATAATATCTACCACGGAAAACATCAGGAGACTATGGAAGGTTTAATCCAAAGTTTAAAAACATTAATTGTTAAATGTTTTCTCATCCCTCATACAGGATATCAACATATTTATTCAAAGTTAACTCAGCAAATTAGCCATTACAAAATAATGGTCCAGAGGCCGACAAGGAAGACAGTAGCTAAAATCCAAGAAAAAGGGAAGCAAAAGATGGTGAAACTAGAAATCGAGATTAAAAAACGAGGAAGGAAAACCAATCAAGAGATCCTAGAACATCTCTCATCAGTTTATTCAGCTAGAAACTCATCACAGGTCAGGGAGGAGATACAAGGCTGGGAAAAATAAAGCCTTGGTAACGAAGAAGACAACAAAGCAGAGGCGGAAATCCTAGGTCTCATCATGGATTCTGGTAATACTAGAGGACGTCTTTCCTTGTTCAATCAAACACACCTATTGGATTATGAAGTGTATCCTTGCTAAAGCCATGCAAAGTTTCCACCCAGGGAAACAGATTCAAGAACTATCTGTAAAGGACCTGCTCCAAGATATTGACAACCAGCTCCAACATATCAAAGTAACTCAATATCAGGGAACGGATCGCATTGGAAGAATTGAGAAACAACGCAAACATATTCAGCAGCAGATGAATCAAATGCAACAAGCTGACATGCTAGGATCCACGGCAAGAGATCTGGCACCAATTGATTCCTCAGATGGACAATAGTTAAAGTTTAGTTTTATGGTATTTTTGAAAAAATTGTTTTTATGTTGTTATATCTTCAATGCTTTAAATAGTGAACTGGCAAGTGCAGAAAATAGAAGAACAAAACTCTATCAATTTTGGAAGGCTTTTAATGCATTAAGGTGGCCAACAGATTTGGTTTCCCCCAAACTGGTTGAGGCAACCAAAACTCTATCTAATATAACCTGCCTTTTTGAAGATAAATAGAAAATAGCAAAGTACTCCAAAATTGACAAAAATAAAAAATAAAAAATAAAAATAAAATAAAATTCTGGCCTTGAGTTTACCAATCTTCAACTGACGGCTTTTCTTTTAACAACCACCTGATTTTCAATTCTAGACTTGAGTTTACCAATCTTCAACTAACGGCTTTTCTTTTACCATCATGATATTGCTTCAGGTGTACTTATTCTTCTTTCAATGATATGCTGAACCTATAGAGTATTCTGAGGCTCAGTCGTTTTCGTCCTCCAGTTTGCTCTTCAATCCCCTAGTTTCGAGCTCCTTTGACTGAGAGAATTTACATTTTATAGATTTGGTCCCGAATAACACCGTCGCCATCAATTTGATTATAACTGTATATTTGAGATGGACTTGTGAACTACAACTACTCTCAGCACACGATAAAACTACTCTCACTAAAATGCAGTGTAATTTGTCAAAGTTGCGTGTCAACCACCTCTGGACGAACTAATTTAGTTTCATGGAAGTGTTGAAAACTGCGAATGCAGGGCCCCGAGTTGATCCAAGTTCTGAGAATGGCTTCCTGTACACCCTCTAAAACACAAGACTTCCTATAGATCCTCTCAAACCCCAGTATTGGATTTCTTTCTTCAACCGCGGCTTCCTATACACCCTCTCAGACACAACACTTTCTGTTACCGAGATCTCCGTTTATCATTTGCTATGTTCAATTGCTGGGTAGCAAAAGATTTTTCGTGCAAGTTTCTGCTGGATCGGTCCTCATAGGTTTCAGATCCATCTGCTATGTTTCCATACTCTAGTTGGAATGGTAAGAAATCTGTTTATATGTTCAGCTTCATCAATTAGAAACAGAGTATTTACTGAGATAGGTCACTGAATTTCATAGGTTATGGATTTACTAATAAAAGCATCCTTATCACATTGCAAAGGATGGGAAAAACAATTTTATGTTTTCCAAAAGCCGTTCCCATTTGTAGTTCAAGTTAAAAGAGAATATCTGATTCTACTGGCTTTTCTTTTCAGGCTCCGGATATGCCAGGGGAACAGCACAGTAACGTCAAATATGAAGAGGTGAATAACAGAACATTATCATAATAATTTTAAATAAGGAAGCTACTAAATTTCTGGCTGATGTTATTTGAAGTAAATCCTCATGATGTTATTTGAAGTAAATCCTTATGGAGGAGTTTATTAAAAGTTCACGAGGAGTGAAGCTCTTTACTTGCAAATGGGTACCGGCAAATAGGCAAGCCAAAGCCCTGATATGTCTCTGCCATGGTCAGCCTCACATAGCTTTCCTATTTATTTTACAGATTCGACATCATAACAGAACCTTAATCGTGATTTCGTATATTCTTAGAGAGGGGTTTGACTGTTTTGTCTCCAGAGATATGCATACCCTGTGCTTTTGGATTAGGACCTATGATTTAGGATTTCAGGTCTATAATGTGTAATTTGTTTTCTTCCCATGATTGCAGGCTATGGACTAGAGTGCAGCATTTTCATGGAAGGTATTTGGAATGTGACTATCCGTGGTTAACTTGGATCCATGGACTATAACTGAATATGAAAAAGATGTTAGCTAAACAACAATATTTGGTAGAGCTTATGAATTTTCTTATTTTCAAAACTAATTAATCCACTTGAAACTGCTCACAGATACAGGAATGAGGCTTGCAAAGGCCGGGTATGCAGTATTTGGTATAGACTATGAAGGGCATGGCAAATCCGCTGGAACGCGATGCTACATTAAAAACTTCGATGACCTTGTAGCCGACTGTGCAACATTTTTCAGGAGCGTCGCTGGTATGTGTAATTGGGATCCTTTTATGCATGCACTATAGTTAAATGTTATGGTGATTTATGTCACTGAGAGTTTTACGAAATCCATAGTTGTGGATAGTGAGAAGACGGTATGGAAATTACATTAGACTGAGAGAATTATATGAGATATGCAGTTGTGCATAGTAACAAGACACTGTGGATATTACATTGCAGATCACGTTGAATACAGGGAGAAAGCGAGGTTCATTTATGGTGAATCAATGGGGGGAGCCGTGGCACTTCTCATCCATTGAAAGCAACATAACTATTGGAGTGGTGCTGTGCTTGTTTCCCGTATGTAAATAATTCACATAACTCTAGTTGCAGAGATGTGCTTTCTACAGTTTAGTATGCGATGGTAAAGTCTGTGTCCCATCAAACATTTTGGAGTGGTGCTGTGCTTGTTGTTCTTATGTGTAAGGTATAAATTTTAACATAGCACAGTTGCAGAAATTAAAATATGCTTTATACATCTCATATGGGCAGATGGTAAAGTCTGTTTCCTCTGTAGTTCAAAATTTATACAGTTCATATGGGCAGATGGTAAAGTCTGTTTCCTCTATAGTTCAAAATTTGTTGAGCCATATTTTTAAAGGGAGTTGTCTATGGAGGCAACAGAATAGTTGGGACGGCAGGTTTTTGCTTGAATCTTCTTTAAAAAAAATTCAAAAAATCTGGTAGTTGGAGTGTTTGAATTGCATTTTTAATGGTGAAAATGGATTTAGGGTTATAAAAAATCTTTAGGCATCTAAAACACTGAAATTTAACAACTTTAACCCAGATTTTCAAAAATCTTTACCTAAATTTTTCATAGTCTTATAAGTCATTCTGTAAATTTTTTAGAAGGAATTAATTGTTTGACCTCTGACTCTCACATTTCTGAATTTATGTTGATTGCAGTTTCCGAAAACATTTTGGAATTTCACAATCAGAAGAGGAGTCAATTGTTTGACCCTTCCCCTGAAAATGACATTCCTGAAAGTATGTTGATTGCAGATAACTATTAACGAGAACATCCCAGAATTTGACAGTCAAAAAAAGGTCCAAGAGTCCAACTGACCCCTCTCCTGAAAGTTAGATTCCAAGATATTCTGTAATTGACATAAGATGCCATGTCACATGCTTCATGGGATGTCTCTGCTATATGGCACACTGTAATCAGCCCCATAGATATCTTTTCAAAAGAAAACTCCAATGAAGCCCAACAAATTTCCTTTCAAAAGAAAGCTGATGCAGGAGCATCCAGCTCCGAGGAGACAGGAGGTGGTTGACCGTCTCGGTTGATTGTTTTTATTTACAAGTTTATGGACAGGTTGTTAAGCCTGTGTTTATTTATGTTATTAATTAGTTTAGTTTAACAGTTGGACAAAAACTGCAAGACTAGGAACATAAACTGTTTTTCTTTAATTAGTTAGAAATGGTTTTCTTTTAAACAAAATACATTGGGTAGGATAAGTTCGGTTGACAGGGTAACCGTAAACTGAAAAATGGTTTTATGCCTACTATTATAAAAATGAAAAGAAATGATAGGTAGGGGTTCGGAGTTGTTTTCAAGGAGAGGAAAGAATATTGGAAAAACATTATACTCTGCAACCAGTATTATATTCTGCCAGAAGTGCAAATACATGAATGTGCATTTCAAACTCAAAAGTATTTTTTATTTCCTGTCAAATGATTTGTAATCACTGAATGTGTTTTTATGCAAATGAAATAAAATTTCCAGACTTGAAATTGAGTAAATACGTGCTGTGTGTGAGGGAAGCAAATAGCTGTGTCTTTTACATCATGCATTAACAGGACACAGGAACAGAAGTGACACAGACGCAGTCACATGGAGCAAACAATATCTCTGTTTGTCAAGACAAACAAAAGGAGGAGCAACCTACAGCGAAACAGGTGAGATTTATACATTCAAACACTGAAGCATTTAATTCAAGAAACTTTACAGATAATCATCTTATTTTCATATACCAGTCGTCCTTAAAATAAGTTCAACAAAATTCCGACTCAGTCAAATAGTATAGCGAGCCAACACAGTCTAAATAAGGGTTTGAAAACCGAAATTTATCGCTTCAGTCATAAAAGGAAAAACAACCATACAACCCTAGCAAGGGTTTGAAACCAGAAGTTGACACAGTCACAAACGAACGCTTAGACTCAGCGTTTCCAGACCGACAGAAGATTACACCCAGAAAACTTGCCAACCAACAGGGTTTGGCTATGGAGCAGAAGAACCAGAAAGAGAAACAAGTCTTGAGAACAGTTAACCACGAGGTTCGAAAGGAGAGACCCTACCGCAGGGTTTGTAACGCCGAGTGAACGGACCGGGTTTTCGCCAGGGGAAACCTGCACATGGAAAACGACCACCAGAACTTGAGTTAGAGCGTGGTCCAGAGATAAGCATTCATTTAAGCTTACAGGAAAACAAAGAAACGAAACACAGTCAGAGCAGAACCTTACCAGGGTTTTGGGTTGGAACAGAGGCAAATTGACAGGGTTTCCACCAGGAGCAGCCATCACTGGTACACGAAGGAGCCGAGGGGTTAGGGTTACGAAAAACAGTGGCGCGGAGTGAAATCAGAAGGAGTAAGTTACCTGTTGCTCCTACTGATGCCGGAAGAACCCTTGATGTTTTCACCCTGTCACACCTGCAAAATTGGGTCCAATAATACATTGACATTCAACAGGAAACGAACGAAGAGAGAAGGTTAACCTGATTGCAAACCAACCAAAAACTGACAGAGAATAAGGAGTTACCGACAGCAAGTTACCAGGAAATAGCCCACAACAGCCCGACAGTTAGCGCCATTAAAGAAATTGGAGAAGGCTTAGTAACCCACAGAGGTTACCCACAGAGAGAACGCGCAGATTTGTGGAAAGTATTCGCGAGAACCAGAGGCCATCAAAAGGCCGAGAAAAACCTCTCTTCTCGAACCCTCGTTCGACGAAAAACAACCACAATGAAACCATTGTTAACCATTGAAAGAGCATAGCACAAAACTCGGTGCACAGTAAATGCGCCAAGGACGTGACCAATGGCATATTAAAAGCGACATTGAATCAGCACAAAAATCCATTAAACCAACATACATTCCGAGTTTAATACGAAGGATGACGTGTAAAGCAAAGTCATAATATCCATTGAGAAACCATAGTCCGGAGGGTTTTATATGGTCAAACAAAATCACAAATATCACATCAAAATTTTGGTGTTTGTTTATTTATATTATTAACAAAGCCACGTGGTTGAACAGAAATATCACACCCGGAGGTTAGACCTTCGTCATTAGCTCCAATAATCAGAAGGCTGTAATCGTTTGGACATGAGTGTCAAAGGTTTTTATATGCATACTCACCACATTTCTACTTACTCACAGATAACAGAGGAATTAAAGCCTCGCCCCCTGGTTCTCAGCATATTGTGGACGCTAACTGCATTGATCCCTACGTGGAAGCTTATGCCTGTGCAAGACATTTTAGACGTGGGATTTAAGGATCCAGATAAGAGAGCGGAGGTAAAAACTTTTCACATGATTTCATTCCCACATATATATCCAATGTGTGTATGCAATTTCTCCATGTTCATGGTTTCCTGCTCCAAAACACAGCTGCGGGCAAACCCTTATCTTTATAAAGGAAGACTACTGATGACAAGTTTGGACATAGAGAAACGACTGGACGAGGTACCAAATTAGAATTTATGTATACCCAGCTGCCTTTCATGGGTACCTGTTGTTGTTGGATAAAGCTTATGATGTTCTTGATGAATTACATTGTGCAGGTGATGTTGCCTTTTCTGATTGTTCATGGAGAAGATGATAAAGTAACAGATCCATCTGTGAGCAAATTACTGTATGCTTCTGCCAAAAGCACAGAAAAGACGCTGAAACTGTATCCCAAAATGTGGCATGGATTGACATATGGAGAACCTCCAGAGCACATAGAATTAGTGTTTTCAGACATTATTGCATGGTTAGGCAAGAGAAGTGCAGCAGGGCACGTCCAAGAGCACCCTTTGGAAACATCCAGAAATAGTTTGCCATGAAAGCAATAGTTTGCCATGAAATAGAATTTTAAATTTTGTCGAAAATTTACTAACTAAAGTTTGAAAGAAAGACTATGTGATTGACAATCCAAATCATTAGCTGTGAAAAGGCGGGTCTTTTAAGTCCGCACTTACTGAAGGCTCTGATAAGTTTTTTGTTCGGTGTAGTCTGATGAAATGAATTTTAGTTTTTGGGAAGGTGTCGCTTTTCATTATTTTTAAATTATATTTTTAAACACACTATTAGTGCTATTTTTTTTTTAAGTTTTTGTTTTTTAAGAATTATGAGAGATTTTAATGTTGTTGAATTTTTCATAATAGATGTGCTTTAAAAATTGTTGAGAGTGCTGAATCTATATATAATATCAAAAAATTAATTTAAACAATACAAATCAAAATTTCATCACAAAATTTTTTTTAGTGACAATCCAACTAGAAATCCACTTTAAACTTTCAAAAATCACACTTAAAACTACTCCTTTTTAAATTGATTAATTATATTTTTTTAAGCCTAGCATGGTCTGATGACATAACATGAGACGTTTCAGTTATTAGGAAGGTGAAATTTTTCATTATTTAATTATAGTTTTAAAATGATTATTTGTATTTTTAAATTTAATAATAATTTGAATATTACTATATTTATGATATTTAAAAATTTGTAAATTCCATCACTTTTTTCTCAACAAAGAAAATTTCAACAATTATTAAATTGTAAATTCAATCACTTATAATTAAGATTTTTCTATTTTTAAATAAAATTCAAAGGAAAAAATTGTTACAAAGATAATTCACCTCAGCATTCAATGTTTCATTTTGTTCAGTGATCAGAAATCTTTAACTTATTGGGCCAAAGATGCTTTCAAACCCAACATAGGAGAAATCTTGTAATGTCTTATCAGGTATCTTGTAAATATTTTGACTCAGTCAAATATATAAAAATAAAATGAATTTAATAACATGATAACATTTTTACTCTATTAAATTACATAAAAATAAAAATAAGTTAAATTAATAACACAAAAACATTTTGTACTTCGACATAATACAATAAAAATAATAAAAATACAAAATAATAATATTTAAATAAAAACAATTTCATGGTGATCCATGGTATTGACTCATAGTATTAGAACCCATTATATTGATTAGTGGTATTTATGTAGAATATAACTTAATTAAAAAAAAGAAATTAAATCAGCCTAAATCCATTTTAATTATGTGTCACACCAAATCTTTTAAGATACAAATTCTGAAACGGAAATTCTTTCAAAATAAAAAGAAACTTAATTGT
>CM076569.1:416055103-416146788 GCA_034641835.2 Pinus albicaulis | reverse complement strand
TACCGTCTTCTCACTATCCACAACTATGGATGTCATAAAACTCTCAGTGAACATAAATCACCATAAAATTTAAATATAGTGCATACATAAAAGGATCCCAATTACACATACCAGCGACGCTGATGAAAAATGTTGCACAGTCGGCTACAAGGTCATCGAAGCTTTTTATGTAGCATCGTGTTCCTGCAGATTTGCCATGCCCTTCATAGTCTATAGCAAATACTGCATACCCGACCTTTGCAAGCCTCATTCCTGTATCTGTGAGCAGTTTCAAGTGGGTTAATTAGTTTTGAAAATAAGAAAATTCATAAGCTCTACCAAATATTCTTGTTTAGCTAACATCTTTTTCATATTCAGTTATAGTCCATGGACCCAAGTTAACTACGGATAGTCACATGCCAAATACCTTCCATGAAAATGCTGCACTCTATTCCATAGCCTGCAATCATGAGAAGAAACAAATTACACTTTATAGACCTGAAATCCTAAATCACAGGTCCCAATCCAAAAGGACAGGGTATGCATATCTCTGGAGACAAAACAGTCGAACCCCTCTTTAAGAATATACGAATTCATGATTAAGGTTCTATTATGAAGGTTCTGTTATGATGTCGAATCCGTAAAATAAATAGGAAAGCTATTTGATGCTGACCATGGCAGAGACATATAAGGGCTTTGGCTTGCCTATTTGCCGGTACCCATTTGCTAGTAAAGAGCTTCATTCCTTGTGAACTTGTAATAAACTCCTGCATAAGGATTTACTTCAAATAACATCAGTCCAGAAATTTTTGAGCCTAAATTATTATGACAGTGTTCTGTTATTCCCCTCTTCATATTTGACGTTACTGTGTTGTTCCCCTGGCATATCCGGCGCCTGAAACGAAAAGCCAGTACAATCAGATATTCTTTTTTAACTTGAACTACAAATGGGAACAGCTTTTGGAAAACAGAAAAATGTTTTTCCCATCCTCTGCAATGTGATAAGGATGCTTATATTGGTAAATCCATAACCTCTGAAGTTCAGTGACCTATATCAATTAATACTCTGTTTCTAATTGATGCAAGCTTAACATATAAAGATATTTCTTACCATTCCAACTAGAGTATAGGAACAGAGCAGATGGATATGAAATCTATGAGGACTGATCCAGCAGAAACTTGCACGTAAAATCTTTTGCACGTGATAAACAGAGATCTTAGTGACAGAAAGTGTTGTGTCTGAGAGGATGTATAGGAAGCCACAGATGAAGAAAGAAATCCAATACTGGCGTTTGAGTGGATTTATAGGAAGTCTTGTGTTTTAAAGGAAGCCACTCTCAGAACTTGAATCAACTTGGGGCACTGCATTTGCAGTTTTGAACACTTCCACAATACCAAATCAGTTCTTCCAGAGGTGGTTAACATACAACTTTGACAAATTACATTGAATTTTAGTCAAAGGAGCTCGAAACTAGGGTATTGAAGAGAAAATTAGAGGACAAAAACGATTGGTCCTTGGAATACCTAACGTATCATTGATGACGGGGATTCCCTTGCCGTAGAAATGAGTAAGTTGAAAACTCAGTTACTTGCCACAGATTGCTACCTTTCATCCCATGCTTTTCCGCGAGAATCATGTGACCTATTTAAAGCAAAACCAAACCACGAGAATCATGTGAGTGGATTCATTAATGGTGGGGATAGCGATGGTATTTTCGGTGTGCATGGGATGGTAAAGGTGTACTTAGCTTATTATTATGTTTATGCTCATCAACTTTGTCATTATCTAGATCTAGATATTAATCATTATAGCTTTGTTGATATTTAAGGCTATTGTGAACGCACAGGGAGTTTGCATATTGGCACGCCAATGCAAAACAGAGGGATTAGAACTCCTTCTCATGAGTCGTCTACGAGCTGTGACTCTTCATACCCCCTTGAATCTGTCAAATTCTCTTTCTTATGGAACAAATGGTGGGATTATTTTATTATATCTGGGCCGTGTAAAGACTTTGGCATTTAGTGTTGCTTTAGGTGGTGGAATTGTGCGAGGTGTGTTTGTTGTCACTGTTATCACTGGTAATTTGGCTCTATGGTTTCCCTTCTGGTATATCTGAGCATCACTGGGCCGACTGCCATGTTTTCCGGTGAATTTTTGGTAACTAGAATTTTCAAACTCACCCAACTCTCATGTCAACAATTATTTCCCCACATAGGACATTCATTATTCTCTATCATTATGCGTCATGTATATGTTAGTCTCACTGCTTGGGAATTTGGGTGTGTCTTGTCAATGCATCGGGTAGGGGCCCTAAGGGTACATTCTCGAGGCTCTATTGATGTCGGCGGGCCTTAGCCAGGTTGGCTTGATCCCGAGCGACGACTTCTATTTAAAGAAGTTCCTATTGTCCTAACATTAGCCTTTGTTTAATCCTTGTTGGGAGGGGGTTGGGTACAAGTGTTCTCCTTGGTTGGTGCGGTCATTACTGGACATTTACTCTTTGGGACGTTGGCCACCTGACTAAAGGGATGTTGGACAGATATGAGATCTTGTCATCTAACACATCTACCCAGGAGGCATTTGTTGTTGCCATTATGGAGGCGGAACGAAATAGGTTGGGTGACATGACATCTGGTAGGGCTGAGATGGCATCGGGGGTGGGCCGGCCATGCAAGTCTTCACTTTCAAAGGACAAGGGTGGTGCATATGATATCAATGATGTGGGTAAACTAAATGGACCATATGTGGAAGCACCGGAGGGGGTTAACACAAACTTCAGGAAGGGAAGGAAATATAATAGTTTTTATAAACCGACAATTGAAATAAGGCAGGTTGACCTGGAATATAATGATCTATGGGGAAGGGTGGTCAGTTTACAAAAGTGGGTTCTGATCGGAAGGTGTATATTTGTAGAGATGACAGAATGGGACATGGTGGAGTGGGTTAAGGCTACATGGGCTCCCATTCTGAGCTATGCGCCCAAGGTTAGCCTCATGATGAATGAGTGGTATAGCTTCCACTTCATGCACGAGGAGGACTGCCAAAAAATCTTACACGAAACATGGGTAAAGGACCGGAGCTTCGTTCAACTCCTTTTGTGGTTTCTCGATTTCAATCCGGTCATGGAGTCGCCAAAAAACAATTTAGTGTGGGTGAAGCTTCCAAGGATTCCCCTTGAGTATTGGACTCTCAAGGCATTGGCGGCTATTAGCAGTTCTACTGGAACTACGAAGTATGTGGACCTGAAAATTTTGGGTGCAAATGACAAGAGAATAGCATGGATTCTAGTGGAGGTCGTTTTTGCAGGAGGATTGCCTTGTAATATTGATCTTAAATGGGGACAAAGATGTCACAGGAAGAGGGTTTCCTATTGGGGAATCCCATTTAGATGTTTGGTGTGTCATCATACCAGGCATCTCATGGAAAAATGTCCTGCACGATTTCGAAGGGGGGCAAAGTGGCGTAATGGGCAGCGCCTTGGTCAAAACAGGTCTGATGACGCATCAATTGAGCACAAGTATACTGGTAAGCTATATGTAACCACTTCTAATTTTTACCTGTTTGTATCATCAGGGTCTGGGTCTGATAGTTCATCAAACCCTCATATTTCCCTACCTCATAATGTGGGCCTTCCCTTTCTTGGTTTTGCTGACCCTCCTCCTCTAATGGGATCCTCCTCCACTGCCCTCCCGAATACACTCTCGGGGAGTAACGGCCCTCCTATTAGGGCTCTGGAATGCAATCAAATTAACTCATTGGAAACTGATGTATTGGGCAATCGAGTCGGGGGTGAAATTATGGTCCCTTCTTCCCCTACCCGCATTCGGTCCCAGCAGAACAAGTCTTTTCACCACCCATATGGAGATTTTGATAAGGCCATTTCTAACCATAATGACTTGGAAACGCTGATTGTGTCCCCTACCATGCTCCCCTTAGAATGGGCATCCCATTCTCCGCCACATGATAGTGACATTAAGGGTTTGTTGGGGAACCTGTCAATTGATTTAGCAGCTTTGACCGTCTTTGATAAGCCTCCTGAGGATTCACCTGTCACCATATCACCCCTATCTGCATCAAATATTACAGTAAAAAAAAAGAGACTAAATCTGGATCCCATCATTTTAGGGGGCATTTGAAGACTAAATCACTTTTCCAAGGGGGGTTGGGGGACTTCAGAGATGTTCCCATCTCGTCGGTGGACAATTTCCGAGCACTTAGTGCAAGAAGCCCTGATATGGTTCCAAAATGAACTCTATGTTATCTTTAAATATCAGGGATATGGACAACTCCTCAAAATTTATATGCCTACAGGATGTATTTACTGAACAACGACATGTTATTGCGTGTTTTCAAGAGACTTTACGTTCCAGAGATAAAGCACTTAGGTATTTTCTCAAGATTTGGCCTGGATGGTGTGCGGTGGGTATTGATGATGTGGGGCGGGTAGGGGGGATGCTGGCTATGTGGAATCCTAGGATGGCCAGATTCAAAGCATTCAACTTTTCTGGGGTATAATTCTGGAAGGAAACATTAAAGGTTCAGCTGAAATCTTTCATATCATCAACCTTTATGCTCCATGTCAAGGTAGGAGGAAATTATGGGAGCATATATATGCATCATCTATTCTGGGCATCCAGAATCTTATGGCGATTGGGGATTAAAACTTTGCTTTGACTTTGGAGGAATTATGGGGTTGGAGGGCCCGTTTGGATCCACTGGCGGATCGTATATCTCTGTTATTCCATCAACACAATTTGGTGGAGATCCAACCCTTTCCCTTGCAACCGACTTGGACAAACAAGAGGGAGGGAACCAAATTCATAGGGAAGGTCCTAGACAGGGTTATGGTACATGAGAGTATCAGTGAAAATTTGGGAAATTATAGAGTCCGGGTGGTGGCGGAAAATCTATTGGACCACATGATCATTATGTTCACTTGGAGGGTGGAATAGAATGTTAGGGGAGTCCCTTTTAAATTCAATAGAATCTGGTTGGAAGACCTGGAATATAACCAGCTGGTGGCGCAGGTTTTGAAATCACAAGTAGGATCAAATGATGGGGTTGGCGGGAGTAATTTTTCAAGCAAGCTTAGAAAGCTAAATTTCCATACGAAATTATGGGAAAGGAGAAAAAATGAAAGGATTAGGTGGGAATTGCAGGTGATTTCTGATGAAATTGAGAGCATCTATGAGGACATGCTGATTTCTCCTCGGATTAGCCAAATATATGATCACCTGGCCTTGCTGGAACGGAAAAAGGAAGAAATATTAAACATACAAGAAGTTACTTGGAAACTGAAGATCCAAGTTACATGGATGAAAGAAGGTGACAAGAATACTAAATATTTCCACTAGGTGGCAAATCGTAGAAGGCATTCTAATTCTATTTGGAGCATCGAATCAAAGGACAGTCCAATTGTTTATTCTCCTGAGGAGACAAGGAAAGAAGCATACGGTTATTTCTTGTACTTTTATAAAACCGACCTGGAAATTGATCTATAAAGCCAAACTTGGGTGTTGGGCCACATGCCCACGATGTTTGATGCTGAAGAAAATGACTGTATGGGGGTGGAGGTCACAGAGGAGGAGATTATGACAGTCCTCAGGTCTTTCGCCCATGATAAAAGTCTTGGACCGGACGGATGGTCAGCAGAGTTCTTCCTGCACTTTTATGAGATGATGGGAGATGAATTTGTTGAGATGTTGTGTATTTGGGGTAGCATCAGTTGTGCTCTAGGTCCCAAATTTTGAGGAATGAATAGAGTTCACTTGATCTACAAGACCCAGAAATGGATTTGGGAAATTTCATCTGGTTTAGGAGATATTAAATTAATTAATTTTTTAATGTATTTCCTACGTTAAAACTTAGGCAAATAAAATAATTAAAGTGAATTTAATTAAACATGTGATGAAATTTCCCTAAGTCACACGGATCAAACTTTCTTTTAATCTTAGCCATTGAGTAAAGATTTAATCTTGGTCGTTGATTTTTCAACGAGAAAAGTATAAAGCAAAGGCTTGGGGTTATTTGTAAGACACAAAGGGCAGAGCATTGAAGCTAAGCTAAGATTCTAGGGCGGGGTTGCTAAGAATTCTCAAGTGTTTCAGTTGCAGAGAGGGGAATTTAGACCAAGGGGATGATCTGATCTTGGGGTCTAGAATACACAAGAAGCAGAGAAGAGATCAGGAAAGACAACACAAAGGAAGGTAGCAGCAGCAGCAATAGCAATAGCAACAGACGACAACAACAGCAGTAGCAAGGACAACGTGATTTTCAGGAGACCCTTCAGGGGTTACGCAGAGACGCTTAGGGGCAGTGTAGTGACTGCGTAACCCAGTTTGGGGTAACACAGTCCCTTCCAGTGATAGCTCTGAGCAGTTGGAGGCCTTAAGAGGCTAATGCAGTGTCTTTCAGGGGCAGATCTGGGGTTTCTAGGCCTAGATTTGGCTGAGTTCTGTAAATATCGTTTGAGGGTGTGGATCAGTCAGTATTGTTGGTCTTAGATCAGCCAGGTGTTGCAGATCTGGAGTTTTTCTCTGTAGAGTTTTCCAGATCTAGAACCCAGAGTTGTGTATTCAAAAATATTCTTAATAGTAGAGCCCTCCAGCAGCCAAAGACAAGTTTTCCCGCATTGGATTTTTCCGGGGACAGTTTGTCCAGAAATAACTGTGTCACTTTGTCTATGTGTGCATGTGCTTATTCTAGATTTGAATTGGTAGAGATCTGTTATGTGTTTTGCTTTGATGTTAACTTGAATTTATTCAGTTGATAACTTGTATAAGTAGGAGAAGCTTAACCAAATTAACATAAATAATTTCTGCATAAGGATTAAGATTCAGAAATTTCTACATGGTATCAAAGCAATTGCAGATCTAGAAGGGTCATCAACTGAAGCATCTGAAGGATCTAGCTGCAGAAAGCAGCTGGAAAGGTAGCAGAAAAGCAGATCTGAAGGGATAGCAGAGTTTTCAGGAGGAAATTCATGCAAAGGGAAGGGTGACGTTGTCCAATGCTGTGTCCTAGCAAGCCCACGCAATTACTGCGCAGAGGCAGCTCAGAAACAGTGCTAGTTGGGTCTGAAGCCAGCTAGTGTGATTCAGATATGAATATGTCAGATCCAGAAAAAGTCTGCAGAAAATTTGCAGAAATTCAGAAGAGATGGTGGGGTTAAACTTCTGAAGTTTTCAAATTTTTAACCTTAACACAAGTGACAAAGTTTGGGAAGAGATCAGCTTCTCAGAGAGTTTCTTGCCGAAGGAAACTTGCAGTTTGGTCAGAGGATCAAAGAAGAAGCTGAATCATAGTTGATTTGGTAGATTTCCAAGGAGGAAAATCAAGTGTTAGAGGGAGCAGAGGGTTCCCAGTTCGAAAAGGACCCTAGATCCAAGATTTCTAGCATAGAGAAGAGGAGCTCCGAAACATTTTGAGTAGATGGCTCCTCATGGACTGCGTGATCATGATAGGCTAGAGGACCTCTCAAAATTTTCGGTATGGAAAGCTAGGATCCTGATTGTCCTAGAGGCATATGGTCTAAGAGATAATGCAGAGAAGACCCTGGCCACGCTGACAGATGCGGATCTCCTACAAAAGCATAGAGAAGCTGTTGGGCATGCCAAGCGGCTGATAATGGATAGTATCAAGGATCATATTGTGCCACACATAGCTGAGAAGAGGACAACTAATGAGATGTGGAAGGCCTTGACTTCCTTATATGAGGGAAAATTAGTCCAAAGAAAGATGTTGTTGGAGGCCCAAATGAGGGTATTCATGATGACCAAGGGAGAAAACATCTAGCATTTCCTCTTCAGATTGCAGTAAATCAGGGATCAGCTAACTGCAATAGGTGCAACCGTAGATGATGCAATGATAGTCAGGACTGCCCTCAATGCAGTCACGAATGAGTGGGAAACCTTTGTCCAAAGTATCTAGGGCAGAGCGGACCTCCCAGATTGGGACTGTAGAAATTATAAAACTTATGTGTTATATGTCCAAGATTCTCCTGATCTCACACTATTTTAACTTCATGCAAAATACAAAATCTATTCCAACATTGATCATTTGCAGAAATTAAATCAAGATTGCAATGCACACATGAAACAATAAAAATTCACACACATTAACACAGTTGTTTAACGGGAAAGCCTGAAGCTGAAAACCCCAACTATCTGTATATATATATGTGTGTGTGTGTCATAGAGATCATGTAACAATCCTCATATAAAGCTGATCATATTAAGCTCTCAGTACAATACAATCGCTACACACTAATCAGGCTCGATCTTGCAAATCCATGCACCGATCTTTGCCACCTGATAGCCTATCTCTACTGCGCAATTCCTGCTGAAGAATGGCTCTGAATGAGTTTGAATTACCCCAGCCTTGCTCACGCAATCCTCATTGGAATCTCCACTGAGTGTTGGATGCAATCAATGCATCACTATAGTCACAACTGATAGTCACACTTGTTCTTTCACCTATCTCTCCACTGGTCTCCACTGAAACTGCCATGCACTGTAGTTAACTGATGTATTCTTTAGTTGATTAATGAGTTATTATTTAGTGAATTAATTAACTAATTAATTCACACCACTCTCACTAGTGTATCAATCAGTTAGACTAGATACAACTAGCTCAACTGAGTCTAACCGAGTTAAACTAAATACAACTCCACCAACTACTTCTCTAACTCCACCAAACTCTGTCACATGAGTTCTAACTGAAGTCCTCCATGCAATAGCTCCAGTAAACCCTCAGGAATAGCGTAATTCCTTCTGTCAGCTGCTGTGCCACATCTGTGCACTTAACCGAAGTGCTCCAAGAGAATAAGATAATGTTTAGAGTCCAAATATTATTAAGAGCTAATAATATTCGACATATCTATTTTTAGACTGGCAATCTAAAAATAGATTCCACCCAATATGTCTAAAAATAGAAGTCCATCTATTTTTCGACTTGACCGCCATCCACCACAAATAGCATCACGCAACTCATAGAATATGATCGACATGTCTAAAAATAGACATGAGTAAAAATAGACTTTGCGCCAAAAATGCTTTGCGGGCCCACTTAGTGAGCGACTCTTTTCACTAAGCTCATCATCTTGTTGAATCTCAACACTCCTCTTAACAAGATAGAGATTATCTACCACCCGATCTGTCTACATGGAATTCGAATTTTCTCACGAGTGAGCGCCAACTGTCGAGAATATACGCGTTCACGATCCTCCGTAGGAATGTAAGAAAGCAACATGATCTTCCACTGCACACAATCTCTGATATGATGGTACCAGATGTCAATATGTTTAGATCTATCATGAAATACTGGATTAACCGAGAGTTTAATGCAACTCTAATTATCACAATATATCACAGTAGGATCTAAATGAGAACCGAACAACCCGACTAGGATCTTCCTCATCCATATAGCCTCGCATGTAGCCAAATTTGCTGCCATGTACTTGGCCTCCGCTGAACTGAGTGCCACAGATCTTTGTTTCCTGCTGTACCAAGAAATTGTTGTAGATACGATACTGAAATCCCTCCAGATGTGCTCTTTCTTTCCATTGGGCTTCCTTCCCAATCTGCATTCGTGAAGCCATGCAACTTCAACTCATCCGACTGTCTGTACCACAATCCATACCCAGATGTGCCCCTGAGATACCTCAGGACATGCTTGCCTTCCTTCCAAAAGAGCTTGGTAGGCTTCACCATCGCTTGTGAAAGCTGGTTCACAGCATAGCATATGTCTGGTCGTGTATTGACAAAATATATGAGCGAACCAACCAACTGTCGATAAACAGTGGCATCCACTACCTCTGCCGATGTAGCATCCTCTTTCCTCCAACCAGCAGGAAGAGGAGTGTCGATAGGCTTGCAACCTTGCATGTGAAACTTCTCCAGTGTCTCCCAGGCATACTTGCCTTCAGAACACGAGCTCGATCTCTTTCCGGCTGCCAAATTTCAATCCCCGGAAGAAAATAATGAAGGAGGCAAGTCCTTCATCTCGAACTCCTTTGCAAGATCTGCCTTGCATGAGTGTATCAACAGTTCATCACCCGTTAGTATTAAATCATCTACATAAAGCACAATGATCAAAAGCTTACCCTCCACCACAATCTGGTATAGGTTTGGGTCTACCTCACTCTTGGTGAAACCAAGTCCGGTGAAATAACTGTCTATCTGTGTGTACCACGAGGTGCTTGTTTTAGCCCATACAATGCTCTTTTGAGCCTGCACACATGCGACTCACTATTGAAGATTTCGAATCCTTCAGGCTGCTCAATGTACACCTCCTCCTCAATGATTCCGTTGAGGAACGCAGTCTTCACATCCATATGATGAATGTGCCAACCCATCTGTGCTAAGAGAGCAAGGATGGTCCGAATGGAAGAATACATTGCGACAGGTGCAAAGGTTTCTTCATAGTCGATCCCCTCAATCTGTGAGAAGCCCCGGGCAACAAATCTTGCCTTATACTTCTCGACGCTCACGTCAGCAGTTTGCTTCACTTTGTAGGTCCATCTCGAACCTACCACTGATTTCCCTTCCGGCCTTGGGACAATCTCCCATGCATTGTTTCTGACAATCGAATCATACTCTTCCACCATGGCATCTACCCATGCAGGATCCTCCACAGCTTCCTCGAAAGAATATGGCTCCGTCACGATACACTTGCTCATCAGAGGCATGTATCCAATAAATTAGTCAATTCATTGTCTCTGTCTGCACTGTGATGTAGGAGCTCCTACATTCTGCGCTGCATCAAGATTCAGTCACTCAACTTTTGTAGTGCGCTTTCGCCCTCGGATGTTTGGTGCTGCATTAGTGGTTTCTTCCACTCCATGAAACTCCTCTTGTGGCTGATCCACATCTTGAGGCTCATCTTTAGGAACAAGTAGCTCCTCCTTTGCATGCAAGTGTAGCTCCCTCTCAAGCGACAACTTCATGGCTTTCTCCTCATGAAATTTGATATCTCGTCGCACGACAGTCATTCGACTGTCTGGAAAATACACACAATAATTGTGGGGTGTTTCTGTGTACCCCACAAATATCCCAACCTCTGTGGTTGGCTCCAGCTTCTTCCTGGCATCCTTCGTCACATGAATGTAAATAGGTGAGCCAAAAATATTCAAATGAGAAATATCAGGCTTCTTACCATAAAACGCCTCTTCAGGTGTACTCATGCCAAGTAATCTATGAGGACAATGGTTTTGCACATAAACCGCAGTGTTGCATGCCTCAGCCCACAAGTGTATGGGAAGGCCCTGATCATGCAACGTCGCCCGTGTAGCACCCATGATCATTCTGTTCTTTCTCTCCGCGACCCCATTCTGCTATGGGTTATGAGGCGCTATGAGTTCTCTTCGAATTACTTCTTTGCTACAGAAGTCTTTGAATTCGTCAGAGATGTATTCACCACCATTATCGCTCCTTAGAGCTTTCACCTGCTTCCCTGACTCTTTCTCAACCAGCGCCTTGAACTCACAGAACTTTGAGTATGTCTCTCTCTTCTTCTGCATGAAGAAGATCCAACACTTACCAGAAAAGTCATCAACAAATATCACATAATACATGTGCTTTGCTGTTGAAGCAACCGAGAAAGGTCCACACACGTCTGAGTGAATTCTCTCAAGGATCATCGAGGTGCGACTATCCTTCTCATGAAAAGTGGTATTCTCAAAATTTCCCAAAGTACATCCCTTGCACTGATCTGACTGCGCAAGTGTATCTTTGGGAAGCCCGGTAGAAATCTACTGCAAAATTGTCAAAGCGCCATGGTGAAAATGGCCCAATCTCTTGCGCCACAATTCGCCCTCATCTCGGCTCACCACTCCTTTTGCTTTGCCTGCCATTGTTGTGCAGCCATCTACCTGCAATTGATAAATATTCTTAACTCGAATCCCTATCCTCTTGGTTTGACTAGTTGTTTTATGGCGCAGGAAAGCTTTTCCCTCGCTAAAAACAACATCATAACCCTTGTCTTCCAGCATCACCACGGAGATCAGATTCTTCTTCAATCCTGGAACATGCATGACATCCTTCAAGATGAAAGGTTTACCAGACTCCCTCTCAAAGTAAATGGTCCCGATACCAGTCGCATTGTATCTACCATCATCGCCCATCTCGATGTGCACTCCAAGATCCTTTTCATCTAGATCACTAAACAAATTTTTGTCTTCGGTCATATGGAAAGACGCACCACTGTCAAGAAACCACATTGATCCCATCATAGTTGAAACCAAGCATGCAATAAAAGAAAAATCCAGCTCAAACTGTGAGGCCAAGGCCTCTCTAGCTGTAGATCTAACAGCCTGCTTATTCTTCTTCTTCTGTGGGCAATTAGTGGCGAAATGTCTATGCTGGTGATAGTGAAAACACTTCACCTTGGACAAATCCTGCTTCTTGCCTTTAGCTTCGGATTTGGAAGATTTCTTCCCTTTTCCTTTTCGAGCTTTAGCAGCCAAAGCGCAATTTTCTTCATCTTCATTCTTCAATGAAGATCCATCCCTGGTACCCCGCCCTATCTCCTCCTGCACAAGATCCGACCAAAGTCGCTCCCATCTTGGCAATTTCTCCCATCCATTGACAGAGTCTTTGTAGCTATGCCAACTCTTCGGAAGCCCAAGGAGAGCCAAGCTCACCAATTCTTCTTCATCAACAGTAACCCCCACACTTTCCAGCTCATCCTTGCATTGGAAAACTTCGTGAGGTATTTTGGTATACTGTCGCCTTTCTCCATTTTTATTTTTCTAAGCTTGTCTTTAAGCACCAACTTCCTCTGGTCACTTCTGATTTGGAACAATTCTATCAAAGCCTTCCACATTAAGAATGGAGTGGCTTTACCGTGAAGGCTGGACACAATTTGGTCCTTCACACCTTCCAACAGAATCCTTCGACACTTTGCTACCTTCTTTTACCATGCATCAAGTGCGGCGACATCGCTAGAAGCAGGCTTCGAAATATCAACATCTATGAACTCCTTCAACCCATTATCATCCAGCACCGCTTCCATCATGTCCTTCCATGCTATGTAATTCGAGCTCCCATCAAGGGAATACTCCAATTGCAATCCGTTGAAAGACATTTCAATGAATGCTCAACTTCGACACCAAGAAAACACTGCAACAAATTCAAATTCCACCGGCACAAAACTCAACCTCTTCAATAATTGCAATCTTCTCCAATGATCAATACAGCTTTGCTACCATGTAGAAATTATAAAACTTATGTGTTATATGTCCAAGATTCTCCTGATCTCACACTGTTTTAACTTCATGCAAAATACAAAATCTATTCCGCCATTGATCATTTGTGGAAATTAAATCAAGATTGCAATGCACACATGAAACAATAAAAATTCACACACATTAACACAATTGTTTAACAGGAAAGCTTGAAGATGAAAACCCCAACTGTCTGTATATAATATATGTCATAGAGATCATGTAACAATCCTCATACAAAGCTAATCATATCAAGCTCTCAGTACAATACAATCGCTACACACTAATCAGGCCCGATCTTGCAAATCCATGCACCGATCTTTGCCACCTGCTAGCCTGCCTCTACTGCACAATCCCTGCTGAAGAATGGCTCTGAATGAGTTCGAATTACCCCAGCCTTGCTCACGCAATACTCATTGGCATCTCCACTGAGTGTTGGATGCAATCAATGCATCACTATAGTCACAACTGATAGTCACACTTGCTCTTTCACCTATCTCTCCACTGGTCTCCACTGAAACTGCCATGCACTGTAGTTAACTGATGTATTCTTTCGTTGATTAATGAGTTATTATTTAGTGAATTAATTAATTAATTCACTCCACTCTCACTAGTGTATCAATCAGTTAGACTAGATACAACTAGCTCAACTGAGTTTAACTGAGTTAAACTAAATACAACTCCACCAAACTCTGTCACATGAGTTCTAACTGAAGTCCTCCATGCAATAGCTCTAGTAAACCCTCAGGAATAGCGTAATTCCTTCTGTTAGCTGTTGTGCCACATCCATGCACTTAACTGAAGTGCTCCAAGAGAATAAGATAGTGTTTAGAGTCCAAATATTATTAAGAGCTAATAATATTCGACATATCTATTTTTAGACTGGCAATCTAAAAATAGACTCCGCCCAATATGTCTAAAAATAGAAGTCCATCTATTTTTCCAACTTGACCAACCATCTACAAATAGTATCCTACAACTCATAGAATATGATCAACATGTCTAAAAATAGACTTTGCACCAAAAATAGCCCGCGGGCCCACTTAGTGAAGGCGACTCTTTTCACTAAGCTCATCTTCTTGTTGAATCTCAACAAGGACACCTTGTGGTCAATCCTACGACAAGAAGAACTACGCAGATTCACCAAGAAGCAGCACAACCCTGGGATGAGAAAAGTAAAGAAGGATGAGGAGGAAGATGCAGCCTTGGCATCGAAGAAGCAACTGAAGAAGAAAAAGGATCTTTCTAAGATCAAGTGCTTCTAGTGTGGCAAAATGGGACATTTTGCCAGCCATTGTCTAGAAAAGAAGAAGGACAAGGAAACATCTTCTTCCAAAGCAGCGGTGGTAGACGATGGGTCAGGAGATGATGTAGCCATGAGTTCTCATGAACCACAGAGGTGGGGTGACATGGACATGTAGAGGAGCTACATGTAAGTAAGGTGGGATCCTTGAGCAGCTTATCTCTTGGATCACAAGTGAGCTATGGCATCCTTAAGACAGTAGCTGGACAAGTGGAGCAGTGGGTGCATAGATCACAGATGAGGCATAAGCAGAGGCAGATCTGGAGGCTGGAAGGAGTAGCGCAAAGCATAGCAGCAACAGCGTAGAAGCAGTAGCAGCGCAGGGGCCGATGTGACTTCAGCAGCGTAGTGCATTACTGCTTACGCAGTGCAGAGCTGCAACAACACAGAGAGCTTCAAAGGGACAGCGCAGTACAACAACAACATGATAGATTTCAGCACAAGGAGTTGATGTGACTTTAGTAGTGCAGAAGGAGTCTGATTACGTAGGCAGAGCTGTAGCTGTGCATCGTTCTTTAGATGCCAGCATAGATCTTTAGCCTATGGAGCTTCAGTGATGAGGATGTAGCCTAGCAAACTTGTTTGTCAAAGATTGGGCAGGATATTCAGTTGTTTCTCTCAACAATTGAAGTTGCAGTGCAGCAGATCAGTAGTGGCAGTGCTATGAGTAGAACAGATGCAGCATATTGAGAGGGAGCTACAATATAGTGGTTGTAGTGCGAGTGGCAAAGTCATGGGCAGCAGTACAGAATGGCAGTAGTAGTGCAGAGTTGAGTGGCAGGAGGCCAAGCTTCAGCAACACAAAACCAGTGCCCAAAATCATGTAATGCATAAGTGTGATGTATTGCTAGAGCACACCCTTGATTCTAAGAGGGAGTGTTGAGATTTTGTGTATTTGGGGTAGCATCAGTTGTGTTCTAGGTCCAAAATGTTGAGGAAGGACTAGAGTTCACCTGATCTACAAGACCCATAAATGGATTTGGGAAATTTCATCTAGTTTAGGAGATATTAAATTATTTCATTATTTTAATGTATTTTCTAAGTTAAAACTTAGGCAAATAAAATAATTAAAATGAATTTAATTAAACATGCGATGAAATTGTCTTAAGTCACACAGATCAAGCTTTCTTTTAATCTTAGCCATTGATTAAAGATTTAATCTTAGTCGTTGATTTTTCAACGAGAAAAGTATAAGGGAAAGGCTTGGGGTCATTTGTGAGACACACAGAGGTAGAGCACTAAAGCTAAGTTGAGATTCTAGGGTGGGGTTGCTAATAATTCTCAATTGTTTCAGTTGCAGAGAGGAGAATTTAGACCAAGGAGATGATCTGATCCCGAGGTCTAGAATACACAAGAAGCAGAGAAGAGATCAGGAAAGACAACATAGAGGAAGGCAACAATAGCAGCAGCACACCACAGCAGCAGCAGCAGCAAGGACAACGTGATTTTCAGGAAACCCTTCAGGGGTTACGCAAAGACCCTTAGGGGAAGCGTAGTGACTGCATCACCCAGTTTGGGGTAATGCAGTCCCTTGCAGTGACAACGCTAAGCATTTGGAGGCCTTTAGAGGCTGACGTAGTCTTTCAGGAGCAGATCTGGGGTTTCTAGGCATAAATCTGGCTGAGTTCTGTAAATCCCATTTGAGGGTGTGGATCAGTCTGTATTGTTGGTCTTAGATCAGCCAGGTGCTGCAGGTCTAGATTTTTTCTCTATAGGGTTTTCCAGATCTGGAACCCAGATTTGTGTATTCAAAAATTTTCTTAATAGTAGAGCCCTCCAGCAGCCAAAGACCGGTTTTCCCACATTGGGTTTTTCCGGGGACAGTTTGTCCATAAATAACTGTGTGACTTTGTCTATGTGTGGATGTGCTTATTCTAGATCTGAATTGGTAGAGATATGTTATGTTTTTTTCTTTGATGTTAACTTGAATTTATTTAGTTGATAACTTGTATAAGTAGGAGAATCTTAACCAGATTAACAGAAATAATTTCTGCATAAGAATTAAGATTCAGAAATTTCTACAGAATTGCTATTGGTTATTGAGAGGTCAAGAAAGTTGGGGTTCATTTTGGGAGATATCAACTCAACATTTCTTGTGATGATCCCGAAGAATTCTCATCCGCATGACTTTTTAGAATTTCACCCGATATCATTATGCAATGTGGTATATAAAATTATTTCCAAAATTATCGCCATAAGGATGAAAGGTGTCCTATCATCCAGAATATTTGCAGATCAATATGGTTTCTTACTAGGGTGCTCCATACACAATGATGTGGTGACGACGCAAGAGGTTTTACACTCTATTCAGGCATGGAGAATGGAGGCTCTTATCATGAAGGTGGATTTGTTCAAGGCATACGATTTTGTCAACTGGTCATATATCAGATTGATCTTGCTAAAGATTGACATTTTGATCCCTAATATAAGATGGATTATGGCATGCACAACTTCAGTCAAATATGATGTCATTATAAATGGTATGCCTTCGGAATTTTTTGCTGCAAAACATGGACTTCACCAGGGATGTGCCCTCTCACCCTTATTGTTTATAATTGTTATGGATGGATATAGTAATCTCATGAAGATGGCTATGCAGGCTGGTTATTTCAAGGGTATTGCCTTTTCTCCTACTGTTTGTGTCTCTCACTTTTTGTTTGTAGATGATCTGCTTGTATTTGGCAGGATCAATAGGAATCAATGGTTTTATCTTCATTATCTTTTCAACCGTTTTGGAGCTGCGAATGGCCTTACCATAAACAAACACAAATCCATCCTTATGCATGCATATGGTGACGAGGGAGAGATTAGTTTCATTGTGGAGTTCCTGGGAGTGCAATAGAAATACCTGTCTGACGGCCTCACCTATCTGCGGTTTAAGCTAAAACTGAGCGGGTATAGATTTGATGGCTGGATGTGGATAATGGATAAGTTTAGGCACATAATATTAAAATGGGATCATAGATGGTTGTCCATGGGTGGGCGCTACATTTTGGTTCAAGTAGTATTAATACAGTTCGTTGTTTACTTGGGTCACATTTTTTTACTTCTTACCCATATCATATCTCTTATTAATGCAATAATTTCTCGTTTTATTTGGGTTGACACTTCTATGGAGAAAAAATTCCACCTCTGCAGACTTGATGCTTTGACCAGGCCAAAGGAAAGTGGAGGATGGGGGTTGTTGCATGTTAAATCTTTCCTGTCGGCACTCCTTGTCAAATATTTATGGAGGGTACTAAATGGATTGGGCATTTGGTCAGGAATTTGTAGGGTGAAATATTTGGAGGGGGACCCTATCTCTCAAATTTTCACTAGTACTATGCATAGGAAGAGGAGTGAATCGATCATATGGAGGGGATTCATGAAGGTTGTGAATATTCTGGATGGCCGAATGGCATGGAAATTCAGAAATGGGGCTGATATAGTCATCGGGGGAGACAAGATTGTGGGTTTTAGTCCGGAGTTGCCACAGGATGACAGACTCTTCCACATTTTACATCGCACGAGCTTCATTTTCTTATCACAACTCATTGAATTGTGACAATTTGGGTGCCCCATTTGGAAGACGACGACCCAACTGGGCCTACTTGAGCAGGACGCCCGAAAGTGGAATCTGTATGTTAATGAGCTGAGGTCAGGCGGGCTTGCTTTTAGCATCGAAGGTGACAGGATTGTATGGGATGGGATTCAAAAGAGGGGTGGGTTGGTGGTAAGGAACATTTACTCTCATATCATCAGTGGAAAGTGTGGTGTCTATCCCCATTCTCCTTTTTCTGTTCACCGGCGTAGAAATGTCTTGTACAAGGTATTGTTGTTTGTTTCACTGGCCTGGAAAGGGAGGATACTGACTTGGGAGAACCTCAGAAAAATGGGTTTTTATGGACCTAGCAAATTCACCTTCTGTCTTACACAAGAGGAATCGACCTTCCACTTTTTTATAGAATGTCTGGGTGTACTTAAAGTATGGGAATTATTTTCCAACTTTCACATGGTGCATGGTTGGAAGCTTAATTCCTTTATTAATCCCTTTGATACATGGGGTGTACTCAAAGGAAAATTCAAAACCCTACCCTTCTTCTTAATATGGGAAGTGTGTCTGGCCCAGAACAGGGCCCTTTTTTAGGGTACTAATATTGTCATGGGAAACATTTTCGGAAACATTATGTCATGGATTCACAATCATTCGACAATTTTTCTCAGGGACGAGGATCTCTCACATAGGATCAGGCCCCATCCTATTACACTACCTGCTATTTTCTTTGATGGGGCTCAAAAGGATGGGGTATGTGGTTGTGGGGCCTGGATAAAGATTGATGGCTCCCCCAGGTTCAATCTACATTGGAATGGTGGCAATGGATCAAATGTTAGGGCTGAATTGTTGGCGTTGTGGGGTGGTATGCTACTGGCTTTATATTTGAGGCTACCCACAATTCATATATATGGAGATGCTAAGGTGGTAATCGACGAATTATGAGGACGTGCTACTTTTTAGCCATATGGAATGGAAGGGTGGATTAACATAATTAAATACCTCATGTCAAAGCTAAATAACCCTCCTATGAGCCATATATATAGGGAATGCAATACCAGGACAGATCTTCTGTCAAAAAAGGGGCTTGTGGATCCTTTTGGTTTTTTTTATAGTGATCAGTACGATGGCAAGACACTCATTCAGAAATTCGTGGTCCCATCCCTCTAATACGTTTTAATGTGCAGGAACTATAGGAGTTTTTTTTGGACCCTGTTTTTCTTCCGACCTCAAAGCAAGCGAACCTATTATGATCGTTATCATTCTTCAGATCTCTTGGATGAAACTTCAGTTGGAAATGAAGGAATATCTTATCGGCTGAGTAAGTTATTAAATGTATACTGAATTGGTTTCATCACCAAGAGAGCCTGTTTGGTGTGCTGCTAGAATATATGTCCTACAGTATACGTTTCTGCATGTTTCAATGATTGGCATCTCTCTCAGGTGAGCCTAACAAGCGAGCCATCGTTTTTAATTGATTTTGGTATTTTCTATTTACAGGACCTGGGATTGAATTATGTGTTTTGTCTCCTTCATGTTTATATTCTGTTGATGAGAGTGATATTGTTAGCATATCCATATCTGTATCTATGGATGGATTACAACTTCGATGTTTTTTGGATATGGAATGAATGCTCACTGATGGATGTGGGCTTTCATTTCTCTTGACTGATGTTTTTACCATGTATTGTTGCTACCTTAATAGAACAACGATTTTTCCTCTGAAAAAAAAGAAGAAATGAGTAAGTTGAAAGAAGAGAAAGTACACCTGAAGATTGGTAAACTCAAGGCTTGAATTGAAAATCAGAAGGTTATGATTTTTACGTGTGAATCTCAATCTATGCATACATATGCATGCAACAAGTGGGCAAGAGTTAAAGCCTCAAGGAGGAGGAACATAATGAATGGGCAGAAGCAACCACTCTTGGAATGAATTATGAGAAGCTCAAGCTAGGGTAGAAGTTTTAAAGCAGTGATTCAAGTCAGGGGTAAACAATTTGCACCTAGAGAAATTTGATCTTCATAGATTGACAATAATTACAAATCAAATAATAATAATGACAATAAATTGGAAATAATAGTAGTTCAAGCCACGATAAAAATTTGACAATAATTACAAATCAAATATTAAAATCTATTTCAAAGATAAATATAGGTTGACAATAATTACAAATTAGATGTTGAAATCTATTTCAAAGATAATTATGCATATGCATATAAATTGAAACACTGTCATATGAATGCGTGTCATATGAACATCTAATTGTAAACATATAGTATTCATAAAATATAATCTTGTCATAAAACCTATTTACATATATGTAATTTTTTAATTGATAATATAACATAAAATTATTATTTAACTAATTTTAATAATTTTTTAATATCGTTATTGTGAAATATATGTATTAAAATAGATATTTTAATGTCCAAATTTTACCAACTGTTATATAATAGTTTATTATATAAATGCACAAATCTCTAGTGCATTCCCCTTCATAAAATAATTTATATGGGTTTGTTGGCATCTTCAATATAAGTCTATCTGCTCCGTACTTGGCATCTTCATAAACTAACTTCAATATAACGTTGCACACCTAATTTTTTTAGCTCTCCCCCACTTTATGGTGAAGTGGGAGCATTGGTTTTCTAGATAAAGTTGATGTGATACAAAGCTTTTGCATGGTTTTCCCTTTCATTTTTGGCAGCTAGCCATTGAACACTTCATTTCCAGTGGTTTTCCTTGAGTGTTTTCATGGTTTCACTCTAAAATTGGGCATTTAATTGTTGAAATCCTTTTCCTAATTAGTTCTTATGGATTTAGCATGAAGTTCGTGTATGTGTAAATTTTTTTTTGGAACATTTTGCTTTATTAAGGGTTCATTAATTTTTTAATTGTGCAGTAATATAAGTAGTAATTGTTTCAAAAGGTGTAAAGAGATGTTGATAGGATTGTTAAATTGGAATTGTTGAATTCTAAAAGTTGTATTTTGATTTGAAATAATAATTGTTGTATTAGATTTAGGTTGTTTAGTGTGTTTACTTTAGGTTGGTAATACACAATTAAAACAATAATTGAAATATTGAGAGGAAGAAATTTGACTAACATATAGTTTACTACTTATTTTACCAATAAAATATTAAAACCTGTTAAAATATGACAATTAATTGTAATTAATTGGAATTTACTGAACAATCAGTTTTAACTGAAGAGGCAGTTATGTAACAAAATAGCCCAAGTTAAATTGGATGGCCCGAGAGGCTTGTAACTAAGGAGAATTATCATTGATTAATAAAGTTTCCAATCCCTTTCCCCATGGAGGTTTCCTTGACACACTGTCAAGGTTTTATCGTGTAAATTTTGTGTGTGTTTTAAGGTTTCCATTCATTTTCATACATTTCTTTCTTGTTTTATAACTGATGGGTTCAATAAGTGGTATCAGAGCTAGAGAAAATTGTAAGGGTTGTGGCAGTGATAAAGTCGATTCACATTGTGGCATTTTCGTGTTGCAAAAGAAGAGATCACAGTCTCGGAGGCAAGTGCTGGTGTTGTTTGCATATTGGAGGACGACACGAAGTTGAAATTGAAAAGTAGAGGCAAGCGCTGGTGTTGTTCGCAGATTGGAGGAGGACGCGAAGTTAAAATTTAAAAGCAGAGGTGAAGTGCTGGTGTTGTTTGAAGATTGGTGAGCTTGGATCTCCTAGGACTTCCCAAGAGTTGGCACAATTATCAAGACTTTGTCAATGGAAGGGAAAATTTTCTAGATTGGGAACGACTGTGGTCGGATTTGGTGCAGGAGGAGTTCAGATGGAACACCAGAGATGGATCTTCATCTAAGAATGAGGATGAAGATGATTGTCCTTTGGCTGCCAAGGTTAGGAAAGGGAAGGGAAAGAAATTCCATTCAAAATCTAAGTCCAAGAATGGAAAGAAGCAGGACATGTCCAAGGTGAAGTTTTTTCACTGTCACGAGCATGGGCATTTTGCTACTAACTATCCACAAAAGAAGAATAACAAGAAGGCTATTGGATCTCTAGCTGGTGAGGCCCTTGCCTCGCAATTTGAGCTTGAATTCTCATTGATCGCATGTATGGTGTCTAGTGCCTTGGGATGTGTGTGGTATTTGGATAGTGGCACTTCCTTTCACATGATGGAAGATAAGGAAATTTTCAGTGACTTGGAGGAGAAAGATGTCCATATGCATATTGAGATGGGTGACGGCATACGGTACAATGCTATTAGGATTGGTACCATTACCTTTTAGAGGGAGTTAGGTAAACCATTTCAATTGAAATATGTAATGCATGTACCAGGTTTGAAGAAAAATTTGGTCTCAGTTGCAATGTTGGAGGATAGAGGCTATGACGTTGTTTTTAGTGATGGAAAAGCTTTCCTGCGACATAAAACAACGGGTCAAGCCAAGAGGATAGGAATTTAAGTTAAGAATCTCTACAAGCTAGAGGTAGATGGCTGCACAACAATGATGAACAAGGCAGATCAAGTGGTGAGCTGGGATGAGGGCGAATTATGACACAGACGATTGGGCCATCTTCACCATGAAGCCTTGAAAGTCATGCAACAGATTTCTACTGGTCTTCTCAGGGGTACACTTGTGCATTCAAACACATGCAAGGGATGTACTATGAGAAAATATGGAGAGGCCACCTTTCATGAGAAGGAAAACTGAGCTTCGGGGATCCTTGAGAGAGTTCATACAGACGTGTGTGGTCCTTTCTCAGTTGCTTCAACAACAAAACATAAGTACTATGTAATCTTTGTTGATGACTTTTCTTTTAAGTGTTGAATCTTCTTCATTCAGAAGAAAGATCAAACACTCTCTAAGTTCTATGAGTTTAAAGCGCTGGTGGAGAAAGATTTAGGGAAGCAAGTGAAGGCTCTTAGGAGCGATAATGGTGGAGAATACATCTCTAATGAATTCAAGAACTTTTGTAGCAAAGAAGTAATGCGAAGAGAACTCATAGTGCCTCATAACCCACAATAGAATGGGGTCGTGGAGAGGAAGAAAATAACTATTGTGGGTGCAACATGAGCAATGGTGCATGATCAAGGCCTACCGATGCATCTTTGGATGGAAGAATGCAATACAACGATACATGTGAACAACTGTTGTCCTCATAGAGTACTTGGCATGAGTACACCTGAAGAGGCTTTCATTGGTAAGAAACTTGATGTTTCACACTTTAAGATTTTTGGCTCATCTGTTTATGTGCATGTGACCAAGGACACCAAGAAGAAGCTGGAACCAACAGCTGAGGTTGAGATTTTTGTGGAGTACACTGAAACACCCCATAATTATCGTGTGTATTTTCCAAACAACAGAATGATTGTTGTGCGACGACATATCATATTTGATGAGGAGAAAACCATGCAGTTGTCCTCTGAGAGGGAGTTGGAATTGCATGCAGAGGAGGAAATGTTGGTTCCCAAGGATGAGTCTTAAGATGTGGATCAACCACGTGAGGAGGTTCATGGAGTGGAGGAAAACACTCATGCAGAGCCATCCATCAGAAACGATAGAAGGCGCACCATGGAAGCTGATAGGATGAGACTTGATGCTGCACAGAATGTAGGAGACCCTACTTCACAGCGTAGACAAAGACAATCTACTGATCGATTTAATGGATACAGGGCTCTTATGAGAAAATGTATTGTGCCTGAACCATCTTCCTTTCAGGAAGAAGTGCAGCAGCCTAATTGGGTTGATGCAATGGTGGAGGAGTATGACTCCATTGTCAAGAACAGTGCATGGGAGATGGTCCCAAGATCAGTCGACAAATCAGTGGTTGGATTGAGATGGATCTACAAGGTAAATCAAGCTGTTGATGGGAGTGTGGAGAAATACAAGGACAGATTTGTGGCTCGAGGTTTCTCATAGATCAAGGGGATAGATTATGATGAGAATTTTGCACCTGTCACAAGGTACTCTTCCATAAGATCCATCCTTACACTCTCAGCGCAGATGGGATGGCGCATTCATCAGATGGATGTGAAAACTGTGTTTCTCAATGGGATCATTGAGAAAGAGGTGTACATAGAGCAGCCTGAAGGTTTAAAAATCTTCAATAGTGAGTCGCAAATGTGCAGGCTCAAAAGAGCATTGTATGGTTCTGAAGCAAGCACCTTGTGCTTGGTACACTCGGATAGACAACTATTTCACTGGACTAGGCTTCACCAAAAGTGAAGCAGATGCAAACTTGTACCAGATTTTGGTTGAGGGTAAGCTATTGATCATTGTTCTTTATGTTGATGATCTAATTTTGACTAGTGATGAGCATCTGATACACTCATGCAATGAGGATCTTGCAAGGGAGTTAGAAATGAAGGACATGGGACTCCTTCATTATTTCCTTGGATTGGAAATATGGCAGTGGGATGGTGAAATTTTTGTGTCTCAAGGAAAGTATGCAAAGGAGATACTGGGTAAGTTTAACATGGAGAGCTGCAAGCCCATGGATACTCCTCTTCCAGGAAATTGGAGGAAAGAGGATGCTACTTTTGGAGAGGTAGTGGATGCTGCTGTTTATCGACAGTTAGTGGGTTTGCTAATGTATCTAGTGAACATGACATCGGACATTTGCTACGCAGTTAACCAAATGAGTCAAGCTATGGTTAAGCCTACCAAGCTCTTTTGGAAGGCGGGGAAGCATGTCTTGAGATACCTGAGGGGCCCATCAGAGTATGGTCTATGGTATAGACAGACGGATGGAGTGAAGTTGCATGGCTTCACAGATGCATATTGGGCTGGCATTCCATCAGACAGAAAGAGTACATCAGGGGGGATCTTTAGCATTACATCGACAATAGTTTACTGGTACAGTTGGAAACAACAATCCGTGGCACTCAGTTCAGTAGAAGCGAAATACATGGCAGCAAGTCAAGTTGCATGTGAGGCTATCTGGATGAGAAAGATCTTGGTTGGTTTGTTTGGTTCTCAGATGGATCCGAAAGTGATTCATTGTGATAATCAGAGTTGCATTAAACTCTTGATTAATCTTGGGTTTCATGATAGGTCTAAGCATCTCAGAGATTGTGTGCAGAGAAGGATCATATTGCTTCAATACATTCCCACGGAAGATCAGGATGCAGATATTCTGACGAAGGTGCTCACCAGGAGAAAATTCGAATACCATAGAGACATGATCGAGGTGAAGGATAATCCCTTTCCTGTTGAGAGGAAGTGTTGAGATTCAACAAGAAGATTCAGCACCCACGCCTAGTGCATTAAGCACCTGGTTTCATTCAGCACTTGGTTTCATTAAGCACCTAGACTAGGGTGGGGCCCACAATTCTAGTTTTGGGTGCATGTATACTTTTATTATCCTTTAATTAAGATGGACATTAAACTGTAATCTATTCTCAATGTGGACTTGAATGAGTTAACTGAAAGTGATAAATTTAGTTAGCTAGTGGATTTCGAGTTAGAGGTTGTTGGTGAGGCATGTAGAGTAATTCTAGTTGTAACAGAGTTCGAAGTGCAGTGGTGCATGAGTTGGGGTAGTGTTGTAAATCAGTTTAACTCAGTTAAGTGAGTTAAACTCAGTTGTGCTAGTTGTAACTGAAGATATACTAGTGAGAGATTCACTGAATTAAATATTAATTAATTTACAATCAGTGATCTCACATGCAACTAAATATTTACTACTATTAGCTACATGCATGTCAGATCCAGTGGAGACCTAGTTGAGTTCTAGGTGAAAGCGAGGTTGACTATCAGTTGTAGGATTATCTGCTTGCACACATGCAGACAAACACCCATTGGAGTGCCCATGATACTTACGCAGTCAAGGCAGACAAGAATTCCTATCTTTTAGGGATCTTTACCATCAAGGATTGTGCAAGCAAGGCACACTATCTGGAGGCTGAGAATTGGCTATGTGTTGGTCAGTTTTGCATATGACAGTGTGAGACAATTAGTTGAGTATTGGAAGGCTCTTGTGAGAAGAGTTTTGTATGTAATTGTTTCATGGTCCATGCTTAATATACAATAGAAGATAGTGGGGTTTTTAGTTGTAACCTTTCCCTAGGAAATTATCTGTGTTGTGTGTCATTGATCTTTCTTCATGTTCATGTGATTAGCGATTATGTTTTTAATTCCGCAAAATATTTGTAGAAGTGATTCAGTATTGAACTTTAGTACATTGTTAGATCGGGTAAATCCAAGATATACATGCTTGTTGTATAATTTCTACAAACGCCACTTCCGAATACTTGAAATATCTATGCATTGAATAGGTAGAATTAACACCAATGTAGATCTATCGTAATTTCAAATTTACTCAGTGCTGAGAGGGATCAGATCTCTTTTAATTTTGAATGAAATTTGTATCTCAAAAGATTTGATCCCTCTTGGTGCTTGGTAGATCCAGAATTAATATAGTTTTAGACTGGTTTAATTTCCCTTTTTAAAGAGGCTATATTCCACATAAATACCATAATCAATACAATGGCTTCTAATGCTATGAGTCAATACCATAGGTGAATACTATGAAATTGTTTTAAAACATTATTTTTATTATTTTTATTTTGATTAAGTATAACTATTTTCATGTTATTAATTTTATTTACTTTATTTTATTTTTATTTTTATGTAATTTCTTATAGTCAAAATGTTTACAAGATACTTGGATAAGACATTACAAAATATATTTTATATTGGATTAGAAAGGGCCTCTGGGCCAATAAATTAGAAATTTCTGATTGGCATCCTATAATTGTAAGAGATTGAATTTACAATTCAATAATTGTTGAAATTCTTTGTTGAGAAAAATGCAATTGAATTTACAAATTTACAAATATCACTCAAAAACCCTTTGAACACTTAGATTCTAAAAAGTGTACCCCACCAAACTTGATTTCATTTATTTAAGCTCATTTTTTAACTATATAAATTTAACATGCTTAAAATCTTTTAAGCACTTGAATTGTAAAAATTCACACCATCAAACATGACTTCATTAAATCTCAACCAAATTCTAAACAAATTAAACTAAAAATAAATAAATAAATAAATAAAAAACTACTTTCCAAAAAATAGTCATACACTACTATATTTAAAACTATAATTAAAAAATGAAAAGCTACACCTTCCCAAAAACTAAAATGTCCGTGTCATGTTATTATACTACTCCAAACGAAAACCTTATCAAAGGCTTCAGTAAGTGCAGACTTAAAGAGACCCCTTTCACTCTTAACGATTTGTATTGTCAATCCCAGGGTCATATTGATGGAACTAGGACTTTGAAAAACTTATGATTCCAAAAACATGTAAGTAAATTTCGACAAAATTTAAAAATCTTAGAATACACTATATGGCAGTTGCTTTCATGGCAGTATATTTCTGGATTTTTCCAGAGGGCGCTCTTGGACGCACCCTGTTGCACTTCTCTGGCCTAACCATGCAATAATGTCTGAAAACACTAATTCTATGTGCTCTGGAGGTTCTCCATATGTCAATCCGTGCCACATTTTGGGATACAGTTTCAGCGTCTTGTCTGTGCTTTTGGCAGAAGCATACAGTAATTTGCTCACAGATGGATCTGTTACTTTATCATCTTCTCCATGAACAATCAGAAAAGGCAACATCACCTGCACAATATAATTCATCAACAACATCATAAGCTTTATCCAACAACAACAGGTACCCATGAAAGGCAGCTGGGTATTCATAAATTCTAATTTGGTACCTCGTCCAGTCGTTTCTCTATGTCCAAACTTGTCATCAGTAGCTCGAACGCAGTCTTTAGACGAGGTCTTCCTTTATAAAGATAAGGGTTTGCCCGCAGCTGTGTTTAGGAGCAGGAAACCATGAGCATGGAGCAATTGCATACACACATTGGATATTTCTGTGGGAATGAAATGATGTGAAAAGTTTTTACCTCCGCTCTCTTATCTGGATCCTTAAAGCCCACGTCTAAAATGTCTTGCACAGGCATAAGCTTCCACGTAGGGATCAATGCAGTTAGCATCCACAATATGCTGAGAACCAGGGGGCGAGGCTTTAATTCCTCTGTTATCTGTGAGTAAGTATAAATGTGGTGAGTGTGCATATAAAAACCAAAACCTTGACACTCATGTCCAAACTATTAGAGCCTTCTGATTATTGGAGTTTTCTTTTGAAAGGAAATTTATTGGGCTCCATTGGAGTTTTCTTTTGAAAAGAGATCTATGGGGCTGATCACAGCGTGGACGTAGCAGAGACATCCCATGAAGCATGTGACAGGGGCATCCTTATTTCAATTCCAGAATATCTTGGAATCTGATCGTCAGGAGAGGGGTCAGACACAATTGACTCTTTTCTGACTATAAAATGTTGCGATGTTTTCCAAATCTACCATCAACATAGGTTCAGGAATGTGACAGTCAGGAAAGGGTAAAACAATTGACTCTCTGAAATTCCAAGATGTTCTAGGAATACATAAATTCAGAAATGTGACAGTTAGGAGAAGTTAGGAGAAGGGTCAAACAATTAACTCCTTTTCTAAACAATTAACTCTTCTTCCGACGATAAAATTCCAAGATGTTTTGGGAATCTGCCATCATCATAAATTCAGAAATGTGACAGAGGCAGCCCTTTAAAAATTAAACTCAACAAATTTTGAAGTTTGAACTACAGAGGAAACAGACTTTACCATCTGCCCATATGAACTGTATAAAGCATATTTCTGTAACTGCGATATGTGAATTATTTATGATTTATACCTTACACATAAGAGCAACAAGCACAGCACCACTCCAAAATATTTGACGGGAAACAGACTTTACCATCACAGACTAAGTTTAAACTGTAGAAAGCATATCTCTACAACTAGAGTTATGTGAATTATTTAGAAATTGTACCTTGCACATAGGGGAAACAAGCACAGCACCACTCCAATAGTTAGGTTGCTTTCGATGGATGAGAAGTGCCACGGCTCCCCCCATTGATTCACCATAAAGGAACCTCGCTTTCTCCCTATACTCAACGCGATCTGTAATGTAATTTCCATACTGTCTTGTTACTATGCACAACTGCATATCTCATACAATTCTCTCACTCTAATGTAATTTCCATACCGTCTTCTCACTATCCACAACTATGGATGTCATAAAACTCTCAGTGAACATAAATCACCATAACATTTTTATATAGTGCATGCATAAAAGGATCCCAATTACACATACCAGCGACGCTCCTGAAAAATGTTGCACAGTCGGCTACAAGGTCATCGAAGCTTTTTATGTAGCATCGTGTTCCAGCAGATTTGCCATGTCCTTCATAATCTATACCAAATACTGCATACCCGGCCTTTGCAAGCCTCACTCCTGTGTCTGTGAATGGATCCAATTGGGTTATTAGATTTCAAAATAAAGTTTTAAGAAAATTCATAAACTCTACGGAATATTGTTGTTTAACTAACATCCTTTTTATAAACTCTATGTTTAAATAACATCCTTTTTATATTCATTGATACTCCATGGATCCAGGGTAGCCACGGATAGTCATATTGCAAGTACCTTCCATGAAAATGCTGCACTCTATGCCATAGCCTACAATCATAAGAAGAAAACAAATTACACATTATAGACATGAAATCCTAAATCACAGGTCCCAATCCAAAAGGACAGGGTATGCATATCTCTGGAGACAAAATAGTCAAACCCCTCTTTAAGAATATACGAAATCATAATTAAGGTTCTGTTATGATGTCGAATCTGTAAAATAAATAGGAAAGGTACGTGAGGCTGACCATGGCAGAGACATATAAGGGCTTTGGCTTGCCTATTTGCCGGTACCCATTTGCAAGTAAAGAGCTTCACTCCTCGTGGACTTTTAATAAACTCCTGCATAAGGATTTACTTCAAATAACATCAGTCCAGAAATTTTTGAGCTTACTTATTTAAAATTATTATGATAGTGTTCTGTTATTCACCTCTTCATATTTGACGTTACTGTGCTGTTCCCCTGGCATATTCGGCGCCTGAAAAGAAAAGCCAGTAGAATCAGATATTTTTTTAGTTTGAACTACAAATGGGAACAGCCTTAGGAAAACAGAAAAAACGTTTTTTCCATCCTTTGCAATGTGATAAGTGCTTATATTGGTGAATCCATAACCTCTGAAATTCAGGGATCTATCTTGTCAAAAAATACTCTGTTTCTAATTGATGCAAGCTAACATATTAACAGACTTCTTACCATTCAACTAGAGTATAGGAACAGACTCACAGAGCAGATGGATCTGAAATCTATGAGGACCGATCCAGCAGAAACTTGCACGAAAAATCTTCTGCTACCCAGCGATTGAACATAGCACATGATAAACAGAGATCTCAGTAACAGAAAGTCTTGTGTCTGAGAGGGGGTATAGGAAGCCGCGGTTGAAGAAAGAAATCCAATACCTGCGTTTCAGAGGATCTATACGAAGTCTTGTTTTTAAAGGGTGTACGGGAATCCCTTCTCGGAACTTGAATAAACTCCGGGCACTGCATTCGCAGTTTTCAACACTTCCATGAATCTAAATTAGTTCGTCCAGAGGTGGTTAACACACAGCATTGACAAATTACTCTGAATTTTAGTGAGAGTAGTATTATATCCTGACAGGAGTAGTTTACCGGTCCATATCAAATATATAGTTGTAATCTAATTGATGGCGCCGATGCTATTTCGGACAAACCAACTATATCAAATGTACATTCTCCCAGTCAAAGGAGCTCGAAATTAGGGAATTGAAGAGCAAACTGAAGGAAAAAAGAGATTGAGCCTTGGAGGTTCAGGGTATCATTGAAACCACAATATGATGGTTAAAATAAAATCAAAAAATTGCACTTAAAACTTGACACCTTAAGATTGGCAAACTCAAAGATAGACTTGAAGATCAAAATGCAGAAAAGGGAAGTGATGATTTTTACATGTGAATCTCAATCTTTGTATCATGTAGGTAAAAGTGACAAAGAGTTGTAAAGCTAGGGTTAGTTAGGTAAAGGTAGAGGGGATAGTTTGTTGTCTTTTTTCCGTGTTCAATATAAGAGTTGTAAAGCTAGGGTTAGTTACGTAGAGGTTGAGGGAAAGTTTGTTGTCTTTTTTCCGCGTTTAATATATCATTAAGGAATTGAACCAGTAACTTTACTGGACATTATTATTTAGTCTATTAAAAATTATTTGCTCTATTAGCCTTGTAATAGAATTAATTAAATAAATCTCTCTTGGGTTGTTGGCATATTCAATGTAAAGGCATATTCAATGTAAATTTCTCTACTACGTACTTTGCATTTTCATAATTGGGTTGTTGGCATATTCAATGTGAGTTTCTCTACTACATACAGAATGGGTTTTTCGCATCTTATATATAATACCTGTTACCTAATTTATTTCACTCTACCCCACTGTTTGGTGAAGTGCTGGATGGCATTCATTTACGAAAAAATTCTGATGTGATGGCAGATCTTTTACGTGGTTTTCAATTTCATTTTTCCCAGCTAGCAATTGAACACTCCATTTCAAGCGGTTTTCAGTGAGTGTTTTCATGGTTTTCACTTCAAATTTTGGCATTTAGGGGATGAAATCCCTTTCAATTGGTTATTATGAAGTTCGTGTATGTGTAAACAAATTTTGTGGCAACATTTTGTTTGTATCTTTTTTTTATTTATTTGAAGGGCAATAATCTCTATTCGTAATCAAAATAGAGTTCTTACATAGAGTACATCACGAGCAAATCCAGATTCTCCAGCAACACAAAAGAAGCAGAAACCTTGAACACCTACGTTACAGATCCAGAGCAGAAAATGCTCATCTTTGCAACTTATAACTGCGCATTAGTCTCTTAATTCTGCAGTAATAAGGTAATTAAAAAATATAAAGTAACTGGAACGTGAATGGATGCAGATCAAAATATTTATTTAGCGTTATTTTATAATTACTATGGGTTTGATAGCGAGAGTGTAAGTTAAACTTAGAACTTGGATCGATGGGAATCCATATAATAAAAGAATTTAATCTTCTCGGAATTGGCCATTATGATAATCTTGGAAGCCATTGATAGTGATAGTAGCTTCCATATTATCAATAATATTTTTTCGAAAGAATCCATTTTCATAGATGGTATCCTAAATATTGGTCAAGGTTAGCATATATATTACTGTAGAGATATAAATAAATAAATAAATAAATAAATAAATATATATATATATATATATATATATATATATATATATATATATTGAAAATTTAAGGTTTATTTGTTAGGGATAATGGGTGAATCATTCTTACATTTTCTAGATATTATGGGCAAGATCTGATCTCTATAAGATTGCTGGTGCCTTAAATTCTAATTCTATTTTTATTGCATTGGTTTCACAAGTATTCAAGGTCACTTCTTTTAAGGATTATAGACCAATCTCATAGTGTAATATTGTCTACAAGTTGGTTTAGAAGATAATTGCTTTTAAATTGAAGGATACTTTGTTTAAGCATATTACATCCAATCAATTTAGGTTTTTAAAACACAAATAAATACATGATGTTTTGGGCTTTAAAACACAGAGAAATGCATGATGTAGAGATGCTTCAGCATATTACATCCAATCAATTTAGGTTTTTAAAACACAAATAAATACATGATGTTCTGGTCTTTAAAACACAGAGAAATGCATGATGTAGAGATGCTTACATTCCATGAAGGTAAAAAAAAAGGCACTTTACTGGAATTGGACTTGATTAAAGCATATATCGTGTAGACTGATGTTTCTTGAGGATGGATTTGCATAAAATTGGGTTTTTAGTTGAGGTTCTTGATTGGATAATGGCTTACAATACATCAATTAATTATAATGTTTTGGTAAATGGAGTATCATAAAAAAAATTCAAGGCGCCCTTGACACAAGGTTTCTCATTATCCTCAGTATTATTTTTTATTGTCATAGAAGGTCTAAGTTGAATGATATATGAGGCAAATAAAAAATCTATAACACAACAAATTTTATGTTCATAGATGATGTGTTAATGTTTGGGAATGTATCCACAATGGAATGGAAATACTTACACCAGATTATTTATGTTTTTGGTGAAGCAAGAGGTTGGCTTATTGAAGTGGCCAAAGGTAATGGCATAGTAATGGAGATTGCCAACTTTTTTGTAGTGGATATGGTTGATTTGAACATTTTTTTAAATATCTTGGTTTCTACTTGAAATTGAATAATTATGGCAGTAGAGACTCGAAATGGCTGATACAAAAATTCGAGAAAAAATTGGCAAATTGGTCGTTGAAATGGCTCACACTTGGGGGGAAACATATATTGGCTCAATTTGTCTTCCAAAATATTTCTGGATGCATATTTATTTTCTCCCTAAACACATCATTATGTAGATTAATTCAATAATTACAAAATTCATAGAGATAAGGGCTAAGGACTATCATAAGATACATTTGGTTAGATTGGAGGAAATATCAAAGAGAAAAGGAGGATGGGGATTAAAGAACATTGGAAAATTTGGTTGGGCTTTGGTGGTAAAAAGCTTTTGGAGGACTTTATTTGGAGAAGGTATGTGGCAAAGGATTGTTTCAGAAAAATACCTTAAACAATATTTTGTGGTTACATGGATAAAAACAAGGTCTCATGTTACTAGAAGGGTCTCATATGTATGGAACAAACTTGTGAAGGTTAAACATTGGCTGATTGAAAATATTACTTGGGAGCTTAGAGATGGCTCATTGGTTGAGATGGGTTTTCACCCTATCAGAGGTTTCTTGGAAAACCATTCTTTACCCTATCATCTCATTAGGTGCATCCATGATAAAGGCATTTATTTTTTACACCATATTTTTAAGGATGTTGATTTGATCCATCACTATCTGAGTTGGTGTCATATCCCCAACAAATAAATTGACTAAGGGAAATTACCAATTTTTTAGTTTTGTTATCTAATAAATATTTTTGGTGATTGGACTTAGGAGAATGGGTCAGGAGACTTGGAATTAAATTTTTCTTAAGGAAAAGGGAGCCAACTTAGTAGAATTGGATAAATTAAAGAGTTGGTGGTTGTGGGGGGCACGCAAAAAGGGAATTTGAACCCCACGGAGGAAATTTGACCCACAAGGAGGAATACACAAAAAGGGATTCGAACTAATGGGGACCACAAGGATGAGAAAGGGAAGCAGTTATAAAAGGCAAGAGCAAACTCATTTTTGGGGTTCTTTGTTCATGCATCTAACTTGAGATTTTTCCTGAGTTGTTTAGATATGTCAATTGATGCATTGAGCATAGAGGTTTCCAAGAAGAAATTCCCAACTCTCTTTCGATGGACCTAGGGTGTCAACCTAGGAGAGAATTCCATAGTTTAGTGGAGAGGAGATTGCTGGAGTTTGTGGGTCTTTTCAGCTATTGCTATTTCGAGCTTCCAGGAGGACACATTAACAAAACTCGTCCCATTGAGTTGAGGGGTCTTCAAGGAGATTTTCGACCAGAGAATTTCGGAGAAAATCCCTTAAGGGTGGACCAGATTTCGTGGAGAGTTACAGGGTTGGAGATTGTTGCTTTGGTGAGAACAAAATTCCTCATTTCTAGGGCATGCACAAGGGCTCTATCGGGCATAATTCGTGGGGCGGATTTTAGCTTGGTTTGTGCTAGAGTTGACGAGGAATTTCACTCTTATCTTTTGGGAGAATTTGCAAGGAGTTTCTACAACCATTTGAGGATGGAATTGAGGCTAGATCAACAACAGTCGTTTGTGGGGGACGCGGAAACAGAGAGAGAGGGCGTAGCACCAAGATTGGGTGATTTCGGGAGGTCATAATTAGCCCAAAGCAATTCTGGGTTTTTTTGGAGTAGCACCAAGGAGCTTGCTCCTAATTTTGTAGAATTTTTGGAGGATTTTTGGGCCCCCCAAACCTCAGTTCACCTACAATAGTAGTTACACAAATTTCTAGTTTGAACACACAACTTGGAGAAGCCATTTTGGGTGGAATCTTTCAGTTATTTTTACATGGGTATTTGCTTTATTACTGTAGAAATCCCATGTGCACACTTTTCATCTCCACGTGTACTTAGATTTCCCATGATTATTAATAAAATGGCTCAGATTCATTATTGCTACCCTGTGGAGTTCTAATTTTGTATTGCTTGCATTGTGTTCAGATTTTTCATGTTATGGTTGTGTTGTAGTTAGTGCATGTTTTGGTATTTCACTGTAAAATTTCTATTTATAATATTGCTGTGGTATCAGAGCATGTTCTTGGTCAGTTGTGGGCTCAGGAGCATGTCATGATTGGACCATTTGGTGGAGTAGTTTATCGTCCTAGAGGTATAGGAAGAGGTAGAGGAAGAGGTCGTGGTAGAGAGGGTGAAAGAAAGCACCTCTATGATACAAAGTTTGAGAACACATGATATTACATGGGGGACAATGGTGAGGATCAACCTAGGTAGGGTGGACGTGACCCACTACTAGAGGAGTTGACTAGAACAAACCAAAAGATGATGGAGATGATGAGGTAGATGATGGCCATGCAAATTTAGCATATGCAGGGAGGAATTCAAGGTGGAGGGGGAGGAAAAAATGATGGAGAAGGGAGCTCACACATTGGAGAAGGGATTCAAGCGTATGTTTTCACCAACCACACATATGGCCAAACCCACAGAACCACTATGCCATGCTTCACTAAGGAGTCAGAGCGTGAGAGAGGGGCTAATGCTTTCACGGATTTGATTAGATTGTCTGCTTATGGGATTGACAAGTGTGAGGCCTTGGACCCCAAGATCTAGAGGACTCTCTCCTTTACAGATTATTTTCATCTGAAGGATAAATATAGAGGATTTGGGCCTTCATTCTGAGAAGGGAAAAAAATCAACATTGGGATAACCAGAGAGTGGTCAGGAAGGTGACATTACCTAGCTATGACAGGTAGTCTAGGAGTTCAGTGTGGGCTTGGGTTTAGAAGTTAGAAACATATCTTAACCTAAGCTGAATGAGGGAGACATATGAAATTAGATTTTCCATGCTCCATCTGAAGGGAGACATACAAGAGTGGTTGTACCATGGGTTGGTCACAATCGGGCATGCTTTCATTAATTCTTACATCGAGTTCAATAGTCCGCTGGTGGAGAGATTTGACCTGAAAGATATGGAGTTGCACTTTAGGGAGCTAGTGAACCTGAAGAAGACTGGCATCACAGAGACCTTTATAGTTGAATTCCAGAGGCTTGTAGTGATGGTCTCTGACATATCAGAGGCAATATGGATTATGATATTCATAGAGGAGTTGGTCGAGCCACTGAGGGGTTGGGTGTTTGCATATCAATCGGTTTCATTGTAGGATGCTATCAGCAGAGCCCGAGACATGCTAGATGTTGTTATGAAGATGAGAGAATCTGTGCCCACTAGATCGACTTTCCCACAAAAGGGGAAGGACACCAGGCCTTAGCATGAGGAGTGGACAGGGAGAGCATAGTTGGATGACGAGACTAGGAGGGACCTTAGGAGGAGGAAGTTATGTTTTACATGTCAGGAGCCGTGGACACCAAGACATCAGTTTTCCAAGGGAAATGCTTGATACATCAAGGTATTTTCAGACAGTGAGGATGAGGAGGAGGAGATGGTGTAGGATCCAAGACACAAAAGGTAGTAGACCTCAAGGCAAGATTGGAGGTGACCCACCACCCAACCTGCTAAAGGGGTGTTTCTACCCACAAGAGGGGTTATTTCTTCACTTTGGGGATTTACAAAGTATTTTAACTTGCGGATTTGAGGCACTATACAAGGGAAAAGAGTGCCAGTGCTGGTGGACAGTTGGGCTACCCACAATTTCATTGATGCACAGTTGGTGGAGAGGTGAGGCATTCATACAAATAATTTTAAGGGGTTCTCAGTTTTGGTGCCTGGTGATAGGACTATGAAGTGAAAGAGGTATGTTCCCAACATGCCGATGACTATGGGGAGCTACTCGATGATAGATCACTTCTTTGTGGTGGACGTTCTGGAAACCAATGTAGTGACGGGGGTTCAATGTTGTATTCCTTGGGATGAGTCACCACAGACTGGAAGAAGCTGGAGATGGATTTCATTGGTCCAAATGGGAAGTTGGTGGGTTTGAGTGGTATGCACTCGTATCCACCCCAAACAATGTCGACATACAGGATAGAGGCAGATTGGAGACATGGGAAAATTTCTTGGGAAGTTGAGTTGAGGATTTTAGAGGTAGAGGGGTAGAATCAACGAACACATATGGGCATATAGGCACTCCTAAAGAGGCACCACAAAGTGTTTAGAGAGATTCCTACAGTTAGACCACCGAATAGAGGATTTGAGCACACCATTAAGCTAGAGGAGGGAGTACATGCAGTCATTACCACTCCCTACAGAAATTCCAAGGCACATCAGGATGAGATTGAGAGGGTGATACAAGAATTGTTAAGGTTGGGACACATTAGGCCTAGCTCGAGTCCCTTTGCTTCTTTCGTGGTATTGGTGAAGAAGAAGGATGGGACCCTCCATATATGCATAGATTATAGGGACCTCAACAAGAAGACGTTGAAGAATAGGTACCCCATCCCATACATTTACTAATTGATGGATGAGATTACAGGAGCTAAGTACTTCTCTAAGATAGACTTGCGCTCATGATATCACCAGATCTAGATGAGGGATTAAGGTATTCAACAAGACTGATTTCCACTACCACTATGGACACTGCGAGTTCTTGGTGATGCCCTTTGGTCTAAGCAACACACTGGCCACATTACAATCTTACATGAACAATGTGTTCTGCAAGCAGTTACGACGTATGTCCTTGTATTCTTTGATGACATTCTGATATATAGCCAGAATTGGGAGGAGCACCTCCAACATCTGGAGGAGGTATTGCGCATACTAGAGGAGCATCAGTTGTATGCAAAGATGTTGAAATGTAAGTTTGGACTTACATAGATGTTGTACCTTGCACACATGATTGGCGAGGATAGAGTAAAGGTACACCAGGAGAAGATAAAGGACATCTTGTATGGGTCTACACCTAATAATGTGACCAAGCTTATGGGATTCTTAGATGTTTTCACATATTACAGGAGTTTCGTGAAGTAGTTCTAACACCCCTCACAGATTTGACGAATAAAGGGGAATTAGAGTGGAAAGAGGTTGCACAGGAGGAATTTGAGTGCCTCAAGAGGGTTATGAGCAGCTGCCCCATTTTGAAGTTTTTGGATTTCACACAACCTTTTGTGCTGGAGTGTGATGCCTCTAGCGAAGGGGTTGGAGACATATTTACATAGGGATACCATCCTATAACATTTGAGAGCAGGAAACTGCTACCCCGCGAGCGATTATACTATATTTGTGTAAGGAGATGTTGGTCGTGAAGCATGCATTGGAGAAGTTTAGGTAGTACCTAGTGGTCAACCGGTTCAAGGTGAAGACTAACCACAACAATCTCCATTTATTTCAAGAGCATCAAACTTTGCAGAAGAGGCAACAAAAATGGGTTAGTAAGATCCAAGCATACGACTTTGATATTGAGTATGCATTAGAGAAATTTTGAGGTCTAAAATGGGCCTCGAGATGAAAATGTACAACAAAAATCAACTTTATAAGAACCAATAGGATTCAAGATGATGATGTCAACCATAAGGTATGATTCACCATTTTTGGAATAAAAAGGTAAAAAGATTTAAAAAAAACTATTTTTCAACTCGTATTTTCAAATTATCTCTCTATATTTTTACTCAAATTTCAATCGGGAACACTCATTGGATGTATAATTTGACTCCTCGTCCAAGGAGTACCCATGTTTCATACTTTTGATGGACCCTGCTACATGAAAAATGAGAAATACATGAAAAAATGTGATAGCAATCACATTTTTTCATGTATTTCTCATTTTTCGTATAGAAGGATCCATAAAATGTATGCAATATGGGTACTCCTTGGATGAGGAATTAAATTTTGCATCCAACGAGTGTTCCCACTCAAAATTTGAGTAAAAACATAGGGATATAAGTTAAAGATACGAGTTGAAAAATTAGTTTTTATTTTTTCCTTACAAAATTTGATGATGTAATCTAATTTTGTTTCATTATTTCTAATATTATTTTCTAATATTCCTTATTAGGCCCATTTTAGACCTCAAAATTTCTCTAAAAAACATAATGTAGTGGTTGATGCACTTTCACGGAGGACTGTGACACTCTCTCTAATGTACATTACACAGGATTAGAGGGCACAATTGTTGGTGGAGTACTCCAAGAATCAACATGCATGTGATATCTTGGATGGTACTCATGGGAATAATAGATACAGGGTGATGGATGAGGTCATCTACAACAAGGACATGATATATTTAGTGGTATGCTCATAGTTGAGGGAGAAGTTCCTGCGAGCTACTCATGATTCACCATTGGTGGGGCATCAAGGGTTCCTCAAGGTGTATGAGACTATTAGAGAGAGATTCACTTGGTGAAGGCTCAAGGAGGACGTCTTGAGGCGTGTGTAAGGAAGATGTGCCATGTGTAAGGAATATATTGAGGATGTTAATCACCTATTCCTTAAGTGTCCCTTCACATTTTCCATATGGATCGATGTTACAAAAAATATTAATTTTACAACTCGTTGGAACTCATCATTTATAGAATATTGTTTGATGGAGTGAAAGAAGGAGCATAAGGGATACAAAACTATTCCTTTTTATATATTTTGGCGAATTTGGAGGAGCATAAATGCTCTTATGTTTTAAAACATCCCACTGAACTCTAGTAGGATCTGTGTAAACATTGATGCTTATTTCAATGAGATTGGGCTTGTGGTTCATAGGAAAAACTGAGGTACATACATCAATTGCATATTTGGAACAAATATCACGTGTGGTTTTTTGATGGTGCAACTAATTCAAGCAAATGTGGTAGTGGGGTGTACATTATTCTGGTTCCTAGACAACATTATCATTTCTATTGAGACATGGTTCTAGTACAAATTCTCTAGCTAAGGTTATTTCACTATGGGGATCCTTTTTATATGCCAAATGGTTATCACTACAGACATTATATGTCTTTAGGGATTCATAAGTTGTAACTGATTAGGAAAATCAAAGTTCCACTTTCAATCCCCCTAGGCTTTCAAATTGGATGAAAAGAATCAAAGAGCTGATCGGACACTTTAGATCAGTGACATTCACACATATATACAAAGAATTGAACAATATTGTTGACACACTCTCAAAGAAGGGACGTAGATATACACTGGGGGAGATCAATTATGAAGCTTTCAATAATGGTCCAATCCAAAGGATTGGAAAGATCTAATTTACCTGATATTTCCTCTTTTTTGAGGTTGATCATGAGACATTTATTCTGATGTAACTGTTATATGTATTTGTCATACATTTTTTTTGCAATTTTTCTTTTGGTGATGTTGTCCCAAGGATTTATATTATGGTAACTAGTTTAATATGTTAATTACTTCGACATTGTTTATATACTAGATATGTCTCAATACAACAATATATTTGTCTAATGTAAACGAATTTTATAATATAAAACATGTTGGTTTTTTATTGATGTAATTTATTATTTTATGATATATATATATATATTACTCCATAATGTCTTCAAAACCATACTATAGATCTCCCATACAATGTTGTTTATTTTTATCATATAGAGGGATTCTCACTCTCTCCAAGGAAGCCAGGAGAATCACCCATTTATCCTTCTCAAAGAAACCCAACAAATAAAACCAGACATTCTAGTTATAACCAAATGGTACAAAACATAAGAAAATACCATATATATTAGCATCTTTGTAGACCATTAAGAATCAGAGGAAAAAATAGGAGTTGGGTCCTTCGCACTTGAACCAAGAGGAGCGGGAGTATCAAAACCACATTGAAGATGCCCTTACACATGGGCTAGAATTGCAATGAGCCTATCCATAAAAAAACATTGATTTCTCGACATTCTTTTGATATCCACCAGCAAAGAAAACATATTGTATCTCTCCACTTGCTTATCCTTAAGAACCATGCCAAGTAAGGTCTTCACTTTCTAGTGCAATGAAATTGAGTTGAGGTATTGTTTTCTTCATCCGTTGGTATGACCAGGGTTGGGAACCTGACAAGAAACCTCCTCTAATATCTCAAAGTCAGAATAAGATTTCCTATCAACACCCACCATAGTCTCCAAGTCCTTAATTTCTCGCAGAGTCTTAGAAGGAAAAACCTTAAAATAAACCTCAGTCAATTCCTAGGCAAATATATGGGCCCTATGTTGGAATTTTGAGTTGTTGTTGTCACCACCTCTCCATTTATGCATGTGTTTCCTAGGAGGAATGACTCGTAGGAGGGCCTCAGTCCTCAACTTTCCACACAAACACCTATAACCAATGATCTAATGATTGTACCAACTTGGAACCTGAAAACTTACAATACACTGGCTAACAATGAAACAACTAGTGACTCTAGACGTTTGACACCCACTTAGGCCAAGGGATGGACCACATTTACTAGGCATACAAGGGCTATAATCACCTCCACCCTTTAAACCTATCGTTCTCTAAGCATTAAATAAAATCCACACCCAAACCCGAAGAAGAGACATGCCACAGTTATACGCCTCTTTTTTAAACCAAGTATTCAAAGTGATAAGGATACTTATAGTGAATCTGTAACCTATGAACTTTAGTGATATATCTCCTCAATAAATACTATGTTTCTATTTGATGCAATCTCACATATAAATATATTTCTGACCATGCTAACTACAATATAGGAACACAAAAAATGGATCTAAATTTTATAAGGATGGATCCAGCAAACATCTGCACGAAAAATATTCCGCTACCCACCAATGGAACATCACACATGATAAATAAAGATTTGAGTGACATAAACTCTTGTGTCTGAGAGGGTGTATAGGATGTTGCAATTTTAGAAAGAAATCTAATACCTTCATTTGAGAGGATCTATAGGAAGTCCTATGTTTTAGAGGGTGTATAGGAAGCCATTCTCAGAACTTGAATCAACTCAGGGTATTGCATTCACAATTTTCAACACTTTCACAAAACCAAATTAGTTCCTCCAGAGGTGGTTAACATACAACTTTAACAAATTACATTGATTTTTAGTGAGAGTAGTTTTATCATGTCCCTGTAGTAGTTCGCTAGTCCATCTCAAATATACAATTGTAATCAAATTAATTGTGACAATATTATTTGGGTCAAACCAACTATATAAAATGTACATTCTCTCAGTCAAAATAGCTCGAAATTTCAGGGATTGAAGAGCAAATTGGAAGAAAAGGAAATTGAGCCTTGGAATACTCTAAAGGTTCAGGCTATCATTAATGACAGGGATTCCCTTGTACAAATGAGTAATCGAAAAGAAAAAAAAATACACTTGTTGAAACAATATGATAGTTAAAAGAAAATCAAACAAACTTAAAATTGGTAAACTCAAAGTTAGAATTGAAAATTAAAATGCAGAAGAAAATCAGAATGCAGAAAAGCAAGGTTATGCTTTTTACATTTGAATCTCAATCTCTACATACATATCATGTATGCAACAAGTTGTAAGCCTTCAAGGAGAAGGAACTCAATTAACGGTTAGAAAAAGCCACTTTGCTAAAGAGTTAGGAGGAGCTTAGGCCACGTAGAAATAAGAGAAGTAAAAATTGGGTTTTTAGTTATACCATAATTCTGAAGAAAATTTGATGAGTTATATTTATGTAGCTTTGAGTTTCCTATCCCCGCACAAAGAATATTTTAACAATACAATTTATTAGTATTTTTACATCTAATAAACTTTTGCTATTTATTTTAATAAAGAAATAAAATTATTTAATTATTGATTTACTATATTAACCACCTACATGAAATGAATCTCTAGTTGGCATCTTCAATGTAAGTCTCTCTACTACGTACTTGCATCTTCATAAAGTAACTTCAATATAATACCGCTTACCTAATTTATTTCACTCTACCCCACTGTTTGGTGAAGTGTTGGATGGCATTCATTTACGAAAAAAATTCTGATGTGGTGGCAGTATTTTTTCCTGGTTTTCACTTTCATTTTTGGCAGTTAGCAATTGAACACCTCATTTCACGGTTTTCAGTGAGCTTTTTCATGGTTTTCACTTCAAATTTTGGCATTTAGTGGTTGAAATCCCTTTCAATTCATTATTATGAAGTTCGTGTATGTGTAAGCCAATTTTGTGGGAACCTTTTGTCTTTTTAACTGCGCATTACTCTCTTAATCGTGCAGTAATAAAAAAATATAAAGTAACTGGAACGTGAATGAATGTAGTCAAAATATTTATGTAGCGTAATTTTATAGTTACTATGGTTCAATAGCGAGAGTGTAGGTCAAACTTAGAACTTGGATCGATGGGAATCCATATAATAAAATGATTTAATCTTCTTGGAAGTAGGCATTGATAGTGACATCAAAGGACACTCTTGTTTGTTTCAAAAGAAAAATCAGCTCGAAGAGTGGCCATCTAAATATTTTTACTTCCATATTATCATAATATTTTTCGGAAAGAATCCATTTTGATCTATAGAATTGTAAATATTAGGTTAAGGTTATCATATATTACAAGTAGAATATATTAGAGATCATTACTTAAGTAGAATATTTTCTTTTTGAAAATTTAAGGTTTGAGGTTTTGAAGTCATTTGCTGCTCAAATTTGGTGAGGTGAATTATTTCTACATTTTCTTGATATTATGGGTAAGATTGGTTTATTTACATTTTTTTTTAAGATTTCATGTGGCTTAAAGTTTACTTTTATTGTATTGATTCCAAAAGTATCCAAGGTTATTTCTTCTAAGGATTATTAACCAATCTCATTGTGTAATATTGTGTACAAGTTGGTTTTAAATATATTGATTTCAGATTAAAGGATACTTTGTCTAAGCATAATATATCTAAGTAATTTGGGTTTTTAAACATTGACAGATACATGATGCAATTGCCATAGCACAAGAGTGCTTACATTCCATTAAGGTAAAGAAAAAGGAGGCATTGTTACTGAAATTGGACTTGATTAAACCATATGAGTGTGTTCACTGGTATATTTTGAGGATGGATTTGCACAAAATTGAGCTTTCTGTTGAAGTTGTCGATTGGATAATGGCTTACATTACATCAGTGAATTATGTTTTTTTTATGGAGTGCTATAAAAATGTTTCAAGGCTTCACGAGGGTTGAGGCAAGTGTGCTCATTAACCCCTCTATTATTTTTTATTGTCATAGAAGGTTTGAGTCGAATGATATATGAGGCAAAGAACAAAGGTTTCTTTGTGTGTGTTAAGATCACCAAAATATTTCTGTAATTCTTCTTATGTTCATGGATGATGCGTTAATATTTGTGAATGTATCCACATTGGAATGAAAATAATTACACTAGATTATTTTTGTTTTTGGTGAAGCAACATGCTTTCTGATGAGTAGCTCAAAATTCCAGCTTATTGAAGTGACCACATGTAATGGCTTAGTAATGTATATTTCCAATTTATTTGCAGTGGATGTGGTTGATTCAAATAATGGTTTTAAATATCTTCATTTCTACTTGAAATTGAATAATTGTGGCATAAGAGACTGAAAATGGATAATACAAAAATTCAAGAAAAAATTGGCAAATTGGTCATTGAAATGGCTCACACTTGGGGGAAGACTGATATTGGCTTAGTATATCTTACAAAATATTTTTGGATGCATACTTATTTTCTCCCTAAACACATCATTATGCAGATTAATTCAATAACTACAATATATATATGGTTGGGGGCTAAAGATTGTCATAAGGTACATTTGGTTGGATTGGAGGAAATATCGAAGAGAAAAGAAGAAGGAGGATGGGGGTTAAAGAACACTAAAAAATTGTGTTGGGCTTTGGCGGTAAAAAAACTCATGGAGGGATTTATTTGGAGAAGGTATATGGCAAGGATTGTTTCAAAAAAAATATCTTAAACAACAGTGTGTGGTTGCATGGATAAGAACAAGGTCTCAAATTACTAAAAGGGTTCACCTTACGAAGTTTAAACATTGATTGATTGGAAATATGAAGTGGGAGATTAGAGATGGCTCATTCTTTGAAATTGGTTTGGAACTTATGAGAGGTTTCTTGGAAAACCATTCTTTTCCCTATCATCTCGTTAGGTACATCCATGATAAATGTATTTATTTTTTACACCAGATTTTGAGGGATGCTTATTTGATCCATCACTATCCAACTTGGGCATGCTCTAGTAACTTGGGGTTGATATGTGAATTAGCTTAGATTTGAGATAAATATGTGCTAAATTTATATTTAGTTGGTATCTGCCATTAGAAAAGTTTTGAGGTATAAAATGGACCTCCCAAGGAATATTATAAAATAATAGTGGAAATAATAAAATAAGATTAGATTACCTCATCAAGTTTTGGAGGGGAAAAATAAAAAAACTACTTTTCCAACTTGTATTTTCAACTTATCATTCTATAATTTTACTCAAATTTTGAGCAGGAGCTCTCGTTGGATGCATAATTTAATTTTTCATCCAAGGAGTACCCATGTTACATATTTTTTATGGACCCTACTACACGAAAAATATGAAATACATGAAAAAACGTGATTGCAATCACGTTTTTTCATGTATTTCATATTTTTCGTGTAGTAGGGTCTGTAAAAAATATGTAACATGGGTACTCCTTGGATGAAAAATTAATTTATGCATCCAAGGAGAGCTCCTGCTCAAAATTTGAGTAAAACTATAGAATGATAGGTTGAAAATACAAGTTGGCTCCATCGCAAGTATGCAACATGGGTACTCCTTGGATGAAAAATACTCCAAATTGATTTTCATTCTCCAGTAATTCGATTTGGAGTTCCTCAAATCCAAGTTGAAGAAATCCTTAGTCTTTGTCGCATTGATCTGCGACCTTCCCACTTCCGACACTAAAATGACATCTGACGATTCTATTCCAGACGAGTTGTTGTTCCTAATAGATTCATCTAACATGTGGTATGGAGACATCATCATATATCTCAAGACCCAAACTTTCCATCTTGATACCTCTCATTCTAACAAACGATGTATCTAATACCAGACTAAAAACTATATTATAATTCGTGACGCCCTTTATCGTCGTGGTATCAATATGATTTTTTGACGATGCCTCACTCATGAGGGGGGCGAGAAAGCTCTAAATGAATGCCATGTTGGCGCATGTGGTTGAAATATTTCTGGTTATGCTACTACACAAAATATTTTTCGTGCTGGCTACTTTTTTCCTACTATGTTTCACAATTGCATCCTCGCTGTCCAAAAGTGTCATGCCTGTGACATATATGATTATAAAACCCGTGCTCCACCAGCTCCTTTACACCATGTTACTGTTGTTATATCGTTCGCGAAACGAGCCATTAAATTTATGACATGTAACCCTCACTCGACCGAGGGGCATGGCTACATCATTGTGGCGGTAGACTATTTACTAAGTGGGATGAGGCAATGTCTACATATAATAACACCGACAAAAAAATTGCTCTCTTTCTATTCAATCACATCATTGCAAGGTTTGGTGTACCATAAGACATAATTACAAACCATGGGAAGCATTTATGTAATCACTTGATGTATGAGCTCAATGGCAATTTGGGCCTTCATCATGAATGCTCAACTCCATACTACCCACAGGTGAATGAGAAAGTTGAAGTAATCAACAAAGTATTGAAAATTATGCTTCAACGCATGATAGGGATCCATAAATTGGATTGGAATATTATCCTTTATGAGGCCTTATGGGCATATTGAACCTTTGTTTGGACTGCTACTAGATTCACACCTTTTGAATTGGTGTATGGTCTGGAAGAAATCCTTCCGATTGAAATTTTGTCTCTGAACCTTGTGGTTGAACTCCTCCCTGCCACTTCCATAGAAGAAGAGTGTCTGTTGCATCTAACATGCTTATATGAAACCATAAGAAATGTCACGATTTCTAATGAGGCCCATAAGAAATGAATTAAGGCACAATACAATAAGAATGTTAAGCCTCGTGACTTCTTAGAAGGTGACCTTGTCCTGTTGTATGATCTGGAGTGGAATAAGTTAGGGTATGGAAAGTTCTGGCCAATGTGGCTAGGCCCATACATCGTTAAATGTGTTCTTTCTAAAGGGGCCTATTATCTTACTGATTTCGATGGAGTTCCATTGGTAGAACCCGGAAATGGGTTGTACCTCAAAAAATACTATGCTTAATACATTTTTGCGTAGTTCATTGTGTACATACTGTCTATAGGTGTATTGAGTGTGTTTGCAGTTTTATACCGTCTTTGTTAATCTTGATTTACATTTGGTTTGAAGATGTCGGTGTCATTTCAAACATATGTTGGTCACGCTGATGACGTTGGCTGTAGTACTTAGAACATTTCCTCCACAATATGGAACATTTCCTCCACAACATGGGTTATATATGTTGTGAGTGGTGAGTTAGTGATTTTACAAGGGATTTGTATCTGTCACTCTACCAATAACATCATTGAGTATAGCGCAGTGATCGAGCTATTGTCTGATGTTATTTATCATGGTATCTATTGTATAGTTGTCAGACTTGACTCACAACTTGTAGTACTACAATTGAATAATTTCTATTTAGTTAGAAGTCAAACTATGCTTCGTATTTTTTTAAGGGTTCACCTTCTAGAAAGATATTTTTATTATATCCATTATCAACACATTCGTAGAAGTCTAAATACATTGATAGATGCATTGAAAAATCAAGTTTTAGACGAACATTTGCAACATATGTAAATCAAATTCAATCACATCATATACATTGAACAAGATAATAGAAAAAAATAAGAAACACCAAAAGTTAGATAGTTGCATATATATATATATATATATATATATATATATAAGTTTGGTTTTACAAAAAGATGTGTCTAAGGCACAAATGGCCACACAACCTCATACAAAAAAAATACAAGTAGTCAAAATATGGCTCTATAGCCTCCTAGTATACTAATCATGATGGTGCTCATGATAAAAAAGAACCACATGAGATACTTTGCATAGTAGCTTTCTAATATGCCCAGGCACCCCAATTGTGTGGTGCTGCAGTCTCATAGGGATCTGATTGACCCTAGTCTTAGGTATGCCCTGGGTCAATCCCTCCACGTGTCGCTCAAAATCTGTAGAGTATCAGCCACATTGAGATCCTATAATACCTCTCATGCCCTTGCAACAATATGTACTCCAACCTGACCCTATTTTGGATCTCAAGGATGCTTAAGATAGGATGAACCCGCTGGTTGAATGGGTCCAATGTCTGCATGTAAAAATCAATAGTTAGTCTTGGATACATAAAAAATACCAAAAAAAATGTAAAACCGAAAAATAAAATAAAAACATTCAAAATGATTTTGTTTTACCTATAGTACCCATTTCCCACCTTCAGGAAGCGTTATCTTTAGGTCTCCGCGAAAATCCATCTTGATATATGGGTAGTCTTCAATAACAATGAGTTGGATGCACAAACATCGGAAGAAGACTATTGTGAAACTCATGGAAGATGGGTCTACATGTTTGGACATGGGATCTACCCATTGTCTCATCTGTAGAGCTCTGGGATTTGGAATCTCGAGTGAGATATGTGTGTACGGAGTAATGGAATCCACTCCAAGGTGAATGAGATCAAAATTGAACCATACCCAAAGTTTTTCAATTGCCCATATTTTTCCTTGGTGAGTTGTTCTTTCATGTTTTCAAACACCCCCTTGCTCTAATTTAATATTGTTGGCTCTATGCACTCTAATGAATATTTCATTTAGGACCTGTTATCCAAATGCATGGTAGCACTGTCATCCAATATAGTAATGACGAATAGGATTATCCTAAGAGGAAAACAAACCACATCCTTTATATCAATTTTCCCATATTTGTTTTGGCAGGGATCGAGGTATACCGTGTGCAGCAATAGAGTCCTTAGAAATCTCTCCACCCCTTCTCGAAATAGATAGCGAGATAGGAGCCCCTCTCCTCGATAAACCTATCAAGAAGTAAATATCTTCCACCTGTATGTTGAGAATATGTGCTCCAATCCTTAAGGATTGTGCCTACACACCCCATTTTTTGACAACGTACTCCAATAGTTCCATTTGTTGTCTCATCCCAAGAATCCAATATAATTTAATAAACCCATAATTTCTCAATGCCTGAATAGTGGTTGTATCATTGGAAACATTCATGTATTTTTCTTCATGTTCTCTTTCTCGCCAAATCAGAGCCACTTCGTTATGATGGATAACTAAAACATGACAAGAAAAACCATTAGAATAAATCCAATGCAAAAATCTAAGAGAATTTTAGTGAAAAGAGAATTTTTTTTTGAAATGTGCCCAATTCACCCTACTAAAGGGATACAATGAACTACAATTCTCTCCACAGTTATAATGCTACTGGCCCAATGCATTTTTTGACATTGCTGGGGTACGCTGGATCTAGGGCGCAAAATTAAATCCCTAAGTCATCCAAAACTTGAAAATTTGCGTATGAAATGAAAAATTGAAATTGTGAAAAGGAAGAGGAAGGTAAGATCTCCTACCTGGAAGTGACGAAACCAAAAATGATCCACCGGATTGGCCGCAATCAGCTGCTGAAGATAGGGGAATGCACTCATAACTCACTCAGCAAGAGGTAAAATGTAAAATGGTAAAAATAGAATCACTTTTCAACTATTTATGGTCATTTTTATGATTCTTTTATTAATAATTTATTATGTTGACCTAAATTTGAACCAATTTTACTATATATCAGATATTTTTAATATTTTAGTGGTATTCTGAGTAGGTTAACAACTGTTTGAAGGAACTAATGACATTTTTGAGTTGAAACAGATCATTTTGACAAAAGAGAATACTTTTATCACTTTTTTGAGCTTTGTAAACTTGCGAAAAAGGAACACCATGTAGTCCTCTTTTAGCTCTTTTCAGACTCCCTAAACATGGAAATATTGTCGAGAACTTGTCTTTTCAAACTCGTTAAAGTAAATGAAAAAATGTCTATTCAATATAAGTTTAACCCTTTTCCATACCGAGATAGACTATTTATGAAAAAGGAATACCTTAGTTGAACATGGCTAAGAGGTTCTTTTGAGTATTGTTTTTAGCCTTTTCAGACTCAAGAGACAATTTTACGAAAAAGGAACCTTTGGAGTTTTTTTTCGCCTCTTTTTCAAACTCCCTAAACATGAAAAAGGAGTCGAGTTACACCTTCGCAAGACTCGTAGAAGCATCAAGAAGTGATGGAATCATCAAAAATGATGAGACCGAACCACTCCTTCTCAAGGTTCATTAAAAATACTGAGAGGGTTTATTCAAAGGATGAATGTACATATCAAGCATATGTTATCCTATCAAGCTTGTAAAAAATAAAGAGGTATTGAACAAAAAGGGTTGGGGAAATTGGGAAAATAGGGTACTTCACCTATTATTGGTAGTGAGTCGCTCTTGAATATGACACTCTTTCATCTCATCTCCATGACTGTTCGGTTGGGAAATCTTCTTGCCTCTTTGGTTCATCATACCATATCAAAAGCCTCTGCATTCGGTTTTGGGTCCATGCTTCCAACTCCATAAAGTCTCATCGGTATGTTCAAGAGAAGTCCTTCAATTGATATCTATTATGATACTCATAAGCCTTCATTCATGTCTACCGTTCCTAAACCAGTTCCACATCAACATCATTCTATCTTGAATCTTAATACTCGTTTCATGTTGTTGATGGGGGATACATCAGGGCCCTCTTGCGATGGGTCACTTCCTGTCAACATCAGCTCATTATCCAAGAGGTTGACTTAGAAACTCCCTTTTGTACCTTGGGGCTTGCATACATTAATGGAAAGTTTCCTCACTCTCGATGATAGGTTTTCATCATTTTCCTTCGACCTAAAAATTTTGTGTGGTGTTCGACTTCAACTCATATATTCACACCATACATATTGTACTACAATACCTTGAGAACCATTAACATCATCGATGGTTTCTCTTGCGTTTGTTAACGACTTACATCATTGGTCGGTATTCATACGGTATCTACCATGTTTGACTTCGGTTCATTTATTCACATGGTTATACTTGTAGATTGGATGATCAAGTGAATGAGATAGAAGACCCCAAATCTAGTTTCATCCATCCAGGTTGTGATTTCAAGATTAAGTCAATATTAAAATATATGATGGTTGTGATCATACATACAAACATCCAATCATGGGTCCACCCTTTGTCATTAGTGGATGAGACTCCTTTATCATTATACATGTATGTTAGATTATGTGTTGAGTATGGGTATTCCTCTATCAGGAAAGATATCATGATCAAAATTTATTGTAATAAATGACGATCTCAACCAGTTGCTCTTGATCCAGACTTGTCACAAGGTAAAGCACTTCAATCATCACTTTCCCTTCATACTTTGTACTTTAGGGGGGAATATGTTACAGACTATCTTTTCAAATCTGGTCAATAAGTATGCAAAATGTATCAATCAACATCCTTGAACATGTTTTCATCATCCCATCACAAAGCCCCAAGCATGAAATTTCTCGAAAGTTCGAGTTTCTGGGATTAACCAATCAAAATAAATGTTTTTAGCCCCAATGCAACCTACTCCTTTATCCACCTGCATTCAATGTTGGTTTCTTCCTTTTGCACCAACGCTGGCCAACACTAGTTGCTCCCTTCTGTAGGTGCGTTGATTCTAGAAATTCGGGAAAATTCAAAAGAATTCTAAAGCTTCCTCTTGTAGAAGCTTCTAGGGATTGTTTTAACTATTTACCATGGATGAGAGCTCAGATCCTATCTGATCCTACCTTGGATAATTCACCTCTTATCCCTTGAGCTCATCCTCCCATCACATGTGGTTCTCAAGCCCATAATGGTAAATCCTAAACTGCCTCATCTCTCTTATAAATTTATTGCCATCCATAGCATCATGGTTGTATTTTGGAGAGATTATCCCATTATGTTGTTTCCTTGAATCCAAAGGAGTCATCATCTTCATGCATCAAGGTCGATAGTGAGGTGTGCTTTGTGACAAGGAATGAAAAGTCAACTTGGGGAGACATCTACAAGATCAACTACTATTTATGGTTGTAAACTCTCTCCTATTTCTATTAATACAAATAATATCTTGTTTTCTTATATCTGTTGCGTTATGTCTGCACTCATATATTTCAATGCCTTTCTGATTCATTTAATAGAGATGTTAGACTATGCTACATGGTTTTTGTGGATCCTTTACTTGTAGTAGTAATGTGTGCAAGTTCTAATTATAAAAATTGGAGCCACAATTGGAGCTTACAAGCGAGGAGGAAAATAAAGCTTTATACAGATTCGAGGTAGGCCTCTTTCCCATTCTCTAACTTCTCTAAGGAAAACTCTATGATTTTTATCTTTTTTTTTTTGTTTTAGACCAATCCACTAGGTCTAGGAAATTCACCTTTGTTTGTAATCATAAATTCTGCATTACAGTAGGGTCCATCGAAAGTATGCAACATGGATACTCCTTGCATGAAAAATTAAATTCCATATCCAACGAGTGCTCCCGTTTGAAATTCGAGTAAAGTAGTAGAGAGATAAGTTAAAAATAGGAGTTGAGAAAATAGTTTTATTTTTTAGTTATTTTACTCCATAAATGATGAATCATCCCCCATGGTTGACATCATCATATTGAATCCTATTGGTTCTTATAAATTTTTTTTTTTTTTGTACATTTTTGTTTTAAGGCCCATTTTTTAGCTCAAAATTTCTCTAATGCTTGACAGGGAAGACTGATTACTTGACATGGGATGGAAGTGTTGTTTAGGGACACATCTCCATAAATGAGATATATTTCTACATTTATAAATCACTTATGAAGGTAGGGGAAGGGTGGTGGTTCAGGAAGGTTTAGCAGTGGAAATTTCCACTGAAACTAAAATGTTTTGGGTGGTTGATCTTGAAAAACAGGATATTAAATTATGTAAAAGAGGATTTATATGTCTAGGCAGATGTGACATGTGTACGGAAGATATTGAGGATGTTAATCACCTATTCCTCAAGTGTCCCTTCGCAATTTGCATATGGATCGATGTTATAAAATTCTTAATTTCACAGTTGGTTGGAACTCATCATTTGTGGAAGATTGTTTGATGGAGTGGAAGAAGGAGTATAAGGAATAAAAAAAATCTTCCTTTTTATATTTTGGGGAATTTGGAGAAGAAAAAATAATCTTATTTCTGAAAACATCCCATTGGACTCTAGTAGGATTTGTGTAAAATCCATGCTTATTTCAATGAGATTAGGCTCGTGGTTCATAGGAAAAAACATAGAGGAGCATACAACAATTGGATATTTGGAATAGAGATCTTGTGGGGTTTTTTGGTGGTGTGACTAATTCAAGAAATTGTGGCAGTGGGGCGTACATTGTTTTGGATCATGGACAACATTATCATCTCTATTGGAACAATGGTTTTCGTACTAATTCTCAGGCTGAGGTTATTTCACTATGGGGAGTCTTATTCTGTGCCAAATGGTTATCAATTGAGACATTAGATGTATTTTGGGATTTAGAAGTTGTAATTTATCAAGCAAATGAAAGGTCCACTTTCAATCCCCCTAGGATTTGAAATGGTATGAACATAATTAGAGATTTGATTCGACACTTTAAATTAGTGACATTCACATATATATACATATAATTGAACAATATTGATAACATGCCCTGTGTTGGGTCAATTTACTATTGTAAACTAACGCAAGTATTTATTATCAATCCAGGTTAGTGGAACTTAGAAGCATCCCCAAAGTATATGGGTTTCAGTTGCGATCAATTCAGAAGATGGTTTATTGATGATTAGGGAAATGCATATTACAAATATAAATCTAACTTAAACAATTTCTAAATTCAGATGTGTAATTAGAAGTAGATGAATCTCCTAACTTAAGAGATTTGTTTGTCCTTCTCGTAACAAGATTACCATGTGAATTATAAATAAAAAACTTAACTAAACAACAGATTAAGATACATGAAGTAATAATTGAAGAGGCTATTCACTGAAGAGGTCCCGATTGTCCTTCATCATATATTCATTTATTAGCAATGCTATTGTTAAAACATGAATTAAAAAAAAAAACAGGAAAGACGAATCTTAGTTTTTAGTCTCTTAATCAGACAAAAGAAGTATTTAACTTTAAATACTGGTTTGTCTCTTCATATTCATAATAGAAACAAGATTAAGATCCATCAACAATCAAAGCATGTAAAGGCATGTAAAGATGAATTCTAACTGAAAATCTTGATTAGATAGAAATAATGTTTAAGTTTAAACACTTGTTTGTCCTTTCATATGTAGGTTTAGAATGATCATTAGATTCATCAATACTTGAAAATAATCAGCATAAATAAATTAAACATAAGCAAACTAATTTAGAAATTGTAGCTATGAAATAAACTAAGAAGTGCACTTAGCTCGGTGTGGGGGCCCTCCATCCTTGCCTCGCACACTGAAGGTAAATTCATCTACTTAAGACATCAATAAATCAACCATCATGTAAAATCATCAAATATGATAGAAAAAAACTTCAATTATGTCTCCAAGTCACAGAAATAATAATAATAAGTCGTACAGGTTCCATATCAAAGCCTTCAAAGTTTGAGGCTTAAATAAATAAAATATATAACAAACTAATCTAAAATAGCTCAAGTAGTCATAACTATCCTTATCCTATCATATCAAGTCTAATTCATCTATCATATCCATCATAATCTAGAAAATCCCACAAAATAAGAGTTTTGACCTAGTTTTTAGGGATCCTCCATAAAGACTGGTCCTGTTTGACTGCTTTTGACTAGGTCTATTAAAGCTCGGTCTGATTGTGCAACATTTGTACTCTTATTATTAGTTCCCGAGCCTTCTAGAAATGTATCCAGCTCAAGCCTAAGTGTCCTGCACATATGAAAACCATAATTCTATTACAAGAATTTCTGCTGTTGTCCAAAATGCACTTAAATTTCAATTTTTATAAAAATATCTAATAATTGAAAAAAATAACTTAAATACCTATATATGCATCTTTGGGTAAATATAAGGTGGATATGATGGTAAATAAATGGACAATATGGAAAAATAAGGCGTATTTTATAAACAAAAAGAGATAAAAAGCGAGGGCCAACATCTCCCCCAAACTGATGATCAAGCATGTCCTCATGCTTGCCTTTTCCTCTTTGACCTTCTGAGCCCTAATGCTAATCCCATTCCTGATCCTGAAACTTCATGCTGTGCTGTGTACAAAAGAGAATCCATGTCTTTGCCCTGTTCTTCCTTGTAGATGGAGGTCTTAACCTTCTGTTTCTCATACTTAGCATTGCAGGAATTTTTCTCCTGAAGCCACCTAAATGCCTGTGTATTAAGAAGATTGTTTTTGTTTTTTAACTTTTCCACTTCCTCACTTATCTTCTCATTCTCCTTAACCAATTTCTCATTAGTTATTTTATAAGTTTCATTTTCCTCCTTCAGGTGCCTCTCCATGATTTTGCCTATCTCCAAGCTATCAGTTAACTCTCTCACTCTGGAAAGGTTTTGATCTTCCTCCTTTGTATTTTTGGAATCTGAAGTGTTTTCAACCTCATTATTTTCAAAATAGGAATATCTATCTATAGGATTTTCATACACTTCTTGTTGCATCCTCTCAAGGATTTCATTTTCTTGTTTTGTTATAGGAGATGTTTCCATGACTTGTATTTCTGGTTCTGCTGAATGCTTCTTTTTCTGTCTCTTGGAAATAGTCAAAAATGATGTTTCTTTCTCTAACATAATTGTTTACTGCTATTTCTTTGACCTTGTTTTAGGATAAAGAGATGAAGGCACAATATTCCTTGTTTCCTATATGGGTTTAAGTTTGTTTTCAACAACTTGTTCTACAAACTTATTTTCAACCAAGAAATCTTCCCAAACCATCCCTTTGACTTTCAACTGGTAATCTACAAGAATTTTGATGAGCCCTTGATGAATAAATTGAGTGTCTTTGGGTTTGGTCTCTGATTTTACGCTTTCAATCATTTTCATCAAGTTTTTGTAAAATAAATAGGGTAGATTTATCCTTATATCTCCTTTGTTAACTTGACATGTTAAATGTGTACTACACTAAATCTATTGTCACAAGTGAAGAAATTTTGAATTATCAATACTAGTTTTTTCCATGGTTCATTGAACCACTCCCTTGGGATCGCTTTTGATCTATCAAAATAACCCTTCCTGTTTTTATCCAAGAAAAAAGTCCAACCCTTATCTTTAAAATGTAATCCCTTGTGGTATAATTCCCCTGAAGATGGCAAGTCTAAAGATTTAGAAATATACTCTGGAGTCAAAGGGATATGTAGGATACTCACCATGGTTTCATTCTCTCTGAAATTGTTTACAAATTCTCTTGTGACATCCTCATTGTGACCTTTGAACTTTTGGAGAAAACCTAATAACCCTGACTGATAGAGTTTTTCCATTGTTTCCCTACTCCAGTGTTCAATTTGGAAGTCTTTAGTTTCTATTCTTGAAGCCATTTGGTCTTTTTGCTTTACTGCCCTTGTCAATCAATCAATCCTCCGTTTTTCTCTTTTGAAGAATTTTATCTTACTGTAAATAAACAAAATAATTGATAGAGAGGTTTTAAGAAAACATAAGTTTATGTTTCTAATATTCTACCGTTAATTTAATTCTTTGTTCTCCTTAAAACCAATCTCTGTCTCTATTTTGTAAGAGAAATTTGGCTGTGTAAAAAAAATGATTTTTTTTTTTATACAACAATGTTTTTCACTCATCAATTTCATATAAAAATTCTTTCCAAAGCATTGCATTCATACTCACTATGTATATAAAATAAAAACTTCAACTATCTCATTAAAAATTCATGATAGATTCACTGTTTCTCTTCAACATTCCTCATACCTTGTCCTCTGCCATATAAAAAAAATAAAACCATGTCCAAATGTCTTCCATTTTTCTTCACAAACTCTATTTCAAATCTTTAAACTGAGTGTGCTAAAACAAATTTATTAAACAACTTAGTTAAAAACAACAACCTCGCTATGTAATTCGAATTGAAACTCTTCACTCTCTATTTTTTATGAAAGACTGTATGTGAGAACGTTTTGAGCTTACCTATGTTATGCAATAGCTCTTGTGATCTACTTCTCTGATCTTTGTGATCTTATTTCAGTTTAACTGAAGTTTCAACCCACGACACTCTCATTAAAATCTTCATTTATTAACTCACTCAACAAAATATTTCGTTGTTTTGACTGATGGCAGAGTATTTTTGAAAGGTGTCAACACGTTTTTGAATGGTGTCAATACAAAACAAAACGTAATTACAGGCTTGCAAATCGAATTAGATCACTCCCTTTTATAACTCAGAGTTTGTTTACACAATCCTGAAATCTATTCACCATTGTTTAAACAATCCTGAAATCTATTCACCATTGTTTAAACAATCAAATCCTCATTAACTTCTTACCTTCACTTCCACGAGATTCCGCTTCTTAATAGCTCGGCTGATCAACAAGTTCTCCAGATTCGTGGATTTGAAAGCTCCAGTTAGCTCCTTGTCACTCCATTTCTCCTCTTTGTTATATTCTCTGCCTCTTTCTTTTGTGTTTTATCTCTTCTTTTACTCTCAGCTTCCTCACAGTCTTCTCTCTGCGTTTTGTTTTCATAGGGTTGTAAACATGAGGACGTGCTTTGACTGCATGCTCTCTTCTCTCACTGAGCCTATTGGATGGGAATGATGTTTAAAACGCAGTGTTAATAGCTTGGCAATGATCATTTCTGATCTCTGTAATGGCAGAAATGGTCTTGGCAGTGGCAGAAATGGTTTCATATGTTTTACAAAGTTCTATGTAAACACGTTTGAAAATTTTTTATCCGTTCATCAACTCATTTGACCGACTCATGCACATCTTTTCTTTGACTATCGTGCTGGTGTAAATTTGTCCCTCATTAGACAAATTCTTCACATTTTGTGTTAATGAACATGTTCATTTCCATTATTTGCATTACCTCCATGCATCATCACGCTGTTTGTCTCCATAACTCGCATTATCTCCATGCATATGTGCGCCATCATTCTTCATCATCGTATGATATCTCCTTTCATTTCTCCACTGCATGCATTACAATCTCATCATAGCATACAATATACCATCATAGTCATGCACTTATTTTATCTTCGCATCATTCCTTAGGTTAGTAATTACATTCATTTGTTTGCATTACATTTGCTCCATTACCTTAGTTCATCCTCTTATATGATTTCGCTCCTTTTGTTTTGATATTCAAAAATAATTGCGCTATATGTCTTAAGTGGTTGCACAATATCATATGTCTTTTGTAGTTGCGTTATATCATATGTATTTTGAACTTTGGTTTTTCTTTTGTTATTTAATTTTAAAAATTTGACTAATGAAATAGTCAAATTTTTAAAATTATGTTTATGATAATACTAACCTTTGTTTGTTGTTTTGTAGGTCTTCCAAGGGTCTTCCATAGGTTAACTATTGACCTTTTGTTCATGATTCTTTTTGTTTAGGAAATAGGGTAGGGTATGATATGAATAGGTTCTGTAATGTTTTGAATAGTGGTATGGATATAAATGTGGATAGAATAGGGTTAAAAATCATAAATGATAGAGAGTAAATGAAAGTGTAGGAAAGAAAATGTAAATGAAATGTAGGAAATGATGGTGATGAAATGCAGGTAAAGATGCATAACTAGTGCCAAATTAGTTTTTACAATTCTAGAATATTTCGGAAATAAAAATTGAAATTTTAAGAGCGATTTTTTTACTCACTGTACTTGTATTCTCTTTTTGAAGTTGACGATAATCGACATTGTGTTTATTGTTACAACGACTCTTGTAGACTTTGTACATACTTTATTTCTTCTTACATATGATTTGATTTAGAATAATTGTCGTTTAGGTGCCTTCTGCAGGTTAAACTTTGACATTTTTAGGTCCCATCTGATATGTTAAATTTTCAGGTCCCTTCTGGCGTAATTTTACAATAATGTTCAGGTCCCTTCTAGCGTAATGTACAATGATGTTCCATATTTCAAAATTCTTCTGTCATAATGATTCAGGTCTCTTTCTAAATAATTTTTCTCAACAACAATTTAGGTCCCTTCTATAAATGTCGAATGATATACCAAGTCCCTTTGTGATTGTAGTTCATATTCTGCCTTCAATTCAGCTGCTGAAAACTATTTTCATAGTTTTTTTTATTTCACACCTTCCCCCAAGCTAATGTTTTGACTTATCCTTAAGTTTGCAATGTCTTGGAGGGTATATCTGATTTGAAAATGGAAGTATTTTTAATGTTATGCAAAGTATCCATTTCCATTTTATTAAGTGTGCAAATTATTCTCCATGTCTTCCAATTTAAACAAAGTGTTTTTGGTAATTGTTTATGAGTTTATGTATGAGGGAATGTTAATTAAAATTACTGTTTAACATATTAAAACAGAAATACACAACAGATAAATTTCACCATAACATGACACAACAACATGATGAGGCAGTTCACCCCTCCTGGGCTACATCTGCCGGGTCCAAGGCTCCCAATGGACATGTCCTTGCTCTATTAAGTTGCTCAAATTGGTTATACAGTGAGAAAAATGTCTAAACAGGAAAAAGAAGCTATGAAATTGACTTCAGAAGACAGAAATAAGCTAAAAATGGCTTTTGTTTCACCTCAAACAGTGAAGTATAGCCCAATACAGCTCCATTTCCTTGATGGCCCTGATGGCTCTCCAAGCTTCTTTGAAGAAAACGTGTCTGAAGAACACCTCTGTTCACTCTGCAACCTGTCTCAAACACCCTAGAATGCTCAAAAAATCCAAAATTGACTAAAATTTCATCCAAATTGGTTCAATATTGAAGAAGTTATGACCTAAACAACTTTGCCCCATTTTCCTCCACCAAATTTGGGCCCACTACCAGTTAACATGGCTAAAAATAGAAAACCTACCATCTTTGGCACTGCCTCCAAATTTTCTGCCAACATAATCAGCACTTAATTAACTCTTAATCGCATAGTAGTGCTAAGATAAGCGCGTCATTAAAATTCCCGCCATTCAAACTTTCGAAGCTCTTGGTTATGCGCCATGGTCACATGGCATGGGGCTGGCCTCTTTCTCCATCCGTTGGAAGCATTTGAACGGAATAATTATTGGTGCGCAGATATTTTTAACAAGTCTCATGCTGGTAGTCCATTCGTGGAAGTATGAAATGGTAAGGTAGATGTGTGGGGTTCAAACCTGACCTCAATCATTCACAAAACCTCATTTTCAATTTTGATACGTATTAATGTGTATGCCTCCACGTGATGTTTTAACCAACTTTGGTTAATTAAAATAACCACCATATAAAATATTATCCACCTTAATATGCCAACACATCCTTAAATGATATGCCTCCACATGTTTTAAAACTTCATTTTGGGTTGAATTAAGTTTTAATTAATATTAAGATTTTTTTTGAATTTAATTAATTTATATATATAAATCAAAATAATATAAAACATGATTTTTTTTAATAATAAAAAAATCATATAATATATTAAATAAATATTTGTATATATATAATATATTAAATTAACCTTAATATAATTAAAAACAATTTTCAGCACATAGACTAAAGTGGTGAATTTTGCAGTTTACCTCGGCATTCAAAGTGCAATAATTTTTTCATATGGTGTCGGTTTTTCAAACCGTTCACGGCACCAGAATCGCAGCGACGAGACCTTTTCGGTCATTCAGAATGAAACCATTTTTTAACAATTTCATTTTTTTAGCAATTTTCATAACTTGAACATGATCACCTGATCACACCTCCCCAATGGGAAGCTTTTGGACCCCAAAAGCTCTCTGAATTACATAAAATGAAGATGAGGAGACTGATTCTCCACTCTTCCAACCTTGAACCACTGAAATATTACTGACTTCATCAAATTGAGCTTCTCATAAAAAGATAAATTCTTCTTTGAATCCGCTGACCAACTGTTGCTAACCTTGACTGAGTCATGATGCAAATTTTTGAAATTTGCAGAACAACAACTATAATTTGCAGAAAACATACTGCTCCTACAATGGTCTACCTTCAAAGAAAACTGAAATTGAGATTCACCTTGCCAACTATCCTCATGGCGATTTTTTTCCGAATGAGCCATGTACTTCTGTCGATTCCCGAACAAGTTTTCTCGCCATACCAATCTGCCATTCTGAAATCAGCGTTGATCCATGCTGAAATTTGTGTCCTTTTTTCTTGCATGCTTTTCCCTTTCATGGATTCTTGCACCACTTTGCACCGACACTTTGTTCTTTGCACTGATTGACACCAAAGGCACTTTTTGCAACATCTTGTCATCTTCCAAGGATGACCTGCTTTCAGGCTGAAAAATATCATCATTTACATCAAAAATAACATGAAAAGGATTATGTACAAAATACTTTTTCTTAATCATCAACAAAATCAGATTTTGACTTGCATTGACAAGCCTTTTCAATTGCCCTGCATTCACTAAAGGCGATTCTAGCTTCTTCCGATGTGCTCTCACAATAAACTCCTTACCATCCTTGAACAAATGATACTTATTCTCATGGAGATGGAAGATCACTTTTCTGTCATACAAATACAGACTACCCAACACCAAACCTATAATTTCAAGCGGTACCACATCTAGTTCAACCAAATCAACATAATGAGATGTTATGGAAAAGCGCAACTTGCACTTGTTTGAAACTTGTAATTTAGCATCCTTGCAAATCCAACCAAGTGGATATGGCTTTAGATGTGGAATATTTTCAAGTTTCAGCTTCTTGACTAAGCCTTCTGAGATGAGATTCGCTTGTGACCCACTGTCAAATAGTGTGTCTATCTTTATGTGTTTTGATATTATCCTCACATGAAACAGCTGTATCCTCCTTTCTTCATTTGGAGCTTCTATGTGACAGTTTAAAGTGTTAGAACTGGGATTTGTTTCCTTTAAAACCTCTTTCCCCTTTATGTTCTTTAGTATCATGGCTATGCTTTTAGTTTCATCACCTGATTCATACCCTAAGTCTTGTTCAGCTGTTGCAACTATTTTTCCCTTTTCTTTGGCCTTATCTTTGGTTTTAAATTTTTCTGGTTTAAGCTCTGGATGAAGTTTCCAGCAATGGTCTTCATTGTGGCTTGTTTTGGAACAGTTTTTATAAAAGAAATTTCCTTTTTCTTTCCTAGAGTTTGCATTTATTTTTCTCCCTTTGCCTTTAAATTCACTACCCTCATTCCCATCAAAAGATTGTTTACCTCTAGCTTCTAAATGCGTAGCTTGTACACAAACTTCGTCTAGACTAGTAGGATTGAACATAAGGATAGTATGTATAAGATAATTGTGTAAACCACCTGTATATTTCCGCAAAGTATCTTAACTATGCAAATCAATTCCTAGTAATAAAGCTCTTCATCTAAACTCTTGAGTGTAATATTGAACACTTTGTCCCTTAAGTTGTCTAAAAATTTTCCAATTCATGATAGCCTTTTGTAAATGAGCTAATGGATAAAATTGTTGCTTAATTACGGAAATAAATTCAACCCATGATAAAGTGATCTTACCATGTTTTTTAATTTCATCCTTGATCAACAGCAACACATATGAAAATGTCCTTCCGTTATAAAGAAGACTAGCGAATCTTGATGCAAATATTATGAGGATTTGCAACATCACTCGACAAACTTCAAATGTCTGGCGCCCGTGTCAGGATTTCTAAGTTGTCCTCACCATTAAACTTTGAAGCAACAAATTTAACATCAAGCTAATAGACTTTAGGTAGTTTTAGAACGTAGGAATTGATTAAAGTTGAGAATAGCGATGTAGAGGAAGAAGGTGAAGATAGGATGAAATGGATCTTTCATTCGTATTATCGCTATTTCGTTGTCATCACTATCACAAGAACATCTTCTTCTTTTGGTTTCTGAACTCTTCTTCGCTGTTCTATCCATTTGGGTGATATCATTACCATCTCTATCATGCAAAGCTTTTGGAATACTGTTCTTCTTCTTTTGAATCCAATATGTTGGAGCTTCTCCATCTCTTGAAAGACTTGAAACTTCTTCAATGGCTCGATGGCTCTTGGGTGGCTCTCTGGCCCTTCTTGGTTGAGGATTACTTTGTGCACTAACCAAGTGTCCTTCACCTCTCTTGAGTTTAAGCCTAGTAAGCATCAAAACTTGCAAACAATCAACTATATCTTTGCACAAGAACAAATGCAGAGTAAAAATATAGCTTCTAAGGCTCAAATCCAAAGCTTTGATACCATATGATCTGAAAATGGAATTATTTGTAATGCTATGCAAAGTATCCATTTCCATTTAATTAAGTGTGAAAATTATTCTCTATGTCTTGCAATTTAAACAAAGTGTTTTTGGTAACTATTTCTGAGTTTGTGTGTGAGGGAATGTTAATTAAAATTAATGTTTAACATCTTAAAATAGAAATACACAGCAGATAAAATTCACCATAACATAACACAACAACATGATGAGGCAGTTCACCCCTCCTGGGCTACATCTGCTAGGTCCAAGGCTCCTAATGGGCATGTATTTGCTCTATTAAGTTGCTCAAATTGGTTATACAGTGATAAAAATTCCTAAACAGGAAAAATCAGCTGTGAAATTGACTTCAGAAGACATAAATAAGCTAAAAATGGCTTTTTTTTCACCTCAAACAGTGAAGTATAGCCCAATACAACTCCATTTTCCTGATGGCCCTGATGGCTCTCCAAGATTCCCTAAAGCAAAAGTGGTTGTAGAACACCTCTGTTCACTCTGAAAACTATCCCAAACACTCCAGAATGCTCAAGAATCCCAAAATTGACTAAAATTTCATCTAGATTGGCTCAATATTGAAGAATTTATGACCTAAACAACTTTGCCCCAATTTCCTCCACCAAATTTGAGCCCACTACCAATTAACATGGCTAAAAATAGAAAATATGCCATCTTTGGCACCACCTCTGAATTTTTAGCCAACATAATCGGAGCTTAATTGACTCTTAACCGCAGATTAGTGCTAAGATAAGAATGTCATTAAAATTCCCGCCATTCAAACTTTCGGAGCTCCTAGTTATGTGCCATGGTCACATGGCATGGGGCTGGCCTCTTTCTCCGTCTGTCGGAAGAATTTGAATGGAATAATTATTGGCGCGCAGATATTTTTAACAAGTCTCATGCTGGTGGTCCATTGGTGGCGGTATGAAATGGTAAGGTAGAGGTGCAGGGTTCAAACTCGACCTAAGTCATTTACAAAACCTCATTTTTAATTTTGATACATGTTAATGTGTATGCCTCCACGAGATGTTTTAACCAAATTTGGTTAATTAAAATAGCCACCATATAAAATATTATCCACGTTAATATGCCAATGCATCCTTAAATGATATGCCTCCACATGTTTTAAAACTTCATTTTGGGTTTAATTAAGTTTTAATTAATATTAAGATTTTTTTTGAATTTAATTAATTTATATATATAAATAAAAATAATATAAAACATGATTTTTGTTTTTTAATAATAAAAAAATCATATGATATATTAAATAAATATTTATATATATAATATATTAAATCAACCTTAATATAATTAAAAAAAAAATTCAGCACGTAGACTAAAGTGGCGAATTTCGTAGTTTACCTCGACATTCAAAGTGAAATAACTTCTTCATATGGTGTCGGTTTTTCGAACTGTTCACGGTGCTAGAATCGCAGCAATGAGACCTTTCCAGTTGTTCAGAATGCAACCATTTTTGAACACTTTCATTTTTGAGCAATTTTCATAACTTGGACATGATCACCTAATCAATATCTGCAAAAATTTGAAGTAAGGTAAGATAAAAACAAAAAAATAATTCATATTGGCCAAACAAGTTGGTTTTCCGATATGAATTTGAGTTTGTATTGTGCCAGTTTCCTGGATTTTCACAACCAAACTTTTTTTATATTTATATTTATTTTATTTTATTTTTTATTTTTTATTTTTTATGATTTATTTTTTATTCTTCTTCTGCTAGAATTATGGAAGGCATATTGCTATACTGCCTCATTAGTTCCAGATCTGAATCCATTGAATTTTTTTTTCAGAAAATCCTCTTTATTTATAGGCTTATTGTAGATTTTAAGCCTATGTCCATTGACGAAAAATGAAATAGATGTTTCATTAATTGTTTTTATCTTCACAACTCCATTGTCGAAGGTTTCTAATCTCATATGGCCCAAGCCAATGAGTCGTAAATTTTTCTTTGAAATATTTGAACTTGGAGTCGAACAAGAGTGCCCAATCTCCTTTTTGAAACACTTTATTCTTTATGAATCGATCATGCCATTTGATCCTTTGTTCTTGGATAAGAGATGTATGTTCAACTGCTTGTTGTGGTATCTCATCCAGTTTTTTTAACTGCATAATCCTCTTGTTGTGCTTGAGACAATTCCATCGCCAATTCTTTTACTAGCTTGTATGTATGTATTTGAAATTCAATGAGTAATAGGACTTATTTTCCATACACTAACTGATATGGACTGAACCCAGTAGTGTTTTTCCAAGTTATTCTATATACCCATAATGCATTTCTCAACTTTTCTGACTAGTCCTTTCTGTTCATTTTTACAGTCTTCATCATAATATTCTCTAGGACTTTGTTTGTTGATTCCACTTGTCCATTGGCTTGAGGATGATACGGAGTTGATTTTCTGTGTTTGATCTTGTATTTCTCCGTAAGATCTCAAACAAGTTTTCATGTGAATTGTGTACCTTGGTAAGCTATTATCTGTCTCGGAACTCCATATCTTACAAATATCTCTTCAAACAGAAAAGACACAACAATATCCTCTATTTCCCGTGCTACTGCCTTGGCCTCCACCCTTTTAGTTAGATAGTCTGTACATACCAAGATGTACTTCCCTCCATTGGATGGAGGATTGATTGGTCCCATGAAATATAACGCCCACTGTTCAAATGGTTCAATTAGTACTTGTGGCTTTAATATCATTTCATCTGATGCCACTGGTCTACCAATTCTTTGGCAACCGCCACATCTTTTGACATAAGCTCTGGAGTCTTTGAATATGGATGGCCAATAGTAGCCAAGTTTTAGCACTTTGTATGTTGTTCTTTTATCTGCAAAATGACCAGCACATGGTTCATCATGACAATATTTCAAGATTTCAATTATTTCATCTTCTCTTACACATTTTCTAATCATAAATCAACACCAGTATAAAATAGATCTCCATTGACCTAGCTATACCTTTCACTTTCTCTAATTATTCTTCATTTCTGTTTGTTTGTGCAATGAGTTGGTAGGATTCCAGATTATAAATAGTTATCTATATCTGCAAACCAAGGAGTTTGGACATTTATAGCGAATAGATGTTTCTTTGGAAAATTGTCTTATACTGAATTTGGATCACAAGGTGAATTTAATCCTGACAGAGATTCTGCAACTTGGTTATCTTTTCCTGGTCGATATTGTACAGTAATATTAAACTCTTGCATTAATAACATCCATCTATTTATTCTTCCATTTGTGATTGATTTTTTCATTAAATATTTTATAGCAGAATGATCCGTATGAATATAAACTTGATAACCTGTTATATAATGTCAAAATTTATTTACCGCATGTACAACAACTAACATTTCTTTTTCTATAACAATGTAATTCAATTCTGCTGGTGTTAAGTTTTTACTGATGAAATATATGGCATAATTGAATTGATTCTCTTTTTGTCCAAGTGATGCTCCAATAGTTGTATCTGATGCATCAGTTGAAATGTGAAATGGAAAAGACCAATTAGGTCATCCAAGAATGGGTGCAATTGACAAATTTTGTTTTAATTTTTCAAATGAATTTTGACAGTTATCCGTCCATTGGAATTCCACATCTTTCGCAAGTAACTTGAATAATGGCAAAGCTATTTTACTAAAATTTTAAATAAATCTTCTATAGTAGCATGCATAACCCAAGAAACTCCTGACTTCTTTTTATGTCGTGGGTGGTGTTAAATTCACAATGACCTGAATTTTTGTTGGATCCACTTTAATCCTTGAAGAAGATATATGGCGTCCCAACACTATCCCCTCAGTTAACATCATAAAACATTTTTCATTACTGAGTGATAGGTTTGTACCAATGCATCTTTTTAACACTTTTTCAAGATTTTGTAAACAATCATCATATGTTGTACAATACATAGTGAAATCATCCATGTAAACTTCCACGCACTCATGAATCAAATCAAAAAATATTTCAAGAAATTCTCTCTGAAAGGTAGCAGGTGCATTACACAAACCAAAGGGTAATACATTGTATTCATATGTTCCCCATGGACATGTGAATGTTGTCTTGTCTTGATCTTCTAGTGCTATCTTTATCTGATTATATCCACTAAATCCATCCAAAAATGAAAAGAACTTCTTTCTAGCTAATGAATCTAATACTTGATTGATAAATGGTAAAGGAAAGTGGTCTTTTAATTTAGCTTTGTTGAGTTCTTTGTAATCCACACAAATTCTCCATTTCTCATTTTTCTTAGGTACTACAACTAAGGGTGAAACCCATTTACTATCTGAAATACGATAGATAAATTTGACTTGTAATAGTTTCTGTAATTCTTCTTTCACTATTTCCTTCATCATGGGGTTCATTTGTCTTTGTGTTTCCTTACAAATTTTGTTTCATTATCAGTATAAATGTGATGGATGCATTTTTTTGAATGAATTCATGACATGTATTTATAATCTTAGGCAAAATATTTTTAATATTTTTGCAATAATTTTATTAGCATTTCCTCTTGTGATGATTGTAAGTTGTTAGTAATATTCAGATGTCTCTTAGGACTAATTTCAATGACTTTGATATTTGAATAGGTAATCAAATTTACATGAAAAATTATTTCAAATGTATTTTTTAATGACTGTAGTGTGCAATTTTCTTGAAAACATTCATTCAAAAGATAAATAGCAGCTTCATATTGAGTTATCCTAAGCTACTCTGAAATATTTGGTTCTGATATGAATAGATATAATAAGTCCTCATTTGCTTCCTCCTCTCTAAAATTGTAAACTTGATTAAGACTAAGAACAGATTGAAGTTCTTGTGGTTCTTTTTCATCAAGACATGATAATAAATAAGGAGATTGAGCAGGAGGATATAATGTAACATGATTTCTTTCATCTCCATGTGCAAAAATCATGCTTCCTGAACTACATCCAATGTAAGCATCCGCAGTGGCCAACCATGGTCGGCCTAAAATTAAGGGATTCCCTCCCAAGTTTGTTTTTGGTTCCAAAGTCAAGAAGTCTACAAGATACTCCCTTGAATCTAGTGAGACAATGATATTTTCTAGTATTCCTTCTGGAACAACTTTAGATCCATCTGCAAGTTCTAAGACTACAGTAGTAGGTCTAATGTTGTTCAAATTCAAATGTTTCATAGTTTCCATTGTCACAACATTGATAGCTACTCCCAAGTCTATTAAAGGGTTTGGCACTGAAAATTTGTTAATCGAAATAGTAACCATAGGAATTCCTGGATCAACAAATTTTTCAATAGCTGTGTTTGTAGACATGAGACTTGAAAGACTTCCAATTACCTAGATTCTTTCTTCTGCCAGATTTATTAATGCATAATACGTTTATTGTTTTTGCATATATTAGAATGTCTTTAATTTCCTGTAACAAATGAATTTTAACATATGCGTTTTTCAATTCATCCATAATACTAAATTCAGGGAGAGATATTGGAATATTCTGTTGTATCAATCTCTCTAGATATGGTGGAGTCTATGTCATAATAGATTTCCCCTTCTGAATTTGTTTTTCTGGTTGGGATTGTTCACTTTTTTCTCCTTGTTCTATATGTTCTTCAATTATCGGAGGATAATCTTTTTGTAACACCTTCCCAGACCTTAGGTGGACATCTTGTACAGGAAGAATTGAATAAGTAGGATAATATGTTGCCTCTTCCACATGATATGTTGGTCTATCCACCTTGTTAATTGGATTAGCTACTGGCTGAAATGGTAATTGTGTTGGTCTAGGAGGTGGTTGATTAGTAGGAAGCTAAAGTTGCTGCAGTTGAGTTAGCATTGGTTGGTTTTGAGATGGATATGGCATTGGTTGTTGTTGTTGGAATTGTTGATATTGAGGAAATGGTTGTGGAGGGTATGGTTGTTGATTTTGATATTGTTGGGGATAAATTTTCTATGGTGGTTGGTTTCCATAACCATATCCCATCCAACCTTGTGCAGGTTCTTTTTGATATTGTTGTGGTGGACAAGCCTGCCATGGCATTGGTGTATTCCATGTGTTTTGAGGATATTGAAAATTTTGGGGATTTTGTTGAGGGAACTGTTGAGGTATTCTTGGCTGCCAAGGTCTCCTTGGTGCCATATAATAGAGAGAATCTACTCCTTTCACTTCTTCTCCTTGCAATTCTTTTAATTCATGACATTTTTCTGTTGCATGATTTTCTGTGCATAGTCCACATACTTGTATACCTTGCAAAGGACATTCCCTGAGTGGATGTTTTTGTCTAGATTTTGGACAGAAACTTGCTAAGATTTCATCTTGCTCTTATTTCTTTTTCTTAGCTTTCAAAACATCTACTTGTGTACCCAAAGTGCTTAAGGGAGCTGTCTTAAAATTTTCTAGTAGGCTTCCTATCTCTGCTCTTGTTACTGCACTTACTGCAGATTTATAAACTTTTGATGAAATATCTCTTTTCCCACTCTTTGCTCTTCCCCTAGAGTATTTTAGACATAATTCATAAATTTCTTCAAATGGTAAATTAGAAATATCTCCTTTTCCCATTACATTAAGAATGTATAAATACTCATCTCTAATACCCTTTAGAAAATAAGTGTGGAACGGTATCAGAACTAAGAGAATGATGTTTGGATTTCTGTAAATTGTAAGGAAATATTTCCAAATATTCTTCAAAACTTTTGTCTTCTTGTTGCGAAATTTTGAAAATGTCTTCTTTGGAGTCTCTAGCCCTGTAGTAAGCTTGATACTTTTTAAGAAATATTTTCTTCATATCTTCCCAAGAAGCTATCTTGTGTTTTCCTATTCCCATGAACCATTTCAAGGCCGCTGCTTTTAGAGTAGCTAGAAAAAGTCGAAGCTTATGTGTATCATCAGTATATTAATATGCTCTGTCAAACTCAAACATGAATGCATCAGGATCTTCCATTGACATTCCATAGAAATTAGGCAATACATAAGGTGGAATATTTTTCATTTTTATTTCTTCTCCTAGAATTGCTCCTGCATCTAAAATAGGAAAGCCAAAAGTAGTTTCCTAATCATTGTTAACTTCTTGCTCATTTTATCATGTTCTTCAATTTTGGTTTTCTCTTCTTGCTTCTTCCTCTATTCTTCGAAGTGCTTCTGCTCTTATATCTTCTTCTGCCTTTATTTCCGCTTCAATTCTTCTTTCGTCTTCTCTTTTTCTTCGCCATTCCCTTTGTTGTCTTTTATTCTAGTCTTTGTTCAAGAGTTATGTTTAATATAGTTGATCCTTCTCCTTCTTCAGCCATTTTTTTTCCAGATATTTGTAGTGTTTCAATAAGAGGTCGGCTTTGTATTTCTTCAAATACTTTGATTTCCTTAAGGACATGTTGCTCAAGTTGTTCAATAGTTGGTTTTCTTGTGTATTTTTTTTAACAAACGGAAGGAGGTTATTTCGGTGATTTCTTTTTATTTACCTCTAAGGCAAACAATATTTGTCTTTCAAATAAAGTTAATCTTTGTCTCGATCTCTGTTTTTCCTCTAAATCTTCTATAATAGGTTTTCTAGCAACTGATGTTGTTAGTCCTGTGGATGAATGAGCTATTGGGGGTGCTTGTTTCACAAATATACCTTTTTGATATTTATCTCTAGGCATACGAAAACATTACTTGAAAGAAAAACTATTTTTTTTTACTTATTTTATATTGTTTTTGTCTTTTAATCTTTTTTTCTTCCTATTTTGATCGTTTTGAAATATGCTTCCCTGGCAACAGCGCCAAAATGCTGAGTCAATTTACTGTTGTAAAATAAAGCAAGTATTTATTATCAATCCTGGTTAGTGGAACTTAGAATCATTCCTGAAATATATGGGTTTCTATTGTGATCAATTCAGAAGATGGTTTATTGATGATTAGGGCAATGCATATTATAAATATAAATCTAACTTAAACAATTTCTAAATTCAGATGTGTAATTAGAAGCATAAGAATCTCCTAACTTAAGAGATTTGTTTGTCATTCTCTTAACAATAATACCATGTGAATTAGAAATCAAAAAATTTACTAAACAATAGATTAAGATACATGAAGTAATAATTGAAGAGGCTCTTCGCTGAAGAGGTCCTGATTGTCCTTCATCATATATTCATTTATCAGCAATGCTATCATTAAAATAGGAATTCAGAAAAAACAGGAAATATGAATCTTAGTTTTTAGTCTCTTAATCAGATAGAAGAAGTATTTAAATTTAAATATTGGTTTGTCTCTTCGTATGCAGAATAGAAACAAGATTAAGATCCATCAGCAATCAAAGCATATAAAGGCATGTAAAGATGAATTCTAACTGAAAATCTAGTTGAATGAAAAGTGTTATTTCATTTTTCGTTTATCTTCTTCTAGTTTTAAAATAATTAGTTATAATAGTTGAAAATAATAAACTCTGAGTATTATTTATAACGGAAATAATTCGCAAATTGACTAGTAAAGTAGAAGTGCACTTAGCTCGGCATGGGGGCCCTCCACCCTTGCCTCGCACATTGAAGGTAAATTCAGCTACTTAAGAATTCAATCAATAAACCAACATGTAATAGCCTCAAATATGATAGAAAGAATCTTCAATTATGTCTCCAAGTCTCATAAATAATAATAATAAGCCATACAAGTTCCATATCAAAGCCTTCAAAGTTTGAAGCTTAAATAGATAAAATATCTAACAAAATCATCCAAAATATCTCAAGTAGTCATAACTATCCTTATCCTATCATATCAAGTCGAATTCATCTATCAGATCCATCATAATATAGAAACTCCCACAAAATAAGAGTTTTGACCTAGTTTCTAGGGATCCTCCATAAAGACTGGTCTTGTTTGACTGCCTTTGACCAGGCCTATTAAAGCTCAGTATAACTGTGCCAATAGGTGTAATATTATTCTTATTTCTCGAGCCTTCTAGAAATGTCTCCAGCTCGAGCCCAAGTGTCTTGCACATATGCAAACCATAATGCTATTACGGGAATTTCTGCTGCTGTCCAAAAATGCACTTAAATTTCAATTTTTACAAAAACATCTAATAATTGAAAAGCATAACTTAAATACCTGTATATGCATCTTTAGGTCAATATAAGGTGGATATGATGGTAAATAGATGGATAATATGGAAAAATAAGGTGTATTTTCTAAACAAAAAGAGATAAAAAACGAGGGCCAACACCCTCAAAGAAGGGACATAGTTATACTCTGGGGAGATCAGTTACGAAGATTTCAGCAATGGTGAAATTCAAAGGATTAGAAAAATCCAATTTACCTGATATATATATATATATATATATATATATATATATATATATATATATTTATTTATTTATTTTGCAGTTGATCACTAGGCATTTATTTTGATTTTGTTATATGTATTTGCCATACTTTTTTTTTTTTTTAAAATTTTTTTTTTTGGTGATGTTTTCCTAAGGATTTATATTCTAGTAATTGGTTAATTATGTTAATTACTCTTACATAGTTTATATCCTAGATATGTCTGAATACAACAATATATTTGGTCGATGTAAATACATTTTATAATATAAAGCATGTTGGTTTTTTTCTTTCCTAAAAAAAATTGTAATGAATTTGTTTATTTATGTAAATTATTATATATATGTGTGTGTGTGTAAAAAAATTATTACTTCAAAATTTATTCAAAACCATACTATATAGATATCCCATACAATGTTGTTCCTTTTTATCGTATAAAAGAATTCTCACTCTCCATGGAAGCTAGGAGAATAACCATGTTATCCTTCTCAAAGAAAGCCAAATATATATATATATATATATATATATATATATATATATATATATATTGGTTATATCCAGAAAATACAAAACATAAGAAAAGACCATATATACTAGAATCCTTGTAGACCATTAAGAGTCAAAGGAAAAAATAGGAGTTGGGTCCTTTGCATCCAAATCAAGAGGAGAAGGAGTATCAAAATCACATTTAAGATGCCCTTCTACATGGGCCAATCTTGCATCAAACCTATCCATAAAAAAAAATTGATTTCTCATCATTATTTTGATATCCTCCAACAAAGAAAACACATTTGATCTCTCCACTTGCTGATCCTTCAACACCTTGCCAAGCAAGGTATTCAGCTGCCAGTGTAATGCAATTGAGTTGAGGTATTTTTTTATTTTCCCCTTGGTATGAATAAGGTTGGGAGCCTAGAAAGAAACCTCCTCTAATATATCAAATTCAAAATAAGATTACCTCTCAACACCCGCCATAGTATCCAAATTCTAAATTTCTCATGTCTCAAGCGGCACAACCTTAAAATAAGCCTCGACCAAACCCTTAGCAAATATAAGGGCCATACATTGGCCTTGTGAGTTTTTTCTGCTTCCACCTCTCTTGATACACACACATTTCTTGGGAGGCATGGTGCGTAGGAGGGTCTTTATCCTCAAATTTCCACACGAATATCCATATCCAACAATCTTATGACTACACCAACTTGGAACATGAACACTTACAATACATTGACTAAAAAAGAAACAACTACTGACTCTATATGCTTGACACCCACTTAGGTCAAGGGGTGGACCACATCTACTAGGCACGCAGGGGTTATAATCACCTCTACCCTAAAAACCTACCATTATCTGAGCGTTAAGGAAAATCAGAAAACAAACCCAAAGAAGAGACATGCCATAGTTACACCCTTTTTTTAAACCAGGTATTCAAAGCTTCAAATAATGACATGTTGATGGGAAAATTTGTCCGGCCAACAGTAGGGGATCTCCCCAGTAGAAAGTCCCAATTAGACCTTAAACTGTTTGGAGTAAGGATCCCGTCCAGGGTGTGGGTCCGGCTACCGCTTAAGACGCCTTCCCTTCCGGTCTCAAAAGAACCTGATTGAATTTGCAGGCACACACTTATCCATAGTATACAAAATACATGATTGATTCATGGAACATGTCCACAACACTATGCGTAGCAAGAGAATAAATAAAACATATACGCCTGAAGAGAATGTAGTTAACGACATGTCTTTGGGGTTATGCTTGTAAGGTATCTGACCACAGAAGAAATAGTTCTTAATGGCAAGATTCCCCTTTATTTCCTGAAAGATAAAATGAAATGCTAATAGACAAAGGTATTAACATACATTTAGAAAGCGATAAAACTGAACATCATTAACACAATCATAGATAAACATGATGCATAAATGATGTTATTGAAAATGCAGTTTCATTAATCATAGGATGTTCTGAAACTGTTCAAGGAATACACACAGTGCTGTCACAGCAAAACACATCATCCGACAAAGGGGTTTTAACAAGTATTCGTATTCATATGTCTAAGAATATGATCTTTCAATAGAATGCAATGTAGCTCTTGAGTCTCCAAAAAGAAAAAGCCTTTTACACTTTCCCCGCAGGGAGTTTTATAGCACAAAACTTGCCCTTTGGGCTTCCCGACTTTTCGTCTGCCTGCCTGTTGGGTTGCCTCGCGACCTTGAAGAGGTTGCGACCTGCGACCTTTCTGGTATGTGCGACTTGCGACCTGGATAGACAGTGCGACCTACGACTTTCCCGAGCGGTGCGACCTGCGACCTGCATCTAACTGCTGCTCATGACTTGCTGCTACCGGGCTGCGGAGATGGGCGCGCAATGTTGAGGTCCGGGGCATCAACCTGCTGTTCCTTGAGAAAATGTTGCCATGTCTGGTACTCTGCAGCTATGGGGGAAACAAGAGGGACCTCCTCTTTCAACCGATGCACGCATTCCAAAGCATTTGGCACTAGGGTTTCCCTTTTCAGTGAGATTTGATTGGAAAGAGAGGCAAGCTTGGTATAAATCCGAACTGGAGTGGCAATAAACTGACCCAGATGTTCTTGAGATGCTGCGGGCTCGGGAGCAGCAGCGGCTTGCTTGATAAGCTGCAGAAATGACTGGATCTCCTGATTCACTTGTTCCCAGGGTTTCTCTTCTTCCAATGCCCCAAGTGACGGAATGTGGTGCAAAGTGTGCATTGAGTCGATGCCACTGATTAGGTGGTTGTATGAAGACATTACTTTGTCCAGGTCCTTAGATATTTTGTCCTTAGACTGTATTGCCATACGGAGCTGAACCTTAGCGTCCTGTGTATGCATCCAATCCCTCCTGGGCAAATTCTCAGGTGCCTGAGGGTATTGTACTGTCCAGCCCATTATTCTGTCTAAGGCCTGTGAGGCCTCCCTGAGTTTCTCGTGCTTTTGCTTGGTTTCTGCTCGTGCTCTTACCAGTGGGGCGACTGTTTGTTTGATGGTGAAAATTTCTCCATACACCTGCCTCATGGTTGCTTCTAACACTTCACACTCTTTAGAAATGGCCAGTGGGACTTCATTTACCGGTGGAGTCTGGTTTCGGAGTTGTTGAACCTCTGCTCTCAACTCTGATTTCTCCTGTTCTGCTCTTTTCTCGCTCTGCTCAGCTGCTTGCAGTCTATTTTGCAAAGAGACTATTTCTCTGCTCATTCTGGTTACGTTCTCTTCCGTGGTTGCGGCGAAAGAAGTGCCCGCCGATGCTATCATTACCGGATTAGTCCTGGTATCAAGGACTATGTCTTTACCTGTTGCCACTGTGGATTTGGCGGATGGGCTTTGCGCCGAAGCTCTTCTTTTCTCTTGCCTGATCTTGAAAGAGAATTGATCGAATGTAAGTCTAGTGAGGTCGAATACTTCCTCTTCTTGCCCCTGGGGGGAACTAACATCAGAGAGCTTGGTACTGCCCAGAGGTATTTTGAAGGGAATCATCTCGATGTCTTCTATCATGTCATCCTCTTTTTCTTCTCTGTTCTTTTCTTCTTCTTCCTTCCGCCGGTGTTCAGCTTCTGCTGCTTCTTCTATTTCGGCCTTCCTCTGGCGTTCAGCTGCAGCAGCCTGTTCGACCTTCTGTTGGCGCTCATCTTCTGCTTTGTCCAGTTTTGCCTTGAGTGCCCGTTCTGCTGCGGCCTGTGCCTCCTTCTCCTCTTTTTCTTTCCTGGCCTCCTTGGCCTGCTTCTTCTTCTGTGTTGCCGTCGCACTCTTTTGGTGTTTTTCCTCATCCTCATTTATCTTCTTTTCCCTTTCTTGCTGGGCTTTTGCTTCTGCTTCTTTCTGTTGGATAGATGTAGTAAGCCCCGTGTTGGTTAGAGACTTCTTGGGTAAAGAGGAAGAGGCACCTCCCAACCAACGTCTTCTGTCTTTCAGGCTCTGGTCATCTGGATCCTCTTCGCCCAAATCTATTTCCGGAGCAAATTGTCTCTCAGCGTTATACCAGTTCCTTCTTTCGTCTTCTGCTGGGTGCTCAATATGCTGATAAGTCCACTTGAATTTAGCTTTCTTGCAGTGTTCAGGAAATATTCTCTCCGGGTCATATGTTCGGTGTTCTAGCGCCCCAAGCCCATAGCTCTTCATCGCTTCTCCCTCCGCTGCTACTTCTTTGAAGTCTTTAACTGTACACGCGCCGATGGTGAGGGGTAGCGTGGGCCACGACTTCTTTTTGCCTTTAGACAGGACGCTGGAGAAACCTTGAGACATTTGGAAGCATACCACCTGAATGAGCATTTTGTCTGTAACAAAGCGAGGCATAGCACGTGGTGCCCTGTAAGATCCAAAGACTCGTATGAAAGTATATCCGGCGAAGGGGAACCAATGTGCCACTTGGACTAGAGTCTCTTTGGCTCGCCAAGACATGCAGGGGGCGTCTTGGCCAAATAGTTGTCTGTAGAGAGCGGGGATAAATACTTGGGAGATCTGCTCTATATCCTGTTTGTACCTGGACTCCCAAAACACCTTATTCTGCAGATGAATTGCATGAGACTGCTCGGAATCCCAGTTGTGTGCCCATCCCTCAAAGTGTAACCTTGCGCAGACAACATCCAGTAGGTAAGAAGCCATGTAAAACTCAGAAGGCATTCCATCATCTAGGGCCAATGCTGCGGACAAGTTTGTCTGTATTGAAGTCATCAATATGCCAGCCCAATTGAAACGGGTGCCATGTGCCGTTACATGCTCCATAATAGTAGCCCAACTACCGCTGAAAGTGGAGCAATCAGAGCACCCATAAAGTTTACAAAGCATGGCGGCAACTAATTTATAAACCTTTCTCAGGCTAGCCACCAGATATTCTTGGTCTTTCTTGACTTTAAATTTCTCGGGCTCCTCCCACCATTGTCTAATAGTATCAACTACGGGAACTGCGTGAGCAATAGCCCATTCTGGTGTGAAGTACTCTTATGGGAAAGGAAACGAGTAATAAAGGTGGGCATCCGAGCCTACGAGCGTAGCAAATGCCCGACCTTCGCTGTCCCAGATCACGAACTTCTTGGGATCCGTTTTCTGTATGATCCAGTCTATAACCTCTGGGCATGGAAATATGGCTGGATGTGCCCCTGCAAGATATAGTTTGGACCTTTTGACTGCCAAATATATTTCCCAGTCTGGGAGATCTTCTGGGAATTCCTCTTCCGGTATGGCGAACTCATGATACACTTGGTACCATCGCATACTGTCTTCTTTTGCAAACGTACATAGCGTATCCCTGTATATCGCGGGCGGGGATACCATGTCAAACTCCTCAACTTCTTCCACCACTTGCTTGTCTTTCTTCTGGGACAGCGGGGGTGCCACGTCGCTAGAATCTGATAGAACAGGTATGCACTCTATGTCTTCTTGAGGTTCACCTGTCAAATTCATAAAGGAATCCCAAGATAAGAACAACATGATGATATAAAACCAATTATAGCTTAGTGATGAATTTTAGCTGAGACACATGTAAAACTGGGTTACTGGCTACTGGGTCGCAGGGTCGCGGATTGCAAGAAGAGACCTAGGTGCGACCTTGCGACCTTGCGACTAGGTCGCAGGGTTGCGGGGTCGCAAATTACGAAAATCGAGGAAAATGCGACCTTGCGACCTCGCAACCAGGTCGCTGGGTCGCAACTCTCCGGAAAATATGAAAATGCGACCTTGCGACTAGGTCGCTGGGTCGCTGGGTCGCAACTCTCCGGAAATTGGAAAATGTGACCTTGTGACCTTGCGACTAGGTCGCTGGGTCACTGGGTCGCAAATTCCAGAAATCTGAAGAAAATGCGACTTTGCAACCTCGCGACTAGGTCGCTGGGTCATAGGTCGCGATAGGGTTTGTTGGGGGGTTTTGTGCGCGCGCGGCCGTAAGGTTTCTTTTCTCCCTCCTCCTGAGAAATTATAAGCTAGCTGGGTCCAGGCAGAGTTGAGGAATTGCTTTAGGAGCAAGGGGCAAGGCTATGAGAGTTTGAACCAGAAGTGCGGTGAGCTTGGACATTTGTGGTGAAAGCAGGGTCACAAAACACTCCTAAACTGAAACAAAAATGTAAAAGATCAGAAAAGGGGCAATTTAAAGGCCTAAGGGGACATGGGTTTGTTAAGAAATGCTCATAATGGAAAAATCAGGAGGAAATGGCAACTTACCCGGGAAAATCGCGCCAGTCGAGCTGTCAGAGGCGTTTTCTTTCAATTCGCTGAATGTGCAAAATGCGACCTAGCGACCTCCTTTATATAAAAGGTCGCACGTGTGGGCAATAAATGCGGGGTCGCTAGGTCGCAAGTTTCGTGATTTAGGGGATCCGCGACCTCGTGACCGTGCGACCTGGCGACCTGGGGTCGCGGGGTCGCAAGGTCGCGAGGTCGCAGTTTTCATTAAAATTTACAATTTGTGACCTTGCGACCTGGCGACCTGGGGTCGCGGGGTCGCAAGGTCGCAGGGTCACAGTTTTATTTAAAAGTTGGGCTTCGCGACTCAGCGACCTTGCAACCTTGCAACCTTTAGGTCGCGGGGTCGCAAGGTCGCAGGGTCACAATTTTCTAAAAAATGAATGCTGCGACTTTGCGACTTAACTTTATTGCTTCTCACTTGGTTTTTCTCTAGTTTTAAGGGGCTCCAAAAATTTGAAATGGTGGTCTTTTTGGAGGGTGTTGTAGGGGCTACAATAAATGGTGATTCACTGGACGAACTCAGAGTCTCTGCCGATGGTTAGTCTTGGCGGGGGGAGGGAGGGGCCTCTGCTAACTGTTTTCTTTTACCTTGCGGTTGAAATTTCCTAACCTTTGGCACCTTGCTGGGTTGCTCAATCTGCTGGCCTGTTCGAGTGTCGTTCAACCAAATTCATTTCTTCAGGTCTCCAAACTGGAAGGGTTGGAGAACTCCAGGCGGCTACAGGGTCTGGTACGATTATTTTGTCCTCATCGTGTTGCTCCGCTGCCAGCGAACCTCTCGGTCCCGGCGGAGTCACTGCCTAGGAATCGTGAATGTTGCTCCACTGCCAACGAGCCTGGTCAGTACCCCGGCGGAGTCGTTACATCACCTCTCTGCACAGGAAGCCTTTCTCAATCCTTTACCCTTTATTAGTGTGCTATTGCACTTATTTTGAATGTGCCTGAGGCACTTATTTAGATGTGCTTGTGGCACTTATTTGAGATGGCAATTTAGCCTGGGCAGATGAGGGATCCCGACTTATTTTTCTTGCAGAGAGGTTGTTCCTGGTATGGTATGAGGACTTTGGTTTTTCCCAGATACCCTGTTGTAGCATAGAGTACCTCTTTTCCCTTCTGGTCTGGTTACCACTACACTGCATTTTCTTTTGCGGACACCCTCTCAAACTGGCGAGGTAAGCTTCCCGCTTGATGACTCGAGCTCGGTGATATGCTACCTTTAGGTGCAGAGAAAAAGCAAGCTTTTGCCGCCTTTGAGTCTATCGAAAAAGGCTTTCCATCAGCATAGAACCTGTTGCAGTGTGCCAATTGCGTGGCTCTAACAAATCCTTCCGTAAAATTTTATTACTATATATATATCTATATATTTTTAAACAAGTACGAGAAAACAAAATATGGTACAAGGATAATATAGCCCTCTAAGGGCAGCTAGGTGAAATAGTGTTTGAGGTCATGCCCATTTACCAGGAGGACCTCGACTCGTCCATCAAGGGTTTGCAATCTAAATGTGTGGGATCCTAACTTCTCATTGATTTGGAAAGGACCTGTCCATAGTGCTTGAAACTTGGAATGCTTCCCCTTTTCCTCATGGGCTTTGTCCCACTTGAGGACCAAGTCTCCTACCTCAAAATTTTTGTTCCCTGCGGACTTTCTATCAAACCATCTCTTGATTCGGCTCTGGTGAATGGCAAACTTTTCCTGGTTTTTTTGCCTTTCTTCCTCCAATTTCAGCAAGGTGTCGATTCGAGTCTGCAAGGTAGGGCATGGGGTACCATGACATTCTTGGGACAGCTGAAGGGCAGGGAGAGATAAATGAGGAGGAAGAACAACTTCTTTTCCATACACGAGAAAATATGGGGAGGTGCCTAGGGAGGACTTGGGAGTGATACGGTCAGCCCAAAGTGCATTGTGAAGGGCATTGTGCTAGTTGCGCTGGTGGGATAGCAGGGTCTTCTTAATGATACAGATAAGATTCTTATTAGTTGACTCAGCTAATCCATTTCCTTGGGGATAGTAATTTGCAGAATGTTTCAGAACAATACCATTTTCCAACGCAAAATCATATAATTTAAAATATGAGAAGTAAGTCGCATTATCGAAAACCAAAGAGGTTGGAACGCCAAACCTGGTGATGATGGAATGCGTGAGGAATTCTATTACCTCTTGATCATTGATTTGGCGTAAAGGTGTTGCTTTGACCCACCTGGTGAAATAATCAGTAGCTGTAAGGATATACCGGTGTTGTTTGGAAGAGTGAGGTGTGATTTCACCAATTACATCCAAACCCCACTGTTGGAAAGGCTCCTCCACTGCTACTGAGAGTAAGGGGGCGGCTGGCCGTGCTTCTCGATTTTCGAACTTCTGGCACTGGATGCATTTCCGAACATACGCATGCGCATCTCTAAAAAGAGTAGGCCAATAGTATCCTGCGCGCATTATCTTATGGGCGGTAGTATCTCCTGCAAAATGACCTCCAGCCGGTCCGTCATGCAGCTCGGTCAAGATTTTCTGCGCTTCGTCATTTTCCAAGCAGCGTAACAGGACCCCATCGTGATGTTTCTTGAACAACTTACCTCGGATCAGTTGGTGAGATGCGGCTTTGAGTCTTATTGCGCATTTCTACCGGGCAGTAAGAGCAGGGTCCACGGTGCCTTGGGCCAAATATCTTGAAATGTCAGAATACCAAGAAGGGCTACTTTGCTGAGGCACATGGTCGCTCTGATACATTTCAATTTCTTGTTCCCAACATTCTTCTTCAATTCCATGGGAACTTGCAGCTTCCGCGGCCATTTGGCATAAGCCCTGTCCTTTAACGGTGTGTGCCGGTTTAAATTATAAATCGTATTCTTGCAAGCACGCCACCCAGTTGCCTCGCCTTTCGCCTAGCTCCTGCTGCACGAAAAGTGAGCGGACAGCTGGGTGTGGAACAAAAACCGTGACATGATTTTTCAAGATGTAGGGCCTAAAATGCTTAACCGCTTTGTAGACCGCATAGGCTTGCTTTTCGATTTCTGGGTAGTTCAGCTCAACTCCTTGTAGACTGGTGCTCATGAAAGAAATGGGCCGTTCATCATTATTGCCATCTTTCTGCATAAGGATAGCCACAGGTGAGGAATCTGAAGCAAAAGTGTACAGGATAAAACCTTTGCCAAAATCTGGACTTTGGAGGGAAGGAGCTTCAGCTATAGCCTGTTTGATTTTGTCGAAGGCTTCCCTTTCTGGCAGATTCCATTGGAACATAGCATCCTTTTTGATCATTCCTTGTAATGGCTTGACTATCTGTGCGAAATCTGATATAAATTTCTGTACGAAATTTATCTTTCCCAAGAAAGATTGCATCATTTTTTTACTCCTGGGGGGAGGAATTTGAGAAATGTCTTTCACCCGTTCCGGATCGACGACAATCCCTTGTTTAGTTATGATATGGCCCAGTAAATTTCCTTCTGCCACGGCGAAAACACTTTTCTTCGGGTTAAGTGAAATCCCGTACTTTCTACACCTTTCAAAAATTTGCCTAAGGTGGCGTACATGGTCGCCCCGGTGTTTTGAAAACACGGTGACGTCGTCTAAGTAGACAACCACACTCTGGCCTATCAGCCCCCTGAATGCTATATCCATGGCCCTTTGGAAAGTTGCCCCTGCGTTGATTAATCCAAAAGGCATACGTCTGAACGTGAAAGTTCCCCACTTGGTTCGAAAGGTGGTCTTCAATCTATCCGGTTCAGCCACTAGCACTTGGTTGTACCCGGAGAACCCGTCCAATAAGGAGAACATTTCTGACCCAGACACAGCTTGCAATATTTGTTCCATGGGGGGTTCCCGGTAATTATCTTTATTTGAGGCTCGGTTTAAATTTCGGAAATCCATGCATAAGTGGATTTCGCCTGACTTCTTCCGTACCGGGACCAAATTGGACACCCATGTGGAATGGCGTACTTTGAAGATGATGCGCGTGTCTAAGAGTTTTTTGAGTTCTTTCAGAATCAATGGTTCCAACGTAGGGTGTACTTTTCTGAGCTTTTGCTGAAACGGTTTTGCGCCTTCCTTCATGGGTATAACATGCTGGATAATTCTAGTATCATACGTAAGTAAGTCATCATATGTCCAAGAAAATACGTCACGATACTTGCGAAATAGCTGGGTGAAATCCTACACCTCCTGGGTGGTGCAGTCTTTCCCAAGGTTGATGAACTTAGGATTATCTTCTGATCCCAAGTTCACTTGTCGATGGGCCAAGATGGAGCTTTGCACTTTGGTATTCGGGGGCCCTCGAAAACGGCTCTGCAGATCGAAGAGTTTCTCAGGTGACACTACCCCCTTTGGCATGGGGTTCCCTTTGCGTTTCTCATACTCTTCCTGCACAGCTTGATCGTGATCATCTTCATCTATTGCAGCGTCTTTGAATGTTTCGAAGTTACACATAAACTCCAGTACCTGTTGATCATCATAAAAGACGTGTAAGTTAGTAATGTTGTCTGGCACAGAGGGTCTATATATAATTTCAATAGAAAAACTGTCCCTCAAAGGGGTGAATCTAGCAGCAACATTAGCCAGAGTATCAGCTGCTGCATTGTGCATTCTAAGAACAGATTTAATTCCAAATGCATCAAAAGCAGAAATCAATCGCCATACCTCTTGTTGATACGCCTTTAAATGCGGAGATAAACAGTGAATAGTGTTGCGTACCTGGCAATTGATAATCTCGGATTCTCCAATGACCTGTAAGCATTTTACCTCCAGATCCAGCGCCTTCTTAAGTCCGAGGATTAAAGCCTCGTACTCGGCAGTGTTGTTGGTGCACTGGAACTCTAGCCGGCATGAGATTAAGAATTTATTCTTGTGAGGGTCGGGTCAAGAAAAATGCAGCCAGCACCAGCTCCGTCATGGGTCTTGGAACCGTCATAATACAAGGTCCACATGTCACTTTCCGGCTCCTTTGGGGTAATAGGTTGTGGAGGGGTTTCTGCTGGTGGTGAGACAGGGGTAACTTGCTCCTCCATGACAAGTGCTAGTTCAGATTGGACCTCGGGGCCTACGGAAGACTGAGGGAGTTGGTAACATCCGAATATGGCTTCCAGAAAACACATGCCAAGCTCCTCCTGAGCGAAGCTGATGGGTTCATTAACGACATCCAAATCAGTCACGGTGTGTTTCATATATGGTTCACTTTCGACCCTGATTTGATTATTCCACCCCTTGTAAGGAAGCCACAAGTGGGACTAGTCGGTGGCGAAATAGCCTTGCAGCTTGCTGGACCAGTCCCTGCTAAGCAATAGGCCGTATGCTTCAGGGATGTTGACAACCACAATGTCAATGCATTGATGAACCCTAGAGTCTGACGACAGGCGGATGATGACATTGTTCAACTCTCCTACGGCTGGCACTTGTGATCTGTCAAGTTGTATGATCTTTGCGTCAGTCTTCTCCGGGCGAATGTTCAGCTTCTTACAGACAGATAGGGGCATGACGTTTGTAGAGGCACCGGAGTCGACTAGACAGTTGTGGACGTTGAAGTTAAAAATCTCGAAGGACAGAAGGAAAGGAGGCGTGGATCCTCTTGAGTTGGTATTGATGGCGTTTACTATAGAATGTACATCTGGACCGGCTTGCACAGACGTGTTGCTCACATTTTTCGTAGCTGAAGTATTTGTGAAAGCCTTTAGAATGAGTTCTCTTTGGTTAGTAATGCGGGCCAGCTCGTAGAGAGAGATGTTTGCTCTTGTTTTTTTCATATCCTCAACAATGTTATAGCTAGACTTTGGTTGAGGGCTAGGCTCGGTAGATGGTTTTGGAGATTCTGTCGGGAGCTTGCCCTTTTGACTTGCTCGGGTAATGTTGTTGGTGGGCTTCTCCGGAGCAGATTGTTTTCCGTTTCCTGGGGGCAGAATTTTCCTTAGGAAAGCCCTTTTCTTGTCTTCATAAGATTGCTCGGGAATAGGTCCTTTGCTCCTTAGACTATAATTCCGCATGGGCTGGTCTTTGGGAGTATCTACCATGTTGATATCAATGGAGGTAAGGCTCTCCCCACCTCGGATTATGTCAAAAGTGAGGACAGAGGATCCTGGCTCTTCATTCGAGGGTGGATCCTCATCGTGATCAGAAATATCATCCTCTGTCACATCCCCTGGGGTTTGGTCATCTAAAAGCTGATTAACTACTGCTGTCATGCTGCCAATCCATTGAGGGCATGTTTTTTTAGAGTGGGCAGCTTGGTGGAAAGAACAAAAGTTATCTTTCCCTATTTCTTCCACATTGAGAGCAGTATTCGGGTTAGACGGAGGTCTGTTAGTGTTGGGATTACTTTTTCTGAAAAAGGGTTTGGGCGGTTTAGTGCTAGTTGTAGATTCTGTGCCCTTTCTCCTTAGGTCAGTGACTTCATTCGTTAAGAGCTTGAGGGTTTTTGCCATGCTTTCAAAATCAAAGGCATCTTTATCCCTATCGGTGGTTTTAGGATTGGAGGACTGACCCCTTTTTGTGTTAGGTTTGTGATCATCTCTCCCTTCATGCTCGATGGCCCCTATCGAAAGCATGTCCTTTTCTACAGCAAGAGCAGCCTCATAATTAGCCGTAAGGGTAGCGCGGGCTTCACGTTTGACGAAAACGGCAATGTCCCTAGGGAGAGCCTTGGTATAGTAATCGATGGTGATTGAGTCCTCCAACGCCAGGTTAGGTGGAAATTTCTGCAGTATGGTAGCGAAACGTTGGTTGAAGTCCTTAACTTTCTCCTTCTTATGACACTTAATGGTGCTCAATTCCGTAAGAAGCATGGAAAGAGTTTTATCTTCTGAAAACTTCTGCAGGAATACACGACGGAATTGGTCCCATGAAGTGATAGAGGCACTGGGGAGAGAGCGATACCATGTGGCCACTTTGTTTTTGAGAGTATGGGGAAATAGTCAACATGTGACATCATCGGATTGGACTCTCATGATTTGCAGAGACAAATAGAAGCTGCTGATATGATCTTCAGCTAAGGTTCCTTTCTCAGGGTCAAACTTGGGGAGGTGTTTCTCCGGATGCCTAGGCAGATCGTGGAGTGGGCCCAAAAGATTTAATGGGGATTGAGCCATCCAGGCTAGGGGTTGCACTCTCCTAGCCCGCTGGTGGTGCCTAAACTCAGGCTCAGATTCACCTCCCGAACCTGAGACCGATGTCTCTGACTCATGACGAGAGTGTTCGTCTTGGTGTCTCCCCTGGTAAAGAAAGTCTCTAAGATATCCCAAGTTGTGGACAGGAGGCATAATTGGGTTTGGGTGACGGTTGCGAGCCTGGTTTCCTTGGCCTCGGCCTCTATCTCCTCTACCCCCAGCTCCTCAGCCTCTATTTCCTTCTTCTTCATTTCTGCAAGCTCTATTCCTTTCTCCTTCATTTCTGCGAGCCCTATTTCCCCCGTCTACATTTCCTCGGCCTCTATCTTCTTCACCATCCCTTGGTAGGGGATGTGCCTGGTTGTTGTTTTGCCGATTCTGGTTAGGCTGGGAGTCGGGGAAAGGTTCGGTGTCACCAAATTCTTCGCCCTCTTGGAGAATTGGGTCATTTTCCTCAACAGCAGTGCCGAGGTCTTCCAACATGAGATTTACGAGCTTGGGTATGGTACTTGCAAGGGCACCATTACGGGTGATGTTCTCAGCAGGGGTTTGAGTGTGGGCAAGGTATTCCATGATTGGAGTAAACCGTAAATTTCTGATAAGATCGCGGGCAGCTGGGCGCAAGGCTCTCAACTGCGCTCTGGTGATTTTGTAATATCGAGTCTCCCTCCCTGGGATATCTTCCAGAGGAGGAGGGACAGGTTCATTGTTTATGACCTCCCCTTGGGGAGTTTGTGATGGAAAGTTTGTTGTATGCTAAGAGGCTGCCATTCAGGCCCTCCTTCTAGCGCCAAATCTGTTGACGGCAAAATTTGTCCGGCCAACAGTAGGGGATCTCCCCGGTAGAAAGTCCCAATTAGACCTTAAACCGTTTGGAGTAGGGATCCCGTCCGGGGTGTGGGTCCAGCTACCGCTTAAGACGCCTTCCCTTCCGGTCTCAGAAGAACCTGATTGAACTTGCGGACACACACTTATTCATAGGATAGGAAATACATGATTGATGCATTGAACATGTCCACAACACTATGCGTAGCAAGAGAATAAATAAAACATATACGCCCGAAGAGATGCAGTTAACGGCACGTCTTTGGGGTTATGCTTGTAAGGTATCTAACCATAGAAGAAATAGTTCTCAATGGCAAGATTCCCCTTTACTTCCTGAAAGATAAAACGAAATGCTAATAGACAAAGGTATTAACATTCATTTAGAAAGCGATAAAAATTGAACATCATTAACACAAGCATAGATAAACATGATGTATAAATGATGTCATTGAAAATGCAGTTTCATTAATCATAGGATGTTCTGAAAACTGTTCAAAGAATACACACAGTGCTGTCACAGCAAAAACACATCATCCGACAAAGGGGTTTCAACAAGTATTCGTATTCATATGCTTAAGAATATGATCTCTAAATACAATTCAATGTAGCTCTTGAGTCTCCAAAAAGAAAAGCCTTTTACACTTTCCCCATAGGGAGTTTTATAGCACAAAACTTGCCCTTTGGGCTTCCCGACTTTTCGCCTGCCTACTTGTTGAGTTGCCTCGCGACCTTGAAGAGGTTGCGACCTGCGACCTGTCTGGTATGTGCGACTTGCGACCTGGATAGACAGTGCGACCTGCGACCTGGGTAGACAGTGCGACCTGCGACTTGTCCTGGCGGTGCTACCTGCGACCTGCCTCTAACTGCTGCTCATGACTTGCTGCTACCGGGCTGCGGAGATGGACGCGCAATGTTGAGGTCAGGGGCGTCAATCTGCTGCTCCTTGAGAAAATCTTGCCATGTCTGGTACTCTATCGCTATGGGGGAAACCAGAGGAACCTCCTCTTTCAACCGATGCATGCATTCCAAAGCATTTGGCACTAGGGTTTCCCTTTTCTGTGAGATCTGGTTCGAAAGAGAGGCAAGTTTGGTATAAATCCAAACTGGAGTGGCAATAAACTGACTCAGATGTTCTTGAGATGCTGCGGGCTCAGGAGCAACAGCGGCTTGCTTGATAGGCTGCAGAAATGACTGGATGTCCTGATCCACTTGCTCCCAGGCTTTCTCTTCGTCCAATGCCCCAAGCGACGAAATGTGGTGCAAAGTGTGCATCGAGTCAATATCACTGATCAGGTGGTTGTATGAAGACATTACTTTGTCCAGGTCCTTAGATAGTTTGTCCTTAGATTGTATTGCCATACGGAGCTGAACCTTAGCATCCTATGTATGAATCCAATCCCTCTTGGGCAAATTTTCAGGTGCCTGAGGGTATTGTACTGTCCAGCCCATCATTCTGTCTAAGGCCTGTGAGGCCTCCCTGAGCTGCTCGTGCTTTTTCTTGGTTTCTGCTCGTGCTCTTACCAGTGGGGCGACTGTTTGTTTGATGGTGAACATTTCTCCATACACCTGTCGTATGGTTGCTTCTAACACTTCACACTCTTTTAAAATGGCTAGTGGGACTTCATTTACCGGGGGAGTCTGGTTTCGGAGTTGTTTAACTTCTGCTCTCAACTCTGATTTCTCCTATTCTGCTCTTTTCTCGCGCTGCTCGGCTGCTTGCAGTCTATTTTGCAGAGAGACTATTTCTCTACTCATTCTGGTTATGTTCTCTTCCGTGGCTGCGGCGAAAGCAGTGCCTGCTGATGCTATCATCACGGGATTAGTCCTGGTATCAAGGACTATGTCTTTACCTGTTGCCACTGTGGATTTGGCGGATGGGCTTTGCGCCAGAGCTCTTCTTTTTTCTTGCTTGATTTTGAAAGAAAATTGATCGAATGTAAGTCTAGTGAGGTCGAATACTTCCTCTTCTTGCCCCTGGGGGGAACTAACATCGGAGAGCTTGGTACTGCCCAGAGGTATTTCGAGGGGAGTCATCTCGATGTCTTCTATCATTTCATCCTCCTTTTCTTCTCTATTATTTTCCTCTTCTTCCTTTCGCCGGTGTTCAGTTTCTGCTGCTGCTTCTATTTCGGCCTTCCTCTGGCGTTCAGCTGCAGCAGCCTGTTCGGCCTTTTTTTGGCGCTCAGCTTCTGCTTTGTCCAGCTCTGCTTTGAGTGCCCGTTCTGCTGCGGCCTGTGCCTCCTTTTCCTCTTTTTCTTTCCTGGCCTCCTTGGCCTGCTTCTTCTTTTGCATTGCCGTCGCACTCTTCTGACGTTCTTCCTCATCCTCCTTTATCTTCTTTTCCCTTTCTTGCTGGGCTTTTGCTTCTACTTCTTTCTGTTGGATAGATGTAGTAAGCCCTGTGCTGGTCCGAGACTTCTTGGGTAAAGAGGAAGAGGCACCTCCCAACTGACGACTTCTATCTTCCAGGATCTGATCCTCCGGATCCTCTTGGCCCAAGTCTACTTCCGAAGCAAGTTGTCTCTCAGCGTTATACCAGTTCCTTCTTTCGTTTTCTGCCGGGCGCTCAATATGCTGATAAGTCCACTTGAATTTAGCTTTCTTGCACTGTTCAGGAACTATTCTCTCTGGGTCATATGTTCGGTGTTCTAGCGCCCCAAGCTGATAGCTTTTCATCGCTTCTCCCTCAGTTGCTACTTCTTTGAAATCTTTGACTGTGCACGCGCCGATGGTGAGGGGTAGCGTGGGCCACGACTTCTTTTTGCCTTTAGACAGGACGCTGGAGAAGCCTTGAGACATTTGGAAGCATACCTCCTGAATGAGAATTTTGTCTGTAACAAAGCGAGGCATAGCATGTGGTGCCCTGAAAGATCCAAAGACTCGGATGAAAGTATATCCGGCGAAAGGGAACCAATGTGCCACTCGGACTAGAGTCTCTCTGGCTCGCCAAGACATGCAGGGGGCGTCTTTGCCAAATAATCTTCTATATAGAGCGGGGATAAATACTTTGGAGATCTGCTCTATATCCTGTTTATACCTGGACTCCCAAAACACCCTGATTTGAAGATGAATTGCACGAGTCTGCGCAGAATCCCAGTTGTGTGCCCATCCCTCAAAGTGTAACCTTGCACAGACAACATCCAGTAGGTAAGAGGCCATGTAAAATTCGGAAGGCATTCCATCATCTAGGGCCAATGCCACGGACAAGTTTGTCTACATCGAAGTCATCAATATGCCGACCCAGTTGAAATGGGTGCCATGTGCCGTTACATGCTCCATGATAGTAGCCCAACTACTGCTGAAATTGGAGCAATTAGAGCGCCCGTAAAGTCTGCAAAGCATGGCAGCAACTAATTTATAAACCTTTCTCAGGCTAGCCACCGGATATTCTTGGTCTTTCTTGACTTTAAATTTCTCGGGCTCCTCCCACCATTGTCTAATAGTATCAACTACAGGAACTGCGTGAGCAATAGCCCATTCTGGTGTGAAGTACTCTTCTGGGCAAGGCAACGAGTAATAAAGGTGGGCATCCGAGCCTACGAGCGTAGCGAAAGCCCTGCCTTCGCTGTCTCGGATCACGAACTTCTTGGGATCTGTTTTTTGTATGATCCAGTCTATAACCTCTGGGCATGGAAATATGGCTGGATGCACCCCTGCAAGATGTAGTTTGGACCTTTTGACTGCCAAGTATATTTCCCGGTCTAGGAGATCTTCTTGGAATTCCTCTTCCGGTATGGCGAACACATGATACACTTGGTACCATCGCATGCTGTCTTCTTTTGAAAATGTACATAGTGTATCCCTGTATATCGGGGGTGGGGATACCATGTCCAGCTCCTCAACTTCTTCCACCACTTTCTTGTCCTTCTTCCGGGATAGCGGGGGTGCCATGTCGCTAGAATCTGACAGAACAGGTATGCACTCTATGTCTCCTTGAAGTTCACCTGTCAAATTCATAAAGGAATCCCAAGATAAGAACGACATGATGATATAAAACCAATTACAGTTTAGTGATGAGTTTTAGCTAAGACACATGTAAAACTAGGTCACTGGTTTACTGGGTCGTAGGGTCGCGGGGTCGCAAATTACGAAAACAGAGGAAAATGTGACCTTGTGACCTCGCGACCAGGTCGCTGGGTTGCTGGGTCGCAACTCTCCGAAAAATTGGGAAATGCGACCTTGCGACCTTGCGACTAGGTCGCTGGGTCGTAAATTCCAAAAATCTAAAGAAAATGCGACCTTGCGACCTCGCGACTAGGTCGCTGGGTCGCAGGTTGCGATAGGGCTTGCCGGGGGGTTTTGCGCGCGCGCGGCAGTAAGGTTTTTCTCCCTCCTACTGAAAAATTATAAGCTAGATGGGTCCAGGCAGAGTCGAGGAATGGCTTTAGGAGCAAGGGACAAGGCCATGAGAGGTTGAACCATAAGTGTGGCGAGTTTGGGCATTTGTGATGAAGCAGGGTTAAACAAAACATTCAAAAACTGGAAAAGAAACATTAGTTCATGCAGAGGGGAATTTAAAGGTCCGGGTAAGCATGAATTTCGCAAGAAATGTCTACAAAGGAAAAATTAGGAGAGAAACGGCAACTTACTCGGGAAAATCGCGCCAGTCGACCTGTCAGAGCCGTTTCTTTCTATTCGCCGATTGTGAGAAATGCGACCTGGAGACCTCCTTTATATAAAAGGTCGCACGTGCGGGTAATTATTGCGGGGTCACTAGGTCACAAGTTTCGTGACTTAGGGGATCCGCGACCTCGCGACCTTGCGACCTGGCGACATGGGGGTCGCGGGGTCGCAGGGTCGCGAGGTCGCAGTTTTCATTAAAATTTGCGATTTGCGACTTAGCAACCTTGCGACCTGGCGACCTGGGGTCGCGGGGTCGCAAGGTCGCGAGGTCGCAGTTTTCTTTAAAAGTTGGGCTTCGCGACTTAGCGACCTTGC
>CM076569.1:415886348-416055003 GCA_034641835.2 Pinus albicaulis | reverse complement strand
CACAACAGTAGGAGCATCATTAAACCAGAAATAGAACCAACTACACTATTCAATCTACTTCATCAACAAAAATTTAACTGTAGATCAATTGAATTATATTGTTACTGGAAAATAAATGCTTGTTGTAGTCCATGGATAAAATAAATTTAGGCATTAATAACAGGATATGAAGTGTTCATTCATATTGATCATTATGTCATTAAATATTTAACGAATAAATCCAATACTAATGGAAAGATTACTAGATGGTTGTTATTGATGTATGAGTTTCACATTATTGTCCTAGATTGACCGGGAAGGGAAAATCAAGTGGCAGATTTTCTATCTCGACTCCATACATCTCGTGATATTATTCCTATCTCGGATAGCTTTCCTAATGAACACTTATTTGAAAAATCAATTATAACTCCATGGTATGCTAATATAGCCAATCATTTATCAATAGGAAAACTACCTCCACACTTTACATCAAGAGAAAAGAGAAAATTAATTAGATAAAGTGCTATATATATATGGCTTAATGGGGATCTCTTTTATACTAGTTTTGATATAATCATAAGATGATGTGTAAGAAAAGAATAATTAAGAGATATTTTAAAAGCTTTTCATGATGAGCCTTGTGGTGGAAATTTGCAGATAAAAGGGAAATGTACAAAATACTCCATTTGGGATACTATCAGAAATCCATCTTTAAAGTCTCCAAGAAATATGTAAGAATTTGTTACAACTGCCAAAGAATTGGAAAACCAGTAGCATCTGATGAAATGCCCCTCAAGCCACAAGCCCTCATAGAACCATTTGAAATGTGGGAACTTGATTTTATTGGGCCTATTAATCCACCATCAAAAGGCAAAAATTACATCTTGGTATGTACTGACTATGTCACTAGGTGGGTAGAAGAAAAATCATTGCCCATAGAATAGACACTAGTTAATTTCTCTTTGAGGAATTTTTTGTTAGATTTGGAGTCCCTAGAGAAATTGTCAGCAATCAAGGAGCACAATTTACTTCTAAATTGGTTCAAGGCATAGCAAAGAAGTACAAAATCAAGAATCGCAAATCTACACCTTATCATCCATAAGCCAATGCCCAAGTGGAGTCTACTAATAAGACTCTTGAAGAAATAATTACTAAGAGAGTGATAATGAATAGAAAGTGTTATCACCCTAGTAATTCTCAGGTTGTGGGATGAGGATTTATATTTAAATAAAACCAGGGGTAACCAAGAACCTAGTTTTGAAATTCAGGATCTAGCCTTCCTAAATTTCGAAGAGGGATCTCTCCTTATGATTTAACTTTGTTTTTTGTTATAATATTTTAGGTTGGTTATAATTGGAAAATTGGTTTGGTTTGAATGTTTGGTTGGAATAAAAGGTACTTCAAGGTAAACCACAGAGGGATCTACCAGACCATTGGGCTACGGAGTCAAATTTTTTGGCAGGCAGAGCTAGGAAATAAGGTCAAAAGAGCAAATGTACTAAGGGCAGGGTAGATGACCTTCAAAGGGTTTGGAAATAGGATTTTTTGATGAAATGGTAATATCTGAACAAAAGGGAAACGAAGGATCCTTAAGTTACAGGAAATAATATGAAAGAAAGGGATCAAAAGGGACTAATATCACTTCAGGATTCTTAATCTGGATATCAGTAGAAAAAATATCAATGAATAACTAGTAAAAAAAAGGGAGCTTTTAACACTAATCCCGTTTAATCTTTCCTAGACAATCATTTAACATAGAAAACATATAAATGTATGTATGGAACTTAGAAAGATAAACAGTGAAAACAGGAAAATACTTGACTTATCTAATCAGCACAAGAATCCTGAGTTGTGATGTCTGTTTGACTTAGTTCCAGTCTGTTGCTTTAAAAATCGACTCAAAAAAACTCCCAATGTATTCAACAAAAATGTCTATAGCAGTCTTGACAAATTTTATTCCACCCTAAATACTTCAAAGAGTGAAGTATTTATACAAAATTATTACAAAATATCTGAGAGATGTGTAGGAATATCTGTAGGAGAAAATAAAGATTATTGCATAAAAGAGAGGGACAGCTACAAAACAAACTGGCAAGCTATCCTCTTATCAAGAAAAAATAGAACTAATTTATCTTATCAAAATTGATTTGTTGCTTTGTTGTAGATGCTTGTTGGCACTTGGAAACAATACTTATTAGAAGATAACTTGGAAGACAATCTTTCTAATTTACATTCTTTAACCTATGCTTCACCTCTAATATTCTTTCACGTTGCCACTTTTTTACTCTACCGCTGTAAAATCAAGAATTACAATAGTAAATATTGTTTTAACTGTTTCATTCTCAGATACTCTTTGACTCTGCTCTTTCACCTGATACACTTTCACTGCAAAATTTTACCCTTTGATAACTGTAAAAATGAAAAATATGACTGCTCTTGTTCTGCTCTGTTTGCATGCTATTATAACCAATTAGTAAATACTTTCCATTGCTCTACATTGGGTATTCTCATACCTTTCAACTTCCTGTAATTATCATCATCATCAATGTATTTTTCAAAGTTTGTTTTTATAACAAACAAGTGTTTGATCTCATTCTGTAGAAAGAACAAATTTTCAAAATATTGTAAAACCACTTTACCACTTGGGGAACCTTCTGGTAAAGGCTTGCTGACTTGTTCCTTGGCATGAGCTCTAACCTTTTTTTCATAATCAGTATGGAAAATCAAATTTTCATGGAAACCATGTATATCTGGAAGACCTGCTTCTCGTAAAGTCGTATATTTTGCATCGAACTTTGTGATTGATAAGTTCATGGTTCCACATTTCTCCTCTAAACTATTCATAATATTTCTTTTGGTTATGACTTTCCTAATTTGCATAATAGTTTCAGTCCTATCATGAATGTTTATTTCCTCCAATTCAGCTCTACTCTTTCTGTTCAAGAATCCAATAAGCCTTACAGCTTGTGAAGTTCTATCTACCAGTTCTACTTTAGTTTTCTGAATTTCTACCAGTGTTGCTTGCAATAAATCTCTTTGCTCATAGATAATCTGTATTGAGGGCCACTATAAATGAATAGCTTGAATTATATTAGCCCATAGGTGATTTTTGATATATGTTCCCTGCTCACTGAAGTTTACCTCTTTCTTCAAAGTATTCACCTGTTCTTCTAAGGCCTTTACTCTCTGTTAATATCCTTTAGAAGTTATTAAAGCATTCTTGTAGGAAGACTCAAGAATTTGATTAGTCTTTTTCAAAGTGATGATTTCTTTGTTTTTCAATGACATTTCTTCCATAGATTGAACTATATCTGTTGTACCTATTGCTTGATGTACCTGTGATGTGGATGATTCAGTGGCAGAGGTATCTATAGATGTTATTGAAACTGCAGTTTTCAATACTCCTTTTGGTGCCAAATTCTCTGCCAACGTCGAAGGAACAGCTGTACTGACAGTTGAAATGACTATAGGAATGGAGACCTCATTTTCTCTTTTCAATGTTTCATTTTCCTTCATCAGAGTTGCTGTCTGATTCTACATTTCTTTGATTTGGGCTGTCATCTTCAGTACTAGCTACATAGGCTCATCCTTTTCTTTTGGTTGTTGAAGAAGCTCCTTCACCTGTGGATGCTCACCCTGTGGAAGTTTAAGTTTCTTTCTTAAGACAACAATATCTTCATTCTTTTGCCTTATGAGTGTTTTAGCAACTTCAATGTTGGAGGGATCCACTCCAGTTTCTATCACCAAATATTTAAGGACTTGATCCTAAAATCCTTAGCATGTAAATATGCTTCATCTAATTTCATTTGAGTTTGTAAATTAGATACAGTCTTTTGAAGCATAGTATCACTCATGGTTTTGTTAACTACCTTTGAATACAACATTTCAGTGGTGCTTCTGTGGAATTCAATCTGATCTAATTCATGTATGGTATCAATGTCCATCTCTACATCTGTTTTAGTATAATCAGCAATTGACTTTGGATCTGTAATGGTGGGTTTCAGAAATGACATGATCATCTTGTTGGTGGAGTAATCAAAAGCAGTAAGCAATCTATCTTTGTTTCCTAGCTTTTCTTTAAGGAATTTAGAATAAACCTCATTCTTAATTTCCTCATTTCTTTCTCTGATCTGTTTGAATTTTTTCTGGATGTCTGAATCTGTCTCTTCTGTTACTTTGGAAGAGGAGGGAGCTTCTGAATTTACCTGCATTTCCACTATTTCTCTATCTTGTTCCTGTGTTAACACCTTCTCTTTCTGAATTTCTTTAAGTGTCTTATTGACAATTAATGTGGCTTCATCATCTATTTGTTGATCATTGTTGTTTTCTTGATCTTCATTGTCATCTATCTCTATTATCTTTTCTTTCTCAGCATCAACCATTTTTTCCCTTTTGTTGTAAATAATTTTAAATTTATTTTCTTCAATGGTTTCTGCTGTATAGCCTTCTTCATTCCTAGTCCTTTTGTTTGAAGCTTCTGTCTGCTCAGTGACTGTTATTGCCTGTGAATTATCTTTTTGTCTATCCTTCTCTATATTGGTAGAAGGATCAATCAATGTATTTTCTACCCATTCCATTTGATTTGCATATTTTTCAATTTCTGGTCCGAACTCATGAAAGAATGGTGTTAATTTACATTTGACCCTTATGTTACTCAAAATCTCTTGAGGATCATAGTTCCAATAAAATCTTTCTTGGAACTTGAATTATGATAATTTGCTGATTATTTCTTTCAAGGAATCCCTGTTATTTACTATGAAGGGACCTATCTGATTCTTCATCTTAAACTGTGTCTTATTTTTGAAAGCCATAAAATTCACTGCATCTGCATTCAGAATTTGCCTCAAGTACTCCAAAGCAAAAACCCTAATAGTTAGAAATTTGGGAAATTTATAAGGGGCCAGGTTTGCTCCAAATATCCTTAGTTCTGTGTGATTTTCATATAGGTACCAGTCACCTCGTTTCCAGTTTTCAAACAAATGTAGAATTCTCTTTATTTCCTCATTAACCCTTGTTTGCTCTGTCTTGTTCAATAAACTCATGGATGGTCTAATAAACAAATATGGGAAGTCCTTATAGCTGAATTCATTTCCATATTTTCTGATTAATGAAGTCCAAAGTACTACTGAAAGAGGTTTTCCTTCAACATTCATCTTCTGCAATGCAATTGGGAACTGTTCCGCTTGGAAAAAGAGGAAGAGGTGAAATAGATATGATGAATATCTAAACACTCCTTCTTTAGGCAACTTGTTTAATTGATAGTGTATATTATCAACAATGAATCTAGAAAAATTGAATAGCATTGCAGGGGGTTGTCCTGGGGATAAAGTAGAAAGGAAACCTAGAATTGATGCATCAGTGAACTCATCATTAGAATAACCTAGAATGAAGGAAAGCATAGAAATGATTTGTTTGGAAAATTCAGGAAAATTAGAGGTGGAATAAGGTGGATTTACTTTTGGGAAATCAACATGAGTAGGCATAAAGTTCTGAAGAATCATAAATTTCATAGGAAATTCCAATTCTAGGTACAATTGAGTTAAATCTTCAATGGATAACGAGACTACTCTTGGATCATGGTTCAGCTGGAGTATTTCATTAATGGATTCTACAGTTATAGAAAACAAGACCTCTCTATCTCTGTTTACAATACATCTCTGGTCAGAGACATAATTTAATTCGCATAGACTAATCAAGTCTTGAGATGGATGAGTGATTGGGACCACATATTTAGGCAAGCTTGAATCCCATAAAGATATATCATTTTACACTTTCTTCACATATTTCTCATGAAACTAGTTATGCACTTCAAGTAGATCGAACTCTGATGTCGCATCAGTAATTCTATAGTCTAAATCAATCAAGGAATCGCTCTCTTGAGAAGTAACAGGTGGTTGCAAAGGTCTGACCACTTCATTAGAATCAACTGTTAGGGCTGGGGTAGGCTTATTTATTTTAGAATATTCAGGCCTTGGAAGCTTGCTTGAGGAAGAGTTTTGGGTTTTTGGACTTCTAGTCTTAGGGGTGACCTGTTTTCTTGTCATTGTGGGGAAAACTAAGCAAGATTAAACTGTTTTCTTAGTTAATTTTGAAAACAGGGGCCAATTGAGTGAATCTGGGAGAAATTTGGGAATCTGGGCAAGGGTTTTGGGATGAAAACACAGGTTTTCAAGGTGTAGAAGACTGAAACAGGGGTTCAATAGCTCTTGGTGTAATTTAAATCAAATTGAACCGTGGAAATTGCCTTCAGATGTCCGAAAATGGCTTTAAAATAGAGTTAGGAGAAATGGAAAATTCTAGAAAAAATGTGCCATGGTTTGCCCTGTTTTTTCAAGGTTTGGGTATTTCTCAAATTGGAAATTATCTTCTTTTCTTCAATAAAACAGATACATAGTTTTAATTTTGATCTTTGAATGTATAAATTGGTGAGTTTTAGAACACAGAGAAATACCTTTTGCAGGTATTATGGTGGTCGAGGAGAGTTTGTAGGTTGGTATATGTCTTCAAACTGGTCGCAGTGGTTTCTATGGCGAAGTTCTGTGGTGAAATATGCTTCAGGGGGGGAAATTGAATAGAAAAAGTTTTGAACTGAAGTCCGAGCATGATTTCTCAATGGGCGAAGGCGCAAAAGATAAGAAAACAGTGAAAAATTAAGGTTAAAACCTTAGATTTTATTAATATGAAATGCATTGATGGCAGGTCATAGTCAATGGCGGGAGTAGTTTTGCTTTGAATGAAAACCAATAAACGGTATCTTGTGGATTTTAGGCTGTAATTTTTATCTCACTTTTGGAACGTGATCAAATGGAATTGAGACACGTAGTAGCGGCTAGTTTGGGAAAACAACTTTTATCGCGCAACTTTTATCAAATGTTGAACGATTACTTTTGTCGTGTGATATGCAATCTGCATCGTTGGATCTTGAAAGGCGATGAAAATGGTCAGGATGACTTGGGAAGCTATGGGGGAAAGGTAAGGTGGGGCAAAGCTTTTAATGTGAGCCATTGATCTTGAAAGGTAAGGATCTACGGTGTGAGATAAATGCGATATCGGGGAAGGGTGGGGCATGAAGATTAGTTGTCGCATTTATCTAAGACCATTGGATTAAAATAGCATTGGTGATCGGGCGGCTGGGGATGAATCGCGAAAAAATTGGGTTAATTCAATGGATTAATAGGTTTATGTATATATAAACTAGGTTTATATATAGGGTAACATGCACGGGGCGGGTTAATGGGGATTTTAACCAAGGTTTGATCTTTATATGAAACAAGAGGTTCCATATATCATGAAAGGGAAAAAGCTTAAGGCTCTTAACCTTAGGTTGAAGTATGCAGGAAATGGGAGTATAAGTATTCTTTTTCTGTGTTATTTTAAATACAGAGTATGTAAATAAAATGCGCCTTTTGCAAATTTAATTATATTATATTGTTTTAGATTTATTTAAAGTTCTAAAACTATAGGGGAGTGGGGATATTTTATTATGGGTAGTTTTATATCAAAGGTATAATTTTGGGTTGTATTTTCAACATGTGAGTAATATCGTTGATAGAAAAAGCATATAATATGGGGTTTTTGGGATATTTAAATAAAAAGAAGTTATATTAATAGGACTAGGATTTATTATAGGGAGTTAATAAAATAAGTTAAATGTTAATATGAATAGGGACAATGTAATACATCAAAATACAATTATATAACTAAGTAAAGTGAAAACCTTAAAGCAAAGCTTTATTATCATAATTTTATAACTTTAACTTAGGATATAATGTCCTTTTGAGGGTTTTTATGCTTTATGAGATGTAGGCAGTTAATCAAATGAGCCTTTATGTAACATTTAAGTAAGAAAAGAGTTCTCACTTATGAAGTTAAATAGTGATGAGTGCATGAAGGGTAAATGATGCGATGTCCGAGATTAATGTAGAAACTTAACATTTTCAACTAATCAGTATTGAGCCTTGGGTCCGGTCCCAATGGAAGTCAAGGAAATTCCTTGAGCCTCTTTAACTGATAGTCTAGAATGTTAAATAGCTATGGGGAAGGGAAATTAGTTGTTTGTGGCCTGGTGAAAGATATTTACAATGGGTTTTGAACCGTTATTCTACCTACCCAATCATATCTTCTAACATTGTTTCTTCCATTTTGAGCAGGTGCATTTCAGCTGGCAACCTTACAACATTTTTTTTTTTTTTTTGAAAGTAGTAAACTATATAATTCTACACTTATTTCATCCAAAAATCCATATTAAATTGTTAGATTCTTTTTTTTCTCTACCTAACTACTGAATTGTCATGATTAAACTGTATGACAATTATTTATTCACTATCTATAACATTTGAAATTGAAATATGACAAGTCAAGATTAAATTGTTCAACTCATCACAGATTATGGCATTTATTGACACTCTGCCATAATCAACTGTAAAAGTAAAAGTAGTAGCATTTAGACTTGCACACTTTCATGTTTTATTCATCTTTTTTCTTTTGGGCTATATTATTTTTTCTAAGTCCTTTGATTTTTCTTTTAGAACTTATTACCCTCTTTTTTTATTTTTATTTTTTTATTTTTTTATTTTACAAAATTTTGGGAAAGTAACTTGTAGAAAGAAAAATTTCTACATATTTACAAGACTACCATCAGTCAAGTGAAAATTATGAATCCTATATTTATAGGTTACTAACATCAGCTTCACTTGGGGATGGCATTTCCTGGTGGAATGTCAATAACTCTGAGATCAGTAGCCGTCAACTTTAACCTTGATGATCTTGTAATTGTCTTCTGATTTCTGTAACAATTCATACTTGTGATATTTTATACTACAAATCTTAGGGCCTTCTCTTCGGGCTTCAACTTTGTAGATAAAATTTCCAATCCAATCTGCACACTTGCAATGAATATTTACAATGATAAAAGTCAATGAATCTAACTGGTGACAGACTCAGAAGAATAGTAGTGTTTTAGCATCCTACCATTCACTGGTCCTTCTTGAAGTTCAGTTCCATCCAAATTCTTGATGGAAAAAGAATTGTTACCTTTGTAACCATATATCACATAAGGTCCTTGCCATAGAATGTCAAATTTTCCATGTTTTCCTTTGTCCTCTCTCTGTAAATCCCATCTCAAAACTTGATCTCCAATGAAAAAATCATCTTCTTTACTTTTTGTCAAAAATATTTTTTATTTTATCATGTAGAACTTGAGATCTTTCATAAACTTCCTCCCTAGTTTGTTGAAGATGTATGGTTTCATTAATTCTTCATTGAATATCATTTGTTTCCACCTGTGATTCCTGAATGATCTTCATGACTGGAACACCCAAGGAAGATGGGAAAACTACATCCATTCCATAGACAATTTGATAAGGTGAAGTTCCAATAGACTTATTTATGGTAATTCTAACAGCCCATAAGGCATAGATTAGCTTTTGGTTCTAGGTCTTTTTGTTTTCTTGAAGTAATTTTTTTATGATATTGATTAATCTTTTGTTTGATGATTTGGCTAAACCATTACCCTGGGGATAATAAGTAGTAGAATGACCTAAGGTAATATGGTATTTATGACATAAAGAAATCATTTTCTTGGATTTGAATGCAGCTGCATTGTCAGCAATAATATTATGTGGGCATCCAAATCTTGACAAAATATTACTTTCTATAAATGATATTATAACTGAATCAGTGGCTTGCCTAGTGGGAATGGCTTCTATCCACTTGGTAAAATAATCTGTAGAAGTTAAAATCCATTTATGTTGGCCTGAGGATGGAGGGTGTATTTCACCAATGAAATGTAACCCCCATTGTTGAAATGGATTTTCAGTAGATATAGGCTTAAGAGGTAAGGGAAATAGTTTATTTTTCCCTTCAAAAATCTAACATTTGTGACAGGAGGTAACAATTTTTTTGACATCAGAAAATAAATTTGGCCAGTAGAAGCCAACTCTCAGTATTTTATCTACTTTAATCTTCCAATATAAGTGGTCCGCACAGTCACCTGCATGAAATTCCTCGAGAATTTTGTTAGCCTCTGATTTTAATAAACAATTTAGTAAAATCCCACTATTTTCACTCCAATAAAGTGCATTATTTAGTATACAAAATCTCATTGCTTATTGTTTGATGAATCTGGATTTGGTTTTAGTTAATCCAGGAGGAGCTTTTAAACGTGTGTGTACAAATATAATATCAAAGTACCATGGTGATTCTAGATAGGCCTCACTAATCAATGGAGTCGCCATCTCTTCCCGGTCATGTATTTGTGCAATGAAATTTATATCTAAAGCATTACAATTGGATTCAACCATCAATCTGGCTAAACCTTGTCCTTTAATGAGCTTTGTTGGTTTGAATTCCAGATCATATTCAAGGATAGTAGCAACCCACTTTCCTCTCCTACCATCAGGTCCATCTTGTGTCAGAATATCTTTGATTACAACATTGGGGACGTATGCAATGATGTGGGAATGGAGTATGTAAACTCTGAAATCCTTTATGGCTTTAACCAAGGCTAAATCTTGTTTTTCCATTATATTATACTTTAGAGGTGCATCTCTAAGGGCTTTACTAAAAAATGATATTGGCTGTTCAAAACATTGGTTGTGTTTCTGCAGTAGAACTGCAGCTATGGTATGTTCTAAGGCAAATGAAAAGATTATGAACTATTTTTTGTAATCTGGGCTGATTAGGACTGGTTCTTTTGTCAATGTCTGTTTTATGGATTCAAAAGATTGTTTGTCTTTAACAGTCCATTTTATTGCAAAGCCCTTTTTAACCATATTGTTGAGTTCTTTTATGATTTCAGCCAAGTTAGAGACAAATATTCTCAAAAAATTAATTTTACCCAATAATTCTTGAAGTTCCTTTATGTTCCTTGGTGGTTTAATGTTTAAAATAGCTTCAATTCTTGCAGGTTCTATCCCAATGCCTTCCTTGGGGATTATGTGTCCTAACATTTTTCCTTCTTCTAGTCGAAAAAGAGTCTTTTTACGATTTAAGGATATACCATATTTTCGACACTTGATAAAGACTTGTCTCAGGTGATCCAAGTGTTCTTAATTTGTTTTTGAAAAGACAGTAATATCATCAAGATAGATAACTAAAAATTCATGGATTTCCTTAGCAAAGGAAATATCCATGGCCCTCTGAAATGTAGCTCCTGCATTTTTCAATCCAAAAGGCATTTTCACATACATAAAAGTGCCCTAAGGAGTGGTAAATGCAGTTTTAGTTTGATCATCTTCATGAACTAGAATTTGATTATAACCAGAGAAACCATCTAGTAAAGAAATTCTTGAAGAACCTGCCACCCTCTACAAAATATGGTCCATTTTAGGCAAGGGGTAATTGTCTTTCAAAGAAGCTTTATTGAGATTTCTAAAGTCTATACATAGTCGAATTTCTCCTATTTTCTTTCGGGTAGGCACTAAGTTAGAAATCCAATCAGAATATCTGACTGGTGCAATTATGTGTGCATCATACATTCGTTTAACCTCTTTTTCAATTAAAGGTAACAAAATTGGATTAATCCTTCTTAATTTTTGTTGAAAAGTTTTTTGATTTTCTTTGAAAGGAATATTATGTTGAATTATGTCTTTATTGTAAGTTTTTAGATCTTTGTAACCCCATGCAAAGACATCTTGATATTCTTTAAAAAGTTCTATATATTTAACCCTTTCTTCTGATGGTAAGGATTTTGACATTTTGACCATTTTTGGTTTTTCATTTGTTCCTATACTACACTCTTCAATATTAGACTTGACTGGTTCCATCTTTGGCTTTTTGGGCACATCATTGGAATCAAACAAGTCTTCTAAGGGAGTCAAACCATTTGGTAAAATTTTATGTTTCAAATCTATCAAATCTATCTCATCTTCAATCATTTCCTCTATATCTACTTTTTCCAAGTCATCTATATCATTCTGAGTAAATATAGTGGGTCTATCAAAAATATGTACATCTAAATCATCTATTTGATAAAAATTTGAGTCTATGTTACAAGGTGAATCTATATTACAATCATTATCAATTTGGGAATTCTGAAAATTTCCTTCATTGTTCAAAAAGTGATAGATTTGTTCATCTTCTGAAAAAAAATTGTCAGTATTTTACATTATCTGGGACAATAGGTCTGTGTTTGATTTCAGCAGTGCATTTTTGTATTGGTGAAAATGGAAGTTTCCAGGTGCTGGAAAAGGTTGCTAAACAATGGGCTTGTAGATTCTCTTTCTAGGAATAATAGCAAACTTGCTTTCTAACAAATCCTCAACCAAAATATTTTGTTGTGTCCCTGTATCTTGCCAATCTGGGATTGTGGATAGAGTATTCTGCGTTTATTTTTTTGATAACTAACTCTGAATCTCCCATGATCAATATTCTTTGGCCTCCCAATTTTCTAATGATTTGGAGACCTAAGATTAAAGCCTCATAATCAACCATGTTATTGGTGCATTTGAAATTCAATCTAAAGGCATGCCCTTGGGAATGGCTAGTTTCAATGTTGGTGATCCACATACCAGCTCCAGCTCCAAATTTATTTACTGAACCATCAAAATCTAAATGCCATAAAGCTTCATGACCAATGTAATCCTCCATTATTTTAGGCTTTATATCAGTGAGCTCAGTTTGGATATTATTATGATCAGAGTTACAAAGAATAAAGGAATCATGATCAGTGGGAGTTGAATAGATTGGATAATTAGTAGGTCTCTTAGGACTACTAATCATAAAATTCATTAAGGTTTCTCTGTAAAGCTTTTTGGGCTGTCCAAATACCGAGATAGTGGCATAACTCATGTCAAGTTGTAGAGATCCCTGCAACTTTTCTCCCCATGACAGAGAAAGAAGCATGCCATACTTTGGCAGGATATCAACTACCACAACATCCACGATCATGCTTTTACTAGGATATTGGACCAATTTCACACATAAATCCTTAATCAATCCTATGCATTGGACTTTACTTGAATCAAAAGAGAATAAATCTTTATATGACCGGGTTATGTCTAGACTCAATGTTTCCATTATTGCTTTAGGCATTAGATTATGGGAAGCTCCAGTATCTAGCAATGCATTATGTAATATATAATCATAGACAGTAAGACTTAAGTAAAATGTAGGTACTAACCCATCTAAATGCTTGCCATCTACATTTGGACCAAATATTAATTCAGGTCTATCATCACTCATATTAATTGTATCCTCATTTTCATTTACATTCAATATTTCAGTAATAATAGATCTATACAAGTCAATTTTAGCCAATTCAGTTAAGGGAATGGCTATCTTCAACTTAGATATTTCAGATTGAATATTAAATGTTGACTGAGATTTGATAGCTTGAACTAATTCATCTTTTTGAATTATGGTTTGGGATGATTTTTCTTGAGTTTCACCAGTTGTTTTACTGTTTCCAGTTTGAGTTTGTTGATTACTGCTATCTTAATTTCTTTTTTCAAAGGCAGTTTGAGTAGAAGCAGAAGCTTTATCATATTTTGAAGCGGATGTTTTTTTAGAAGGGTCATTGGTTTTCTTGCTTCGAAGGTTATATTGACTATGAATTTTTTTTATAGCAGAATCATAACCTTGTTTAAAATCAAAAGATTCATTAGAGTCTAGTCTGAGTTGTTGAAGCTCAACTATTTCTAAATCTTCTTGTGTGAGGAAAATGGTATTGCTTTCATATATCCCCATCACTATATTAATGTCTTCCTCTTCATCATCATGATCACGAGAACTTTGAGGATAGTTCTCTTGAAATGGGGTTCTTATGTTCTGATCTGGAGTAGCCTCTTTAGCCTTTCCAGGATTGTTGTTTTTCCAAAAATTTGGATTCCTTATTTGGGGTTGATTGTCCCAAGCAGGATTTCATTCCATTTTATCTAATCTATCTACCACTCTATCTAAAATTTTTGGCAAGAAGATCTAATTTTGTTTCAGAATTTGATGTTTCCTCTTTTATAGTGACCCTTCTTTCATTTCTCAATCTTGCTTTTCTGGCTAAGATATTAATTTCTACACTGACAGCATTCAGTTGCATTTGTTCTAGAGTCTCTGCATCTCTTTCTCTTAGTTGGTAAGCCATGTCTACATCAAAACAATCAGGGAATTTGAGCAGCATGGAATATGGAGTGGGTTTAAGATATGCAAGAATAGAATTGTAGATATTGTTGTATCTAGTGCAAAATTCCTGAACTGACTCAGTAGGATTTCTCCTCATGGAATCAAATTCTGATAAATTTTTTAAAGAATTTTTCTTTTTCTCCCATTTATTTATAAAGGCTCTATGAAATGCAGCTAAATCTCTGATACTACTAGCAGTTAAATTCTTAAATCATTTTTTAAATTCTCCAGTTATACCTTGGGAAAAAAATCTCATTTGAACATCAGCTTCATCTATTTCATAGATCTTGTTGAGTTCCAAAGATGATCTTTTCTTCCACCACATTCCACTTCATTTCCTTTGTCCATTATTAATTACAGGCTTAAATGATCAATAAGATTAATTAAAATTTCTTTAAGAATGTATATAATGGCTAACTCGCTATATTTTCATGATTTTGTTGTTGTAGTACTTTTTGACTAGACCTAGCTACAGAATGCAGACATTTTGTAGCTAGTTTCCGATTCTGCAGCTGTCTTCATGTCTACGCAGGTTCCAGGTGTCATCACAAGGAAAAACACATATGGTCGTATTCCACATCATTCCCCCATCATCTCTTTCTCTCCACGAAGTCTGAACAGAATTATACATGTGGTTATGCACGTGGGAAACTAAACTAGGAGATAGACTCCTAATAGAACAAGGACTGTACAGATGTCCTTAATCATAATACGAGACCACCCCCAGAGTTCTAGTTTGATTTTAATTTGAAAATACATTTATTCCTATGTTATCTCGAAGACAGTTATGTAATTTTGTTATAAGTATGGCTCGGGAGACCGAGAAATAGCCGGTTATATTTTGTTTTTGGTTGCTAGATCTCAGAAGTCCGAAACACTTTGTTTTGAAGTATTTTCTCCTTTAATGAAAGAAGCATCACTTTATTGAAAGCGCTGAGTCAATCTTAAAGTAGATTTGCGTGCTACTCCGGTGGTAGAGGGCCCCTGCTACCTGAGAAGCCTTGTTCATATGGTTTAGATAAGTAACTACATTCCTAGTTTAAGCAATTTTCTGAACTCTGTGTTTTTTTCACTTGAATTGGATGCTACAGTTTAGACTTGTTCTTACTAATTCTTCCAAAAGATTACTAATATTGAATGAGGTATAACTGTAGTGTTTTAGGAGTTAGTTGCATTTCTTTGAAATTTATATTTTTATGCTCAAGTACATCAGTTGTTACAGCTAGTCTTGTTCCTATTAATCTCTTCCAAAATATCACTAACTTCGGATGGGACATAGCTGTGATGTGTTTGAGCTTACTACGTTTTGTTGAAATTTATGTTTTCATGTTCATTTGCATTGAATGATACAGCCAGACTTGTTTTTACAAACTCTTCCAAGACATCACTCATATTGAACGAGAGAGGGCTGTAGTATTCCATAGAATTAGTTGCATTTTAGTTCAGTTGACATACTCCGGAGGTAGATGTCACTTTAGTTTAATTTTGTCACTGTATTTCAAGTTTGATAATGGCACTCCAGTTCAACTTTGTTCATTGTACTTCAAGTTAGATTAGTGGAATTCTACTTTAGTTCCAGTTCACTGTCTTTCAAGTTAGGTTAATGGCATTTTAGTTTAGTTTTGGTCACTGTGTTTCAAGTTTGATCAATTGCATTTTAGTTCAGTGTTATCCATTGTCCTTCAAGTTATATTAATTATCCAAATTAGACTTCATGGCCTTCATTGTTTACAAACCACTCTTGTTCTGACTTTCTATTAATGCATCAACATATGGAAGGGATTGGTGATATCAGGTTAAGGTCTTGATTGTTTTGCAATGTTTTGCAATTTCACAAATAAGCCTTTTTCCCAAGAAATATTCTAGAAAAGCTTTAACTGTAGAATGAGGTTTAGTAGTGATAAGTCAAGCTGCATAATAGATTCATTTTAGCATTACAATTTAATTCAGAGTAGAAATCTTACTGTGCTACAAGTAATCTTTTCCAATTGTGTTCCAATAAACTTCTAGTCATGGATGAGATTCTTTGTAATATTGTAAGATGATTGTTTAACTTAGGAGAACCTCATTTGTACTAAACTTGTACTTTTCTCAAGCTATTCCAACATATTTCTAATGAATGAATTGGATAAGTTCATGTTATGAGTTATTGAGTTCATGTTGTGATTTATGAGCCATTATCAAGCCTTGCATTTTCTATTCTTTAGTGTCATACATAGGTTAGAATAGGTTTTACTCTGTTTTAGTGTACCCTTCCACTTATCTTTACCAACACTTAGTTCTTTTCCTTTTTTAACATAAAACCATAAAACCAAAAACATCAGAAAACACTAAACACAACATAGTGAGAAACAAATACCTAGGCACACATAGTGCACCACACTTCAGCATTTTACTAGCCCTGGTTGATAATTAATGAACTCAATTTAGGAACACTAAGTTGAGCACTACAGATCTCACAAAAGTCATTCATTTTGGTTACATTTTTTTGTGCAGAATATTGTGAGAGACCATCAAATAAGGGAAAAATTTTCTGATATCCATCTGGCATATCATTGAGAGGTTGGGGTAAAACCAGGGGAGCATGTCTGGATACCATGACTTGGATTTTTGCTAAACTAGGAGGTACAGTAGTAGTGGCAGGAATAGTATTGTTTATAACAGTTGATGAAGTAGTGCTTATATAACTAGTACATGCAGTGGTAGTGGATGTGGTGGACTGAGTAGATGATGCAAATACTATCTTAGGCTACACAGGCAACTCAGCAATGAATGGTTTTGTGGATGAACTTGCGGTGGATTGAGGGTATGATGAATATATGATCCTAGGCTGCAAAGGCAACTCAGGACTAACAGGCTTTGTGGGTGAATTGGCAGTGGAGTCTATAAATGAAGTGGCAACATACAAAGTTGAATATGCTGTTGAAAACACTGTGGTATATAATTTAGAAACTGGAGGCTTAAATTGAGACAAAAAATTGGCTAATTTCATAGCTTCATCAATGTCTTTAATTCGTGTAACATTAACCCTTTCTACTGGACTTTGACTTTCATATTTTTTTGATTTCATTGATGCTGAAATAATTTTCTATTTCTCATTCACAAAAGAAGTAAAAAAAGGATCTATGACAGTTTCCTTTAAATCAATTTCAGATTTATTTCTAAATAATTAATTTTCAAACTTGAAATCAAAATAAATATCTGATAAGCTCACTAATTCTTTGGGTAATGAATTAGATTTTCTTAGGGGCACTTCAGTTTCTAAACTAGCAATCTGTTTTTTCTTTTTCCGATCTGGGTTAGACTGTCTACTATATCTACAGGGTTGGGATCATGGTTGGATCTAGTATAATAGACTTTCTTGGGAGCCATAATGATTATTGTATAAATACCCACAACCTTTAAAATTAACCTTAAATTAGGAAAGATATGTTTTAAAAAATCTTCCTCTAAGATTAAACTTAAAACTGGAGAGTGGTTAGTTCCCCAGTATGGTCGCCAGTATGTTATCACCCTAGTAATTTTCAGGTTGTGGGATGAGGATTTATAGCTGAAGAAAACTAGGCGTAACCAAGAACCTACTTTTGAAATTCAAGATCTAGCCTTCCTAAATTCCGGAGAGGGATCTCTCGTTATGATTTAACTTTGTTTTTTGTTATAAGATTTTAGGCTAGTTATAATTGGACAATTGGTTTGGTTTGAATGTTTGGTGGGAATAAAAGGTACTTCAAGGTAAACCACAGAGGGATCTACCAGACCATTGGGCTATGGAGTCAGATTTCTTGGCAAGAGGAGCTGGGAAATAAGGTCAAAAGATAAAATGTACTAAGGGCAGGGTAGATGACCTTCAAAGGGTTTGGAAATAGGCTTTTTTGATGAAATGCTAAGATCTGAAAAAAATGGAAATGAAGGATCCTTAAGTTACAGAAAAGAAGATGAAAGAAAGGTATCAAAAGGGACTAAGAGTAGTTAAGGCTTTTTAATCTGGATATTAGCAGAAAACATATCAATGAATAAATAGTAAAAAACAGGGAGCTTTTAACACTAATCATGTTTAAGCTTTCCTAGTCAATCATTTAAGACAGAAAACATGTAAATGTATGCATGGAACTTATAAAGATAAATAGTGAAAACAGAAAAATACTTGAATTATCTGATCAACACAAGAATCCTGAGTTATGATGTCTGTTTGACTTAGTTCCAGTCTGCTGCTTTACAAATTGAATCACACAAACTCCCATTGTATTCAGCAAAAATGTCTATAGTAGTCTTGACAAATTCTATTCTACCAAAATACTTCAAAAAGTGAAGTATTTATACAAATTGATTGTTTACAAAATATCTAAGAGATATGAGAGAATATCTCTAGGAAAAAATAAATATGATTACATAACAAGAGGGACAGCTGCCCAACAAACTGGCAATCTTTCCTCTTATCAAGAAAAAATAGGACTGATTTATCTTATCGAAATTGATTTGTTGCTTTGTTGTAGATGCTTGCTGGCACTTGGAAACAATATCTTGTTAGAAGATAGCTTGGAAGACAATCTTTATAATTTATATCCTTTAACCTGTGCTTCACCTCTGATACTCTTTCACGTTGCTACATTTTTAATTTACTTTTGTAAAATGAAGAATTACAACAGTAAATATTGATTTGATTGTTTTATTCCTGGATACTCTAGTACTTTGCTTTTTTCACCTGATACACTTTCACTGCAAAATTTTACCCTTTGATAACTGTAAAAATGAAAAATATGACTGCACCTGATCTGTTATGTTTGCAATGTTGCTATAACCAATCAGTAAATCCTTTCCATTTCTCTGCATTGGGTATTTGCATACCTTTCAATTTCCTGTAACTCTCATCAACATCAGTGTATTTTGCAAAGTTTGGTTTTATAGCAAACATTTGTTTGATCTCATTATGTAAAAAGAACAAATTTTCAAAATATTGTAAAACCAATTTACCACTTGGAGAACGTTGTGGTAAAGGCTTGCTAACTTGTTCCTTGGCATGAGCTCGGATCTTCTTGTCATAATCAGTCTGGACCATCAATTTTTCATGGAAACCGTGTATATATGGAAGCCCTGCTTCTTGTAAAGTTATATATTTTGCAAGGAACTTTGTGATTGATAGGTTCATGGTTTCACATTTCTCCTCTAAACTATTCATGATATCTATTTTGGTTATGACTTTCCTGATTTGCAGAATATTTTCAGTCCTATCATGAAGGTTTATCTGCCATTTTTGCTTTAGTTTTCTGAATTTCTACCAGTGCTACTTGCAATAAATCTCTTTGCTCATAGATAATATGTATTGGGGGCCACTGTAAATGAATAGCTTGAATTATATTATCCCATAGGTGATTTTTGATATATGCTACCTGCTCACTGAAGTTTACCTCTTTCGTCAAAGTCTTCACTTGTTCTTCTAAGGCCTTTAATCTATGTTCATGTCCTTTAGAAGTTATTAAAGCATTCTTGTAGGAAGACTCAAGACTTTGATTAGTCTTTTTCAAAGTGATGATTTCTTTGTTTTTCAATGACATTTCTTCCATAGATTGAACTATATCTGTTGTACTTGTTGCTTGCTGTACTTGTGATGTAGATGATCTAGTGGTAGAGGTATCTATAGATGTTATTGACGCTGTAGTTGTCAATACTCCTTTTGGTGCCAAATTCTTTGCCAGTGTAGAAGGAACAACAGTAGTTGCCATTGGGATGACTGTAGGAATGGAGACCTCATTTGCATTTTTTAATGATTCATTTTCTTTCATCAGAGTCTCTGTCTGATTCTCCATTTCTTTGATTTGAGCAGTCATCTTTAGTACTAATTGCATTAATTCATCCTTTTCTATTTTCTGCTGAAGAGTCTCTTTTGCTTGTGGATGCTCACTCTGTGGAAGTTTCAGTTGTTTTCTTAAGGCAACAATATCTTCATTCTTTTGCTTTATGAGTGCTTTAGCAACCTCAATATTGGAAGGATCCATCCCAATTTCTATAACCAAATCTTCTAAGGACTTGATCCTTGAATCCTTAGCATGTAATGATGCTTTGTCTAATTTCATATGTTTCTATAAATTGGACACAGTCTTTTGTAGCATAGTAGCACTCATAGTTTTGTTAACCACTTTTGAATAAAGCATTTCAGTGGTACTTCTATGGAATTCTATCTGATCTAATTCATGTATTCTATCAATGTCCACCTCCACATCTGTTTTAGTATTTAATCTGCAATTGATTTTTGATCTGCAACTATTGGCTTAAGGAATGACATGATCATCTTATTTGTGGAGTAGTCAAAAGCTGTCAGCAACCTGTCTTTTTTCCCTAGATTTTCTTTGAGGAATTGAGAATAAACTATATTTTTAATCTCCTCATTTCTTTCTTTGATTTGTTTGTATTTCTTTTGAATGTCAGAATCTGTCTCTTCTGTTGCTTTGGAAGAGGAGGGAGCTTCTGAATTTACCTACATTTCCACTATTTCTCTATCCTGTTCCAATGTTAGCACCTTCTCTTTTTTAATTTCTTCTAGAGTCTCATTCACAATTATAGAGGCTTCATCATGAGTTTGTTGATCATTATTATTTTGTTGATCTTCAGTGCCATCTATTTCTATTGTCTTTTCTTTCTCAGTAGCAGTCATTTTTTCCCTTTTGTTGTAAATAATTTTGAATTTATTTTCTGCAATAGTCTCTGCTGTATAGCCTTCTTCATTCCTGGTCCTTTTGTTTGAAGCTTCTGTCTGCTAAGTGACTATTATTGCTGGTGAATTATCTGTTTGTTTCTCATTCTTTGTATTGTCAGTAGGATCAATCAATGTATTTTCTATCCATTCCATTTGATTTGCATATTTTTTAATTTTTGGTCTGGACTCATGAAAGAATGGTGTTAACTTGCATTTGACCCTTATGTTACTCAAAATTCCTTGAGGATCATAGTTCCAATAAAAGCTTTCTTGGAACTTGAATTCTAAAAATTTGCTGACTATTTCTTTCAAGACATCCCTGTTATTTACTATGAAGGGACCTATTTGATTTTTGAGCTTAAACTGTGTCTTCTTTTTGGAAGCCATAAAATTCACCGCATATGCATTCGAAATTTGCCTCAAGTACTCCAAAGCAAAAACCCTGATAGTTATAAATTTGGGAAATTTATAAGGGAACAAGTTTGCTCCAAATATCCTTAGTTCTGTGTGATTTTCATATAGATACCAGTCACCTAATTTGCAGTTTTCATACAACTGTAGAATTCTCTTTATTTCCTCATTAACCCTTGGTTGCTCTGTCTTGTTCAATAAACTCATCGCTGGTCTGATAAACAAATCTGTGAAGTCCTTATAGTTGAGTTCATTTCCATATTTTCTAAGTAATGAAGTCCAAATTACCACTGAAAGAGGTTTGCCTTCAACATCCATCTTCTGAAATGCAATTGTGAACTATTCTTCTTGGAAAAAGAGGAAGAGGTGAAATAGATATGATGAATATCTAAAAACTCCTTCTTCAGGAAACTTGGTTAACTAATAGTGTATATTATCAGCAATGAATCTAGAAAAATTGAATACCATTGCAGGATGTTTCCCTGGGGATAAAGTAGAAAGGAAACATAGAATTGATGCATCAGTGAACTCATCATTAGAATGACCTAGAATGAAGGAAAGCATAGATATGATTTGTCTGGAAGATTCAGGAAAATAAAATGTGGAATAGGGTGTACTTACTTTTGGGAAATCAACATGAGTAGGCATAAAGTTCCGAAGAATCATAAATTTCCTAGGAAAATCCAAGTCTAGGTACAAATGAGTTAAATCCTCAATGGATAACGAGACTACTCTTGGATCATGGTTTAGCTGGAGTGTTCAGATGGAGTATTTCATTAATGGATTCTGCAGTTATAGAAAACAAGACCTCTCTATCTCTGTTTAAAATACATCTCTGGTCAGGGACATAGTGTAATTGGCATAGTCTAATCAAGTCTTGAGTTGGATGAGTGATTGAGATCACATATTTAGGCAAGTTTGAATCCCATATAGGTAAATCATTTTCAACTTTCTTCAAAAAAATTTCATGATAACAATTATGCACTTCAAGTAGATCAAACTCTAATGTAGCATCAGTAATTCTATAGTCTAAATCAATTAAGGAACTGCTCTCTTCAGAAGTAACAAGTGGTTGCAAAGGTCTGACCACTTTAGTAGAATCAGCTGTTAGGGCTGGGGTAGGCTTATTTATTTTAGAAGATTCAGGCCTTAGAAGCTTGCTTGAGGTAGATTTTTGGGTTTTTGGACCTCGAGTCTTAGGGGTGACCTATTTTCTTGTCATTTTAGGGAAAAATAAGCAAGATTAGACTGTTTTCTTAGTTAATTTTGAAAACATGGGCCAATTGAGCAGATCTGGGAGAAATTTGGGAATATGGGCAAGGGTTTTGGGATAGAAAACACAGGTTTTCTAGGTGCAGAGGAAAAAAAATGATTTTTCTATGTGTTTAAATCAATTTGAACCGTGGAAATTTCCTTTAGATGGCCGGAAACACTTTAAAATAGAGTTTGAAGGAAATGGAAACTTCTGAGGAAAATTTTCTAGGGTTTCCCCTATTTTTTCAAGGTATAGAATATACTCAGATTTGGTAATTTCAGTTTCTACATGCAAACTGGTTTACAAGTTTTAATGTCGCTCTTTCAAATTGAGAATTTGCAGGTTTATATCATTGAAAAATACCTTTTTCAGGTGTTGTAGCAGTTGATAAAGGTTTCAGGTTGTACCAGTCTTCAAACTGGTTGCCGTAGCTTAGTAGGAAACGTTGAGAGTCTTTTGTGGCGAAATTCAGAGGGGAAATCTGCTTCAGAGGGACAAATTAGTCAGCGAAGGTCTTGAAGTGGAGTTTAGGCGTAGTTATTCAATGGGCGAGGGGACAAACGATGCAAAAATAGTGAAAAATCAAAGGTTAAAACCTTTGATTTTATTACTCTGCGTAGCATTAATGGCATGTCACAGTCAATGGCAGGAGCGATTTTCATTTTGAATGCGAAAATCATCAGGGGTTATCGCGGTACTCTTAGGTGGTAAGATGTTTTTAAATTTTGTAACACGATCCAATTAAAATTGGACACGTAGCAGATGGCGGTATAGTGAAACAAATTTTATCGAGTAAATTTTTGCAAACTACGCCCGTTCACTTTTGGTGCGCGATATGAGATCCGCAGCATTGGATCGGGATGGATGAAGCGAACGGTCAGGATGTCTCGGGAAGCTGCGGGGGAAAGGTAAGGTGGGACCCATGTTTAATATTAGTTGTTGATTTGATATCAAAGATCAATGGTCATGGCTCGACACGATGAGAATGGTGGGGTATGAGACTAGGTGATCGCACTCAGTGTGAACTGTCGGATTAAAAAGAGTTTGAGGATCGGATGGTTATGGCTTAATGCGACGGGGAAGGATGGGGCATGAAGCAAGTTCATCACGTTCAATGCAAACCATTGGATTATGATTGAAAAGATGATCGGAGGGTTGAGGATGAGCACAAGGGCGCTAGTTTATTTGATGAAGTTAATGTATAAAAGGAGTTTGTACATAGAATGGGTGGGTTAATAGAGGTTTTTAAACTAGGGTTTAGACTTTGGTAAGGGGATATGTAACGGGAAAAAAGGGGTAAGGTTAAAATTGTAACCGTGGGTAAAGCTTGTGCGGGAACGGGACTAATGGGCAAATAAACTCTTTTTTGCACACATGTTTTATATACACAATATGTAAATAAACTGTGTATTTTGAAATCTTTATTATATAGTTTTAGATTTATTTAAAGTTTTAAAACTATAGGGGAGCAGGGATATTTTATTATGGGTAGTTTTATATCAAAGGGATAATTTCGGGATGTAATTTCAACATGTGAGTAATATATTTGATATAAAAAGCATATAATATGGGGTTTTTGGGATATTTAAATAAAAAGAAGTTATATTAATAGGACTAGTATTTGTTATAAGGAGTTAATAAAATAAGTTAGATGTTAATATGAATAGGGGAAAATGAATACTCAATAAATACATTTGTATGACTAAGTAAAGTGAAACATCTTCAAGTAAGTTTATCATTTCATGATTTCACCACTTAGCATAAAGTACTTTATGAGGGTTTTCATGTTTTGTAAAATGGAGGGAATTAATCAAATGGGCTTTTATGTAACATTTAAGTAAGAAAATAGTTCTCACTTATGGAATTAAATGGTGATGAGTTGATGAAGGGTAAATGATGAAACTTTCTGGGATTAATGTAGAAACTTAACATTTTCAACTAGTCAGTCATTGAGCCTTGGGTCCGGTCCCCACAGAAGTCAGGGAAATGCCCTGAGCCTCTTTGAATTATATTCTAGAATGATAAATGGCTATGGGGAGGGGAAATTAGTTATTTGTAGCCTGGTGAAAAATATTTACAATGAATTTCCCGCCTTCTTCTACCTACCCACTCATATCTTCTAACATTTTTTCTTCTATTTTAATCAGGTGCATTTGAGCTAGCAACCTTACAACATTTTATTCTTTTTGAAAGTAGTAAACTATCTAATTCTATACTTATTTCATCCAAGAATCCAAATTAAAATATTGGATTATTTTATTCTCTACCTAACTACTGAATTGTCATGATTAAACTGTATGACAATTCTTTATTCACTATCTACAACATTTGAAATTGAAACATGACAAGTTAAGATTAAATTGTTCAACTCATCATGGATTATGGCATTTATTGACACTCCGCCATAATCAACTGCAAAAAGTAAAAGTAGTGGCATTTAGACTTGCACACTTTCATGTTTTATTCATCTTTTTTATTTTGGGGTTATTATTTTTTCTAAGTTCTTTGATTTTTCTTTTAGGACTTTTTTACCCTCTTTTTGATTTTTGATTTTTTTACAAAATATGGGAAAATAACTTGCAGAAAGCAAAGTTTGTACATATTTACAAGACTACCATTAGTCAAGTAAAAATTATGAATCCTATATTTATAGGTTACTAACAAGTTGGACCAAACTTCTTCTCGCAAATTCCATCAGCCGATAAAAAATCGATAAAGCCCCTAAAAAAATAAAAAAAAATCGCAACTCTATAAATAGCCAGAAACGGAAACATTATTTTTTCACATTTCTTCATTTGGATTGATTTGCTAAGGAAATTTTTAGGGTTGAATTTGCAAAGGAAAATTTTTGGGCTGAATTTTGAGAGGAAATTGTTTGGGCTGAATTTGTAAAGGAATATTTTTGGGCTGAATTTTCAAAGGTTTTTTGGGCTTAATTTTCAAAGGACATTTTTTGGGGGTATTTTTTGAAGTGACATTTTTTTAGAGTAAGTGTTTTGGGTTGAAGAAATTCTTTTATAATTAATTTTTAAAGTGATTTATTGTCTAAATTTTTAAAGTGAGATTTTTTTGGAGGACTTTAAAGGAAATATTTTGAGCTTCATTTTTAAAAGACAATATTTTGGTGGAATTTTTAAAGTGTGTGTTTTGGGTTGAAGTATGTCTTTTGTGCAAAATTTTTAAAGTGAGTTTTTTTTAAATTAAATCTTTTGTGATGATTTTTTGAAGTGATTTTTTATCTAAATTTTGATAGTGAGTTTTTTTTTTCAAGATTTTTAAGGAATGTTTTTGAGCTTCATACTAAATTATCATGGGAAATCAAAGAAATTGCAAGAGAAAATATGATCGAACAAGAGACCTTGCAGATTGTAGAGAATACAGGAGAGAATATCACAAAAAAAGGAGAGAATAATGCTCAAATATATAAAGGGAAAATCAACCTCAACTATAATTTGAAGTATGTATGTAAATGTAAATATTATAAATGATATTTAAAATTTAACTAGTGTATTTTGAAACTTAATTTTTATTTGATGAACTAATCTGAAAATATTTTTCAATGTAAACAGTGAGATATTCCTCATAACATTGATGATGGGATAGAAAATTTTGAAAGATAAAGTGAAAGAGATATTGAATCAAAGATTGAAGATTTTGAGAATGTTGAAAGAAATTCAACTCAAGAAATTGAATCACTAGGTATGTATATATATGTTGAATGTGTATTATTGAAATTATAAATATTTATTAATTTAATTATTTATTGAATATTTAAACTCATTTTGTATATTTAATTCTCATTTGTACATATGAAATCAATATAGATGATGAGATGTTATAATATCTTGAAATTGACACATATAGAGATAAAAAAGCTGACCACATTATATGATATCGTGTTCAATGCATTATTGATATGTTCTTCAAAGATGAAAATGTGGCATTTCAAGCCCAAATTTTAAGAACTCTCTCAACATCAAAGAAATTAAAAGAATCTACGACTCTATTTGGTATTAAAAAATCAACAAAAGATAAAAAATGAAGGAAAGTGCGATACAGAATATAAATAGTGCTCTAAAGTCAATTGGAAGATCTAGAAAGAAAAGTGATTTAGATGCATGTAGAGAAATACAAATGGTAGTGGTTTTATCAAGTAATAAAGAGAATCGTTTGGTAAAATATGTGTCACAAGTATTACGGACATAAAAAAAACATTGAACAAATATCGAAAATTTTGATTGCAAATAGATGTAAATTATGAACTTGCTTGTTGGATAGTTATTTGTAGGCAACCATACAAATATAGACTCGGAGAATGTGTTAAAAAAATAATATATGAATACTAGATGAAAAATTCATGTGTTTCACCAAAAGCATGGGATGTGATGCGATGAAGAATAACAGGAAATAAGTACGAAGAACATGCAAAACATATCTTGGACACCACTCATATAGAGTTATTCAACAAGTTCATAGAATAGAATCGTGAAATTAATGTGTCAATCAGTGTTTTTGTGCAACAAAAACCATGGTATGTTAAAACTATCACTATACGCGACACTTCTTGTTGTCGTTATCATGTGGAATTTCAGTTATATTATGACACATTTCTTAATTTTGGTAAAATATTTTGGAAAAAATCACCCACTCCTTCCACTATCCATGATTTCACATCCCAAATTCTATGTGCAAGAGAAAGCCATGAATTATTTTACCAAAAGAAATGTGTTGGTGGTAAAAAATGTGATCATTGTGGAAATTTGACTTTATTTCACAACAAATATCCTATTGATATAAATGAACAATCATTATCCAACATAAAAGTGAAATGGAAGAGATATGAATATATTTATACATCGATTGGTTCAAGTAGTACTACAAGTGCTAAAAGGATTGATTTACAACAAGAAGAAATTTTTGTGATAGAGTTTTTGAGAAAATTTGAGGCAAAAATTTATAAATCCACCAAGAATTCCCATAGAGCTCGATAGCAGTACTTGTAATTCAAAAAATCCCGTGAATTTTTTCCACCAAGGACCATTTTTTCAATAGTTTATTTTACAGAGAATTACGCATTTGTTCCACAAAATGAAATACAGAGTGAAAACTATCATTCTGACCAAGTCTCTATGCTTGTCCATATTCTATATATACACGCTGAAAAAAATGTTGATCATATATAAAGCACCAGTGAAAATAAACATGTTATTAAAGAATATCACTTTTATATTTGTGACGATCGTACACATGATACACATTTTGTACAACATTGTTTTGATAGATTTATGACTTGTTGAAAGGTCGTGGAATAAAATTTAATGAACATTGGATATGGTAAGATGAATGCACATGTCAATTCAAATCCTCACGATCATTCTTTTAGTTGTGTCATCTTCATATGAAAATCCATATTAAACATTGTTGGAATTTCTTTGAGACTGGTCATGAAAAAGGAGAACATGATGGTGCAGGGCCATGTATAAAATGAGCACTTCGACAATATAAAATGAACCACTCTACACACTGACTTGTCTCAACTGAACAAGTTGTTCAATGGTGCATCATTGCACTAAGCCATGAGTCTATTGTGTTAAGGGAAGTATGAAAGTACATGTACATATATATCAATTAACTTGTATATATATATATATATATATAAATATAACTTTAATATACATGATCTAATTTTTATTAAATTTATAATTTTAAACATTATTTATCACAATGATTATCTTTGATTGTAATTTAAATAACATATTTATATTATTGTTTGAATTTTCCATATAATTATTTTTGGCATATTGGGGTCCAAGATGTAGATAGATCAATTGGAAATGACGTTAAAACAATAAAAGGGACTCGAAAATTGCATTCAATTAAAACAAAGGAGTACCAAAATGTGTTTGCATTTGATAAAATAAAATATTATTATTTTTGTCATGTTTGCATAGATGACACAAAATCCAATGATGTTTGTGAAAACAAAATGCATGTAAAATATTGACAACATATAAAATAAATACAAAGGGGAAAATGTCTGTTGCAAAATTTGAAGAGATGCAATCAGAGGAGACTATAGTATCATCTGAAGGTGATCGAGTATCTGATCTTGTTAAAGAAGGTAACATTTCAATTTCTTTCAAATGATAGAGATCTAAAAATAGATAGTAAAATCAAGTACACATGTTAATTTTAATGTTATTTTTTCATGTTAATTATGATCTAAATTTATGTACTTGTTTTATTGTGCAAGATATTTTTTTGCTGTAATGGCACTTACTAACAACGTAGAAAATGTCAAGTATTATTTGATGCGTTGCACTGAACGAAATATGAAATTATTGGAAAAATATGATGATAACGGGTTTATATATGACAGAGGGTCTATTATACTGAAAGTTTATTTTTTCCAAAAAACTTATCAAATTCAAAATTTTGTTTACTTTCAAGACTATGAACTTGATATCATAAGTAGTCAAAATAGTCACTTGGTGTGTGCAGCATGCATAACGTTGATAGAAGTTCAATCAAAGAAAAAATTGAAAGTTAAGAAATGGAAAATGTCAAAAGCTGATCATGAACGGATCATTGAAGATGGCATTCCATTAGAATTTTTTTGATTGAAATGCCCAACAATTTCTTCTCTTTGGATTCATCTTTGAGAACTTACAAATCTAAAGTACAAATTGTTAGCCTTTTTTTTGTGCATTCTTAAGTTTTAGATTATTATATGTATACTTTATGTCATGTTTATAAGTGTTTGTACAGGTACATTGTTTTTGCACATGCACACAAATTTTTTTTTATACGTGTACATTCTCTGGTCTTAAATGATTTCATACATCCTCTGGTATGAGCTAGTTAATTTTATGTCATTATTGCAAAATGTATCTATCTATAATATTTGATATAATGAAAATTTTAAGTTATGATCTTGTTTTAGACATCTAAAGAAAATTATAATATTCATTCTTGAATGCAAAATGTGTACTGTGTTTTGTGATTTCCAGTTTTATTATATTAAAGTTTACTAACAACTAACATCCATGTAGCCTTTCTATGTATATTAATGAAAAATGTTGTATATTGGATATTTTTTAATGCAATTTTAAAATTTGATGATTGTTTGACACATCAATGTACACCTAGAATTTTATGATTGTTTTTATATGTACATATATAAGTATTGTATATTAACATTATAAGAATGATTTCAAATGAAAAGTGTAGGAATTAAATGAAAATTTGTTTTCATTGCTACATATCCATGAACTTAAATATATATGTATTTAACTTGTAAAAGCATCAAACCACACTCACACCATGCAAATTGTACATGGTCATGCTTCATAACTTATATGTTTATGTACATGTTCATTTACAACTTTATATTAAAAGTTAACTATCACCTTTAATAGACACATGTACACATAATTATATAACATTCACACATTGTTCATATGCATAACATGTACCATGTATGTATTTTGTCATTTGCAATTTAAATATAGATCCATTTTAAATAACAAGTAACAAAACAACTTGAACTTAAAAAAAAAAAAAACATTTAAAATCTAAGATTGAATCTAAGTTAACATCATAATAAAATGTCATCATGTATTCAATATGTAACTAAATGCAAATGTACTTCAATAATTGTTACATATTCATGAACTTAAATATGTAAAACCATCTATGATTGTTTTAAATGACACATGATCATGTGCAAAATGTACCTAAATATCACTTTTAATGATGATGATGTTGGTTAACGCCCACTGAGACCAATTTTTGGTCTCTCAGACCTAAAGAAAAGAGTTATTTAGTTTGATTTAAGATTTTATTCCTATGCTCAAAAAGCTTGGAGAGAAGCCTCCCGAGCTCACTATAATTTTGACATATTAAAAGGCTAGGAAGGTCAGTATTGCAACAAAGATTATGAAATTGAGCTCTAATGTGGTTGTACGCTGAGCACTCTAATAGGAAGTGATTTTCATCCTCGATGTTCATATTTTCACAGAGATGGAAGATCCTTTCCAACCATGGTGTTTTAGGAACTGTCCAATGACCTGTTTCACTATGGAGCTCATGAGAGTTCGTTCTAATCTTACTATATTAATTTTCTTCTTTGAGCTAGTTAAAACAGATAGATACTTTTGATCTTTTATGGTGGGGTTGATGACCTCCTTATAATATCTTAATTTTATTTTAGCTTCTAGATCTTTCTCACACCACATTTTTTCTTTGAACTTAGAAGTAATTTTTTTTTTAATGTTATTAATGTTTTGCAATGCAGCATTCTCGTCGATCTCCCAATGGTTTAACCAGGCCCTAGTGTCTTTATACCAACCTTGTTTAAGCCTTAGGTGGTTTTGGCTGGAATTTAAAGCTAGCTTAGGAAGTCTATGGTCTCTTATGCTATTGAGCTTGTGCTTGTACAACAGAAGCCTAGTCATAGCTAGGCTCTCGATAGGGGAAAGACCCACTTCTATAAGGAGAATATGATAGGGTGTATTGTTTTTAATTTTAAGGTTAGAAGTTATAAAACGCTTCTGGATTTGTTCAATATTTCTCCAGGATTCTCTAAGGATGTTGCAACCCCAAACCTCACATCCATATAAGATAACAGGAGTGACTAAAGTTTCAAACAGGAAATTATTTCTATCCCACATTACAAGGTTTTCCATTTTACAATTATTTTCAAGACCAAAATAAGCTTTCCACCCCCCATTAATCATTTTATGAATGCTATAGCTCCAATTGAGCTTGTGATGAATATCAATTCCTAGGTACTTGTAAGAAGACACTTCCTCCAAGTTACTATTTTCATACACAAAATTAGCATAAGTGTCCTTCTTGGATTTGATAATCATAAATTTTGTTTTGTCACTATTAACAAACATACCCATGGTAGAGCAGAAATCCTTAAGAAGTCTAAGTTTCTTATCAAGATCAGATGGGCACCTTGTGAGAAGAAAAATATCGTCAGCATAGAGAAGAAGGATGATGACTATCCCAGCTAAGATTGTGCTAGCACATCCTGCTTCCTCTAAACAACCTTCTAGCTTGTCGATGTAAATTCCAAATAGAGTAGGGGAGAGGGGGAAACCTTGTTAAACTTCGATATTACACTTAAAATATTTAGACCACCCCTCATTGCTCTTTAACTTGGAAATTACATTCTCGTATAACCTTATAGTGGCCGCTCTTAGTTCGAAAGGAACATTTAGCTCTTCTAATCTATTCCATAGGTTGTTTCTAGGAATCGTATCGAAAGCCTTTCTAAAGTCCACAAAGCAACAGAAGAGATTGGATTTATCACTGCGACATTCCTCCACAATGATCCTAAGCGTAACAAGGTGGTCCGTTGTTGAGTGCTGCCTTCTAAAACCCGCTTGGCCTTTAGCCCGCTTACCTTCACTTTCAAGCCAAATGCTCAACTTCTTTTCCAAAATAATACCATATAAATTGGCTAAGAGAGGGATGATCATAATTTTCCGATAATTAGAGGGGTTATTTATATCCCTACTTTTAAAAATAGGGATAATGAGGTTCTGAGTCCAAGGTTTAGGGAACCCTTTCTTGACTGCTTGGTTGAAAAGCTTGTGGATGTGGGGGATGAGGATAGGACCTCCAATTTTTAAGATTTTCGCCTGGTAACCTTCAATGTATTTAGCTTTCCCATTTGCTAGGCGTTTAACCCCAAAATCAATGTCTTCTAACGAGAAAAATTCTTTTTTTGTGAGCAGAGTTTCAAAATCCCTGGCATTTGGAGATTCATAAATCTTTTTAAGATAGGAATTCCAGTCATGTAAAGCAATTTCATTATTATCTTTAGTTTTTCTAGTTAGAATCTGCCTCCAGAATTTCTTAGGAGTCACCTTAGAGAGGTGTAAGAGATTCACTTGTCTTTTACGAATATATTGCCTTTTTTCCTTTTAGTTAGGGCTTTGTAGATTTTTATCTTGTCAATTTTGAGAGATTCATCAACAACTTCCTTAATTGCTCTCCTCGCACTTTTACAATCTTTTTCATACCATATGTTGGTTTTTCTATTTCTTTTATTACTTGAGACTTCAATTGAGAACTTGTTAATAGAATATGAGAGGGTTGTAGTAAAATTATGATAGAGGTCATCTATGTTGTCTATACTAGATAAATGAAGCAAATTAGTTTTTAATTCATTTACAAAGAGATCAATTTTATTTCTATCAAAGATTAAGTTCTTTTGACTGTAAGGATTATCTTCTATGGGATCTCTATGCATCACAAAATTGAGAGTTATGAGTAAAGGCCTATGATCAGAGTCAGGCTTGTGGTCGTCTAAGATGTCAAAACTTATTATTTCATTGTATAATAGATGTATGTCCTAATTATATAACATTCATACATGTTCAAATGCATTTAACATGTACCACGTGTTTTGTAATTTGCACTTTCAATCTAGATTCATTTTAAATAACAAATGAAAAAACAACTTGAGCATTAAAAACAAAATATTTTTAATCTAATATTGAATCTAAGTTAACATTATAACATCATGTGATCATGTATGAAAAGTGTAACAACTAAATGAAAATGTACTTCAATCATTGTTACATATTCATGAACTTAAATATGTAAAACCATCTATGATTGTTTTAAATGGCACATGATCATGTGCAAAATGTACACCTAAATATCACTTTTAATAGGCATGTCCTAATTATATAACATTCATACATGTTCATATGCATTTAATATGTACCACCCGTGTTTTGTAATTTTCAATTTCAATCGAGATTCATTTTAAATAACAAATGACAAAACAACTTGAGCTTTAAAAACAAAACATTTAATCTAAGATTGAATCTAAGTTAACATTATAACAATAAGTCATCATGTATGAAAAATGTAATGTAACTAAATGTAAATGTACTTCAATCATTGTTACATATTCATGATTAAATAGGTAAAAGAATATATAATTGTTTTAAATTACACATGATCATGTGAAAAATGTACACCTAAATATCACTTTTAATAGACATGTCCTAATTATATAACATTCATACATGTTCAAATGCATTTAACATGTACCACATATGTTTTGTAATTTGCAATTTCAATCTAGATTCATTTTAAATAACAATGAAAAAACAACTTGAGCTTTAAAAACAAAACATTTAATCTAAGATTGAATCTAAGTTAACATTATAACAACATGTCATCATGTATGCAAAATGCAACAACTAAATGCAAATGTACTTCAATAATTGTTACATATATTCATGAACTTAAATATGTAAACCCATAGATATGATTGTTTTAAATGACACATGATCATGAAAAATGTACCTAAATATCACCTTTAATAGAAATTTACACCTTTTTATATATACGATTCACACATGTTCAAATGCATAACATGTACCACATGTGTTTTGTAATTTGCAATTTCAATCTAGATTCATTTTAAATAAAAAGTGACAAAACAACAAGTTTTAAAAACAAAACATAATCTAAGATCATCTAAGTTAACATTATATATATAATAACATGTGATCACATGTCAAATGTAACAACTATCCAAATTTTAAAATCATTTAATAAAAGTAAATGTAGTTCAACTATCCAAAATGTAAATATGTCCAAAATTTATATCATTCAATAAAAGTAAATATAACAATATATCAAGTGTTACAAGTATCAAGCTATATAGAAAAGTAAATATGACACATGTTTAAGTTATAAAAATACTAGATCAAATAAAATGTTGTGTGCATCAATCAAATAGAGAATTTAGCTGCAATTTATTTTGCAACAACCTCCTTGTGCTATCATATGAAGAATGGGGAACCTACAAAATGTGTAATTGCACATATATACACATGTATAAGAAATTTATGTACATGTATTAAAATTAAAATTTAATGTTTTAAATTTGAATGAGAATGTAGAAATTCATTAAAAAAAAATCATGCAATACTTCATGTAGTTCCCCCTCCATTGTCCTGTGTTGGCCCTAATTGCATATATATATATATATATATATATATATATTCATTAGGCCAACACAAAGATGTCTGGAGGGGGAACTACATGAAGTATTGCATGATTTTTTTTTAATGAATTTCTATATATATATATATACACGTGTATACGAAATTTATATTACATGTATTAGAATTAAAATTTAATGTTTTAAAATTGAATGAGAATTTAGAACTTCAATAAACCAAAATAAATGAAAAAAAATGAAAATTTCATGCAATACCTCTTGTAGTCCCCCCTCCATTGTCCCTTGTTGGCCTTGCATCAATGCATTCTCCAAGATAAATCATATAATATACATGTACACTTATATATATATATATATATAATATATATATATATGAAAATGCATAAACTAATGCAATAATATTAAAAAAAATGTTAGACAACTTCTTCAAATTGTTTGGATGTTCCTATATCCATCATACACTCCATTGCTAAAGTCCTTGGAGAACGGAAATCATCTCTACAAAGCTAAAATTCAAAAATTTTAAAACTGTAAAATAACTCAAGATCTAGATCTCATTTTTTAATGAAAATTTCACTTCAACTTATAACTTGAAACATAAGTGAAAATTTGAATACTTGTGACGATGAATTATTTGGCACGTCTTATAATAGGGAAGAAAAGGGTGGTTCCATTGCGAAAACATCAGGCAAAATCAGAATATGTTAACATTTAATTATATACATGTGTACACAATTATTTCTTTTAAAAATATGTCACGATGATACCAATATAATAATAGAATAATAATTGTGTACATCAACATCATGAACTCTTAAAAAACACTAAAATTTCCCAAATTATCATCTTTATTACTAGAATGTGAACCTTGGACCATAATATTATCAAAATTTTCGTTCAACAAACGTGTTAACTGAAAATGGTGAACACATGATACATTTTTGTTAAATTAACACATACAAATAAACATGTATATGTAAATTAGAAATTACATTAAAATATTCACCCTAACTATTAACGCATACCGATCCCATGCCCTCTTCCTCATGAATAATTAAGTCCTGTCAACCATTGCGACAATGATTCACATATGTTTCTAAGCTCTTCAATACTCATGTTGTCTATCTCATCATCTGTAATATACACAAAATTAGCATGTGAATTATCTCGTGCTCTTTGTCGATTCAGTTCAATGTCAATTCCACCAAGTCCAGTCTGAACATTGTCTATGATGACATCCCTTTCTTCTCGACTATTTTGAGTAGTGGCATCCATCTCTGACCACAAAGTTTCTACACGAGGAGGACGGCTTACCAATGGTGGCTCAGGGCGAGGAAAATCAACATCACACTTAGCATCCCTACGATCACATAATCGACCTTTCCCAAGACCAAAAAATTCAGAAGGAAGGCCATTATGATTGGGTTTCATTCCAAAAAGAATTTTGCATAAATAATTTTTCAAAATAAAAAGGAACCTCGTCATTCCATGGTAGTCTTCCATAGGCTGCAAGGTGCCTATCATACAAATGGAAGGCTTTATTAGGGTGCTTGAAATATTGCACATTTAAAATATTTATTTTTAGCCCTTCTTTGAAATTAAACATAGATTTTTCCATTTCTTTTGTAACTATGTTTTTAACATCGTCCCATGTATCAGGACCCATTACTGTTTCCATTATTTTTCGTCATCACTTATACAAAAGTATCAGTGGTTGGACCAAGATTCTTGTAAACATCTACAAATGTTATTAAAGAGTGTGTAACTATTTGTAAACTTTCTCCACTCTCATTAGGGAGTTTCAAAGACATAAGATCTTTCTTCAATTTTGAATAAATATGTTCGCACCTTTGTAATGTGCATTGTTGGATGTTTGTTTCCCAAGGTAAATAATCAGGAATTTCAGAAGGACAAGTCGTGGTTGGTGTAAAACCTTCTTCTTTAATTATTCGATCTGGCCTACGTCTTTTTCGAACAACATTTACACCGTCTGCATCAATATATAAAATTATGTATAAATAAAAAAACATGTGAACAAATTTGTATAAATTTTCTTTTTAACCATAAAAAAATTATATAAATAATTTAACAAATTAATAATTGAATGAAAATAATATTCAGATTAATGGCCACCTCGAGATGGCTGAGGATCATCATGCCCACCTGGAGATGGTTGAGAACCATCATGACCACCCATTAATTGGCCATCACCCATTGGTTAGGAATCAACATGAACACTCATTGATTGGCCACCAGGGGAATGTGTACCACCACCCTTACGTGATTGGCCACCACATATTGATTGGCCACTAGGGGAATGTGTACCACCACCACCATGATCACGCAATGAGAGGGAAGCTTCATAAAAAAATATGAATTTCTAATCAATTCAAATATGCATACATGTATAAATACATACACATGATTGAGTATATTTCGTGAACCATACCACGATTGCGTGAACAGTGGCTATGATCCATTGATTGAGTATATAATATTTTCCTCTGAAATCCTAAAAAATTAAATTTATTAAAAATTAATTTAACTCACAAAATTGATAAAAAATAAATTCCATATGTATAAATGTATGTATGGGGATAAAATTATATATTCAATAAAAAATAAATTCCATATGTAAACATGTATGTATGGGGATAATATTATATATTCAAATGTTATTTAAAAACTTGCACATCTAATATAAATACCATGAACATCTCCTGATCCATGATCCCCCTCTCTCGTAGAGGCATGGGACTCTATTGATGTTCGTCTCGAAGAATCACTTGGAAAATGATCATCCTCCATGATATATATATATATATATATATATATATATATATATATATATATATATATATATATGGATATGTACAGTTACATAGATACACATAATGTTTAAAGCCTTGAAGAATCATGTGAAAAATGATCATCCATTATATATATATGGATCTATCTACAAATACATAGATACATGATGTTTAGAAAGTTACCTCGTGCATTTACAATTATTTTTAAAATTACTATTTAAAAAAATAAAATCAAAAGTATTCAAAAAATTGATGTAATTTACACAAATGTTGGAGCACAAATTGAACACAAATGATGTAAAACACAACAATTTCAAAGAAAAAATTGATGTGTAAAACTCACTTGACTATTTAAACAAAAATTTGTTGAAGTCCTGCACATTTTGAAAATTAAATACACAATTTTCTAAAACATGAAATTCACCAAGTTGTGTTGTGCTTACACAGTGGGTGCACATTTTGAAAATAAAAAACAAAATTTTCTAAAACATGAAGTTCACCAATTTGTGCTTACATGGTGGGAGCGCACTTGGTATATAATTGAAAAAAACAAATGGTCATTAAAAATTACACATTTATAAGTAAAAGACACACACATATCAAAGATATATTACAATGTCGATCAATAAATTTTGATGGAGAGCGTCTCAACACTAATTCATCTTTGAAATATGAATCTTGAATTGGCATTTCCCCGTATAATACTAATTCATCTTTGACAGATGAATCTTGAATTGGAATTACCCCATACAATAAATCACGAGAGATATTAATAACATTTGCACAATGTCTGATACTAAATGATCGAAATTGTCTAAATATTGTTTTGTTTTCCATTCAGTTATTTTAGTCTCTCCTTATTAACTTGATACACACATTTCTTCTGGTTGCACACAAGTTCAAAATTGGTGATAACTACATTTCCATTTGATCCATACTCCCTAGTTGTTCTCAAGCCTTTTATCAAGGCAATATAATATGATTCATTTTTTGTTGTTCTTCTAGGTATATTCATTTTCCTTTGAAGGAATTTGTGAGTCGCAATATTGCATAAAACATATGTAATCACTACTTTCCCTCGATTGGGATAACAAGAAACATCTATGCATAATGTCCATTTTTCAACCATGTTTAGTAGTATTTTTTATCCCTAAAAAAAAAAATTCAATAAAATATTAAATGAACATTTATTGCAAATTCCTTAAATTTTATAGGAGAAATGACATGTACATGGAGCAAGGAAAAAGATACTAGCATGACAGATGTGATTTTGAAATTATCCTTGCTGCCTCAGAGCAAAGAAAAGGAAACTAGCATGACAAATGTGATTTTGAAAGCATCCCCGCTATTAAAAAGGATAGGGCTATTTTAAATCCTTAACGAAAATCCAATCAACCTCCTTCAAAACATTGGATCTCACCAGATCAAAGAGACAACATGGAAGACAATGTTACTAAACAAAGAAGGTTCAAAAGTACCGTGTACTCTTCAAGATATTGCTTTAAGCAGATTATGGTTCAAACAGTCATTCAAGACTTGGAAAATCAAGGACAAATATTACTAAACAAAGAAGTTGGAAAAGTACTATGTACTCTTCAAGATATTTCTTTAAGAGTCCTTAAAATTGTAGAAATCACACAATATAGTGCTAGTCTATCCTAGCTGAGAATAGCCATACCACCACTGGTTTCTTCTTAAATTAAATCTTCTAACTATTCAAAAGAAAATATCAGTTTTGAAAACAACCATCCATAATACAATTACAATATGAAAAATCTCTCTAATATTGCAAAAGTGACATATATCATGAGACATTAATCACATTAGGCCACCTAGGAACAATCCAACAACAAACAAGTATAAACAAGTCTCCAAATAACTATCAAAGAATACTATAGACATGTTGTTATCACTATCATCCATATTAGAGTTGTCACTTTCATATTAAAAAAGAGTTCTTAAAATTGTAGAAGTCACACATTATAGTGCTAGTCTATCCTAGTTGAGAATAGCCATACTACCACTGATTTTTTCTTAAGTTAATGCTTCTAATTATTCGAAAGGGAATATCAATTTTGAAAACAACCATCCATAAGACAATTACAATCTGAAAAAACTCTTGAAGATTGAAAAAGTGACATATATCATGAGACATTAATCACATTAGGCTACCTAGGACCAATCCAACAACAAACAAGTATACACAAGTCTCCAAATCACTAACAAAGAATAATATAGACATATTGTTATCACTATCATCCAGATTAGAGTTGTCACTGTCATATTAAAAAAGAGTCCTTAAAATAGTAAAAGTCACACATTATAGTGCTAGTCTATCCTAGCTTAGAATAGCCATACCACCACTGGTTTTTTCTTAAATTAAATCTTCTAATTATTTGAAACGAAATATCAGTTTTGAAAACAACAATCCATAAGACAATTATAATCTGAAAAAACTATTTAAGATTGCAAAAGTGACATATATCATGAGACATTAATCACATTAGGCCACCTAGGACCAATCCAACAACAAAAACGTATACACAAGTCTCCAAATCAATGTCACAAGAATACAATAGACATATTTCTATCACTATCATCCAGATTAGAGTTGTCACTATCATATCAAAAAGAGTCCTTAATATTATAGAAGTCACACATTATAGTTCTGGTCTATCCTAGCTTAGAATAGCCATACCAACATTGGTTTTTTCTTAAATTAAACCTTCTAACTATTCGAAAGGGTTCATATCAATTTTGTGAACAACCATCCATAAGACAATTAAAATCTAAAAAAACTCTTTAAGATTGAAAATGTGACATATATCATGAGACATTAATCACATTAGGCCACCTAGGACTAATCCTACAATAAACAAGTATACACAAGTCTCCAAATCACTGTCACAAGAATACATCTGAAAAAACTCTTTAATATTGAAAAAGTGATATATATCATGAGACATTAATCACAATAGGCCACTTAGGACCAATCCAACAACAAACAAGTATACACAAGTCTCCAAATCACTCTCACACGAATACTATAGACATATTTTTATCACTATCATCCAGATTAGAGTTCTCATTGTCATATCAAAAAGAGTCCTTAAAATTGTAGAAGTCACACATTATAGTGTTGGTCTATCCTAGCTAAGAATAGCCATACCACCACTATTTTTTTCTTAAATTAAAACTTCTAACTGTTTGAAAGGGAATAACAGTTTTGAAAACAACCATCCATAAGAAAATTAAAATCTGAAAAAACTCTTTTAGATTGCAAAAGTGACATATATCATGAGACATTAATCACATTAGGCCACCTAGGACCAGTCCAACAACAAAAAGATATACGCAAGTCTCTAAATCATTTTCACGAGAATACTATAGACATAATATTATCACTATCATCCAAATTAGAGTTGTTACTGTCATATCAAAAAGAGTCCTTAAAATTGTAGAAGTCACACATTATAGTGTTGGTCTATCCTAGCTGAGAATTGCCATATCACCACTTTTTTTTTCTTAAATTAAAGCTTCTAACTATTTGAAAGGAAATGTCAGTTTTGAAAACAACCATCCATAAGACAATTACAATCTGAAAAAACTCTTTAAGATTGCAAAAGTGACATATATCATGAGACATTAATCACATTAAGCCACCTAGGACCAATCCAACAACAAACAAGTATAAACAGGTCTCCAAATCACTATTAGAGAATAATATAGACATATTGTTATCATTATCATCCATATTACAGTTGTCACTTTCATATTAAAAAAGAGTCCTTAAAATTGTAGAAGTCACACATTATAGTGCTAGTCTCCCCTAGTAGAGAATAACCATACCACCATTGGTCTTTTATTAAATTAAAGCTTCTATATAGTGCTAGTCTCTGAGAATAACCATATCACCATTGGTTTTTTCTTAAATTAAAGCTTCTAACTATTCGAAAGCTAATATAAGTTTTGAAAACAACCATCCATAAGATAATTACAATCTGGAAAAACTCTTTAAGATTACAAAAGTGGCATATATCATGAGACATGAATCACATTAGGCCACCTGGGACCAATCCAGCAACAAACAAGTATACACAAGTCTCCAAATCACTGCCATAAGAATACTATAGACATTATTTTATCACTATCATCCATATTAGAGTTTTCACTGTGATATAAAAAAGAGTCCTTAAAATTGTAGAAGTCACACATTATAGTGTTGGTTTATCCTAGCTAAGAATAGCCATACCACCACTGGTTTTTTATTAAATTAAAACTTCTAACGATTCAAAAGGGATTATTAGTTTTGAAAACAACCATCCATAAGATAATTACAATCTGAAAAAAAGTTCTTTAAGATTGCAAAAGTGCAATATATCATGGGACATTAATCACATTAGGCCACCTAGGACAAATCCAACAACAAACAAGTATACACAAGTCTCCAAATCACTGTCATAAGAATAATATAGACATATTTTTATCACTATCATCCATATTAGAGTTGTCACTATCATATCAAAAAGAGTCCTTAAAATTGTAGAAGTCACGCATTATAGTGCTGGTCTATCTTAGCTGATAATAGCCATACCACCACTGGTTTTTTCTTTAATTAAAGCTTATAACTATTCGAAAGGGAATATTGGTTTTGAAAATAACCATCCATAAGACAATTACAATCCAAAAAAAAATCTTTAAGATTGCAAAGGTGACATATATCATTAGACATTAATCACATTAGGCCACTTAGGACCAATCCAAAAACAAACAAGTATAGAAAAGTCTCCAAATTACTATCACAAGAATACTATAGACATATGTATTGTTATCACTATCATCTAGATTAGAGTTGTCACTGTCATATAAAAATAGTCCTTAAAATTGTAGAAATCACACATTATAGTGCCGGTCTATTCTAGCGAAGAATAACCTCACCACCACTGGTTTTTTCTTAAATTAAAGCTTCTAACTATTCGAAATGGAATATTAGTTTTGAAAACAACCATCCATAAGACAATTACAATCTGAAAAAACTCTTTAATATTGCAAAAGTGACATATATCATGAGACATTAATCACATTAGGCAACCTAGGACCAATCCAACAACAAACAAGTATATAAAAGTCTACAAATCACTGTCACAAGAATACTATATAAATATTGTTATCACTATCATCTAGATTAGAGTTTTCATTGTCATATAAAAAAGAGTCCTTAAAATTGTAGAAGTCACACATTATAGTGTTGGTCTATACTAACTGAGAATAGCCATACCACCATTGGTTTTTTATTAAATTAAAGCTTCTAACTATTCGAAAGGGAATATATGTTTTGAAAACAACCATCCATAAGAAAATTAAAATATGAAAAAACTCTTTAAGATTGCAAAAGTGACATATATCATGAGACATTAATCACATTAGGTCACCTACGACCAATCCAACAACAAACAAGTATACACAAATCTCGAAATCACTATCAAAAATACTATAGAAATATTGTTATTACTATCATCCAGATTAAAGTTTTTACTATCATATTAAAAAAGAGTGGAATAATTGTTGTTGCCAAAAAACCATGATGTTCATTGCAATATTATAGAAATAGATCCAACACTTATATAAATTATACTTTGCAACTAGCCACTGATATCAAGCACATAACAGTCACAAGCAAGACACAAGCATATCATGATCAGTTCATTTTTAGAGTAGTAGGGGTGTTCTGTGCAGATATTAACAGAAAAGAGGCTGGCAAGTTTCAGTTGAATCCACACAATCTTGCATAGTATCTCTTACTTCTCGATTCATTAGAGAACTAGTCCCATATCCAATAGCAGAGACAGAGATAGCTATAACAGTAAGATCCATGCAAACATACATTTCTATTTTTGTAGAGGTCGATTATTTTTATGATAAACCTACACAGAAGGATACGTTAAAGGGGATTTCCATGGGGATTATATAGTGGATACTAGAAAATATGTCTATAAGTCATATAGGCATAAAATAATCAGTGATAAATAATGATTCAATGCAAATCAAATAATGAATGATACTGATAAAAAGTTGGTATGGGTATAAGCTAAACATTGGGATGTTTTTCCAATGCTATTGCTTGAATGTTCAATGAATTTATTAGTGATTTGGAAAACCAAAAGGCTTAGGTAATATTTCTATAGGAAATATTAATAAATCATAAGTATTTTATTGAGGATAAAAAAATATTAGAGAAACATAATACATAGATTGTCATCCTTCAGGATCAGCTTAAACAAGAAATGAAGAAATTAAACTAGAAACAATTGAAGGAAATGATTATTTTTTCATGAGAAATAAGAGTTAAAATTAAAAGATATTTTTGGGAAATATCAATATATATTCACTAGAATCATAAGTTAAAAAATCCAAGGATTATCAAAGTCATATTGAGATTTTTCGGTCATAAGATTTTATCTATTAATTCTAAACTAATGGATATTCAAGACGATTTCTATAGGAAATTGAGTAAATGGAAACAACACCAATATGATTTACTCAATATTTTTAATATAATATAAAATAAAGTTGAAGAGTGAAAGAATTATCCAACATATTTTGACAAAATAAATATTTTGGAAGTAAAAAATAAAATAGTACTTGATAATATTCCAAGGATAACTATAAAGGAAAACATCAAATCTAGATATCATTATATTCTTTGTCTAATACTTTTGAAAATATTATTGAATGGATTGATGATGCAAATCAATGGTGTTACATACTTTAGGATTCTTCTATTGTTGCCATTAAAACTTTAACATGTAACATATTAAGTATTTAGGTTGTGCATCTCTAAGTAAGTTGTATGTTGCATATTTAGAACAACAAAGGGATGCCAATGTGGAGACGATTTTCTAGATCAATACATGTGGCAACGATACAATAAAATAAATAGATAAACAAAAAAAAACTTTGAAATTCCCAACAAGTCAACAATTAAAGCCCCAAAATGATGAAAAACATTTTTCTGCTATTCCTTAAAAAAAAAAAAAAAAAACACTTCAATACAAAAAACCATCTTAACTTTTGTTAGAAATATTTTCTCAATGCATGCACTATATTAACTTGTCAGCTAAAAAACCAATATATATTAATAAACATTTCAGACTAAATCTAGCTCGTTCTCAATGATACAATAATATAATCAATACAAGCCCATATATTTTCTCAATGCATGCACTATATTAACTTGTTAGCTAAAAACCCAAAATATATGAATAAACATTTCAAACTAAATCTATTTTATTCTCAATAATACAATAATATAATCAATACAGGGAAATATAATCAGAGAACATCTGGAATTCTTATGGCATGCTTAGATCATAAATGCTTGGATAGGAGAAGGGAAATGGATATATAATTAATGAAAGTTGCGAATAGAGCACAAACAGATGAGCTCACAAGGCAAAGACCACTGATATTGCAAGTTATATTATTTTATTAAAAAATAAGGTCTATAACATGTTGTGTTTTGATGGTCTCAAATAAAATACCGAGTCTATGTTCTTTCCCTGACATCCAGGATATCAATTTATAGAATGCACCGAACACCAAATTATGGTCTTCAATGAGGAGTGAAGAGATCCTATGTTGTTTGGGTACATGGGACTGATTCTACTGTGGACAAGTCCCACTACTTAAAAAGAGAATCTAAGTGTTATCACATGAAGTCTCTTTCCCATCATGATGGTGCTCATTCTATATTCATTGTTATCAAACAAAAACTACTACATTTTCATCAACAATACCTATAATTCCTTTGCAGACAGAGCACAGACAAATGAGCTCACAAGGAAAAGACCAGTGATACTGCAAGTTATACTATATTATTGGATAATAAGGTCTGTAACATGTTGTGGTTTGATGGTATCAAATGAAATACCAAGTCTATGTTCATTCCCTGACATCCAGGATATCAATTTGTAGAATGCATCGAACACCAAATGATGGTCTTCAATGAGGAGTGAAAAGATCCTATGCTGTTTGGGTGTGTGGGACTAATTTTACTGTGGAGAAGTCTCACTGCTAACAAAGAGAATCTAAGTGTTATGACATAAGACCTGAGGTGGAAAATACATAAAAAATAATAACCTCATGAGAATCGGCATATTAGATATTTAGAAGTGAACAATGTATCACTCGAGACTATAATAAGAATTACTATAACGCGTTACAATTAGGAAATACATAAAAGTTCTCACAATAAGTTAGCGTCATTCATTCACATAAAATCCACATCCATAACATAGAAACATTTCAAATATGTGAAACCAACCCAACAACCATCATCTTTATTCCATATACATAGTCATACAATATATTTATATCAAACCTTATAATCTCGTTACATGCATTATCTTATGCCAAAAATCCCATCATGATGGTTCTCGTTCTGAACTCATTGTTCTCAAACAAAACCTACTACATTTTCATCAACAATACCTATAATTCCTTTGCGGGCAGAGTACAAAAAAATGAGCTCACAAGGAAAAGGCCACTGATATTGAAATTTATATTATATTATTGAAAAATAAGGCCTCTAACATGTTGTAGAATGCAATCAATCCATGTATTTATAAAACATCTAGATCATTATAAATTTGGCAGACTGCAATTAGTTTATAGTATGATATATATATTTTTTAACAAAAAAATATTACAACTTTTCTACTAAATTCATGATAATGATTAGATCCTAAATAAATATGAAACCAACATGGAAAAAGAAGGACAAGCATGCCGGGCCGAGGTCGAGGATGCCGCGCCAAGTTGCAGAAAAACGCAAAGCCGAGGACAAGGATGCCTCTTAGATGAAATTTTAATCTACGAATAAACTAAATACCTTGAGTGTGGTGTTCCTTCACTCAAAAAAACATAAGAAAGACAACTACTATTTTGTCTAAGGAAAATAGATATACAGAAAAGGAAAGAAGCCCGCGTGTGATACTTTTGCTCTCCTTCTCCTTCTGTCATTATTGTCGTTGCTCTCAATCGAACTCAAGCCGCTAGATCAATTCCTGCAATCAAAGACAGAATAAAAAAAACATACAATATGCAAGTATCTACTTATCTTAATCAAATCAAACCAATTATATCTGAGAATACATACATCATCAAGAATACATTTCACAAGATATATACATATGTATTGAGAAAATGAACAAATATCTTTATTAATAGAGTAGGGGGAGAAGATTACAACCAATAGATTGATTTGTCATCAACCTACTCCAACTTCATTCTAGCCTGATCACATCTAGCTTCATCTCAGCAGCATATCAGTACTTCAAATCTCTTATCAAATGAGAATCCAATGGCATAACTTTGCACAAAATTATTCCTCCCTAGCACTTAGATGAGTGCTCAATTTATAGGGAAAATGATGGTAGTTTCTCATTGAATGGATTTCTAATAATAGGAAAGACATTTTTCCAATTTCAGAGGTGGTGGATGGACACTTGGATTCGAAGTATGACGCCTATGGACTCTTCTAGAAGGAATTGGCCACGTGGAGATTCCCGGAACAATAATGATTTCGCTCCTAGGTGATCAAGCACCCTTGAGTGTCGGAAAGTGCACTGTAGTGCACCTTGCATGTAGGTATTGGCACTGTAACACAGTTAGTCCCTTGTAGAGGAGCATTGGTGAGTCAGTGGGTCATATAACATATACTTCAAACCTTGGAAATCTCACAATTGAAGCCATAAATGGAAGTTATTCACTTAGGGAATATAATAATTGAAATATGAGGGGATGATAGACCCTATTCATTGGTCCTGAGGGATGATGCCCAGTTTGACCAGGTCTTGGGGGATGATGCCCAAATTGGCCTATAACAACTGCCCCTTAAAGCATGAAGTCAAAATAATAATAGTATTTCGATGAGATGCTTTACGATGCGATGAGTAGGATCTGAAGTGGATGGTGACTTGCATCAATTTTCAATACATTACATCATGATATCTTACATCTTGGACATGAATTTTTGAGGGAGGCATACCCATGCTCAACACATAAACTATCGTAACATGTACATAATTCATAAATTCGTCTACATCGGAATGTTTCTCGATATAGACATGCTTACATATATAGGCCCATGTTCAGATGATGATCTGTATGTAAATCCATCGTACAGATGATGTGTAAAACAATCTTGAAATCACAGCCCAGATGGATGAAACTAGATCCGGGGTCTTCTTATCTCGTTCACTTGATCGTTTAGGTACAAGTATAACCATGTGAATATATGATCTGAAGTGGAACATGGGAAGACATCGTCTGATTACCATCCAATGATATGAGCTGTTAACAGACGCAAGAGAACCACCATTTATGTTAATGGCTCTCAAGGTACTGCAGTACAATTTTCAAGGCATGAATAGATGATTTGATGTCGAATGCCAAGCAAAATATTTCGGTCAAAGGTCTGGAAGCGAGAAACCTACTGATGATGTAGCAAGCTCCAAGGTACTGGAAGATGTTTCTAAGTTAACATTCTGGATGATGAGTTGATGTCAACAGGAAGAAAATTTATCATGAAATGAGAGTAATTATTTCAAATATAAAATGTGACTTGATATAACAATGTTTAGGGATGTCTGTCAAGAAAATGAAGGTTTATGAGTATTGCAAAGAGATAAATATTTACTGGATGGCTTCTCTTGAACATATCGGCGACACTGTAATGAGTTGGAAGCATTGAACCAAAACCTAAGTGATGATATGATGAACCATAGGTATGATGAACTGTCAAGAAGATTACCCAACCTAAAAGTCACGGTGATGGAGTGAAAGTGTCATGTTCAAGAGCGACCTACTACCATAAAGTGTTCTGTTCTTTTTCCCAAATTTTCCCCAGTCATTGTTGATGAGTACCTCTTTATTTTTTAACAATCTTGAGGAGGGAAACATATGCTTGATATATAATTCGACCCTTCAGGTGAATCCATCGCTATTTAATAATTTAACGAGTCTAGCAGTAAATGAAACTTGATTTTTCCATGATCAAAAAGTCCGTCGCTATTTTATGTTTTAACAAGTCTAATGGCAGTGAAAACCTGGTCCTTTGTCATTTTTAGAGAGTTTGAAAAAGAGGAAAAAAATAAAACTCCATGAGTCCTTTTTCGTAAATTTTTTGCTCAGGTTCGAAAAAGTGTAAATTGATACCTGAGAAAACCTCTTAGCCATGTTCGACTAAGGTTTTATTTTTTCGTAAATAACTTATCTCAGTTTGGAAAATGGTTAAACTTATACTGAGTAGATGTCACTTCATTTACCTTTACGAGCTCAAAAAGACAAGTGCTCGGCAATATTTTCACATTATCATAGTTTGAAAAGATCTAAAAGAAGACTCTAGGGGGTTCCTTTTTCACAATTATCAAATCTTGAAAAAGAGATAAAAGTGCGCTTTAACTCATTTTTCAGTTTTATCAAAGCTTGAAAAATAAGGATAAAACTATGATTTGTGCTTAAATCATTCTTGAACAAGTGTGCATGCTAAAATCACTGTATCAACTGTAAAAATTGTTCAGAAAACCATCAAATGGATTAAAAATACATGTTTGATAGTAAAAATGGAACAAAAACCATAGTCACAACATTAAATATGATTTAAAATAATCAAATTGACTAATTAAAATAGTTTTTACCACTCATTTTTACCATTTGAAAATTAGGAGCTCTGAACCAATTTTTCCATCGAACTTCAGCGGTCGATTATGAAAATTTGAGTGGACAATTTCTCTTGTCGTTTGATCCAAGTTGGAGCTATGAACCTCCTCTTTCTTTTAGTATCATTTTTGTTGCATTTCATGGCAAATTTTTAAGGTTTTGAGCCCCATAAGGTAAATATATCACGCACATCACATATATTTATTTTCCCATCTTTACTCAGTTTAATACATAGATGAAAATGTAGGCATATGTAATCCCTCATTGACTCTCCTCCAAGAGGAGATCCTGCAATGAAAATGGGAGAACCATACCTCGATAATCTAGTGAGAAAGTAAATGTCCTCAACCAATATTGGGAGCACTTTGTCCCCAATGTGAAAAGCATGCAATATCAGATCCCATGAATGAACTAGGAACTCCAATAGTTCCATATGTTGCCTCATCCCTGACAGTTTGAAGTATTTAAGCAACCCGCAATCTCTAAGGAATCTTACTGTACCCAGATTGTTTAGGAAAATAATATCATGTTCTTCATGTTCTCTTTCTTGCCACACGATCGCCATTTTGATCCAATGAATACTTGAAATACAACCATAAGCTTCATTAGGATCCATTTCATGCAAAAAACTTGGGAAATTTTTGGCACATAACAAGAAACAAAAATGAGAATTGCGCCCAATGCACCCCAGGTCAAGGGACAGAGCATTGCAGTGCATCTATCCTTCAATTTCAGTTCACTGCAATGCTCCTTGCCAATTTTTTATACGGAATTTTAATCTACGGATAAACTAAACTATTTGAGCGTGGTGTTCCTTCACTCAGAACAACAGAATAAATACAACTACTATATTCTCTAAGAAAAATAGATATACAGATAAAGAAAGAAGCCTACATGTGATACTTTCGCTCTCTTTCTCCTTCTGTCGATGTTGCCGTCGCTCTCAATCCAACTCAAGCCACTAGATTGATTCCTGCAATCAAAGACAGAGAGAAAAAAAAGCATACAATATACAAGTATCTACTTATCTTAATCAAGTCAAACCGATTAGATCCAAGAATACATACATCATCGAGAATACATTTCACAAGATACATACATATGTATTGAGAAAATGAACAAACATCTTTATTAATAGAGTAGGAGGATAATATTACAACCAATAGATAAATTTATCATCAACCTGCTCCAACTTCATTCCACCCTCATCACATCCAGCATCATCTCAGCAGCATATCAGTACTTCCAATATCTTATCAAATGAGAATCCAACAACATAACTTTGCACAAAATTATTCCTCCCTAGCACTTATATGAGTGCTCAATTTATAGGGAAACTGATGGTATTTTCTCATTGAATGGATTTCTAATAATAGGAAAAACATGTTTCCAAGTTTAGAGGTGGTGGATGGACACTTGGATTCGAAGTACGACACCTATGGACTCTTCTAGAAGGCACTGACCATGTGGAGATTCCTGGAACAATGATGATTTCGCTCCCAGGTGACTAATGCACCCTTGAGTGTTAGGAAGTGCATTGCAGTGCACCCTTTCATGGAGGTATTGGCACTGCAACGCAGTTAGTCCCTTGTAAAGGAGTGTTGGTGAGTCAGTGGGTCATATAACATATACTTCAAAGCTTGGAAATCTCACAATTGAAGCCATAAATGGAATGTATTCGCTTAGGGAATATAGAAAATGAAATATAAGGAGATGATAGACCCTATTCATTGGTCTTGGGGGATGATTCCCAGTTTGACTAGGTCTTGGGGGATGATGCCCAAATTGACCTATAACAATGTCGAACCAAGTTTCAGATGAAAACGCACGGCCGAGCCAATAGTATTACCCCTCCAATAGTCACATCACAATTAGAAAACCTTTGAAACACTTCTTAGGTTCTGATGGCCGCTATATTTATAAGAAAAAGTTTAGTAGAAATTTTAAACAAAGTTTTGGTTCGACTAAACATTTATTACCTGTTTTTCTATCTCTAACCAAAGATATAGTTACTCATGCTGTCAATGTTAATGGAAGAATAATTTCGACAAATGGCAGAAACAGTTTGGCCGAATTAATTTCAAAAGTTTGGACGAACTGTTGGGAGAGTGAAATTTTTGGAAGCGTTTCTCTTGAAAGTGTAGCCCAGCTTCGCATTTTTACCCACATATGTAATCATTTCTTTCCATTGATTGGGATAACAAGAAACATCTATGCATAATGTCCATTTTTCAACCTTGTCTAGTGGGATATTAATCCCTGAAAAAATAAATTCAATAAAATATTAAATGAACATTTATTGCAAATGCCTTAAAGTTTATGGGAGAAATGACATGTACATGGAGCAAGGAAAATGATACTAGCATGACAGATGTGATTTTGAAAGCATCCTTGCTGCCTTGGAGCAAAGAAAATGAGACTAGCATGACATATGTGATTTTGAAAGCATCATTGCTTTTAAAAAGGATAGGGATATTGGAAATCCTTAACAAAAATCCAATCAACCTCCTTCAAAACATTGGAGCTCACCAGATTAAAGAGGCAACATGGAAGATGAAGTCCCAAATCATGATAATAATGTTAAAATGCTACTGATCAGGTAGCATTAGATATATTGATGGAAATAGTACAAGTATGAATTATTCATCCCAATATAGCATGTGAGATGAAAGGAAATGGGTAATAATTCCTTGAGTTATGCTTCAATATCTCAATTGATATGTATGCGATGACATCTGAATCCATGTATGTGAATTGATACCCAGGTAGGGGTATGCTAAAGGAAGGAAGCCTAGGACATTTAAAAATTGTGAAAAAACATTTTTTATGCATTCATATGATAATATGTCATGTTGATTTAGTTAAGAGAAGGAAGAGTTTGTTCAGTAGTGAAAGGAAGGGCTCTTTAGGGATTGTTGAGCCGTGAAGGGAGGGTAAATTCCTCATGTGTGGTGATTGAAGAAGAAGGTGTCCAGATGTGTTGAAGAGTTGAGTGAATTTTGAAGTTGGTCAAAGAGGATGATATGACATGGGATATATTGTAATTATTTATAGTAGATGTAAGTCTAGATGCCTGGAGGATATGTAAAATTTATAGGAAGTGAAGATGACGAAGACAATGATACAGAGTTATCTAGGATACATATATCAAGATGGTTGAGTATGGAATGCAGCATGGGATGGTATTCAATGTAGTGCAAGGGTCTAGTGAGTTAGTGTGGTGAATGTGAAAGAAGTATGAATGTGTATGAAGTATACTATGCAGATGTGAAAAGTTTTATTGTGTATAAATGAATATTAGCGCATATGTTTCAATGCATTGTGTGAATGCTTTTCTATTATATTAATGCATATATAGTTATTGAAAATTCATTCCATTTAATATTTTTATCGCTTAAAATAATGGAGTGATTGGTATGTCATAATTCTAAGGTCATTTCAAAAGCTGCTGGAAATATGGCAATGAAAGTTTATATGCTTGAATACCCACAGTTGTTTGGCTGAATGAAAATTCTGCCAGGGAGGACAGATTGTAGGTAGAAATTGATTTGATATGTAATCCCATAATGAATACTGGTTACTACTACATATAAGCACCAAACCTTATGATATTAATCTCATAGTTGTTCAATATAGTTTCTAAATTATATATATTTCAATTTTTTATTTGAACATATCGCGGTGACTTTATGTTTATGATAAAGATGAGATGATGGATCTATATAGTATGTACATAAGATGGCTGCTATAAAATAGGAAGCACAGGGGGAATGCTACTATGATGACACTAGAACCCTGTTATATGCCTTGATTTCAATGAGCTATTGAGTGACTAGAGGCTGGTAGCGGGATGACTTAGCAGTAAGACTCTATAGGTACCTCCACTTCATGAAAAGGTGAATAGCATGCTTTCCCTTCTCTTATTGGCTCGATTTCAAATGTGGAAACAAACACTCTTTTGTAAAGGTAGTTTTATGTATATTTTAAAATATTTTAGGAATCTCATAAATATTAAAAAAAGTTAACTATTTATTTAACTTCACTTGTAAATCAAAATTTTTAAATATTTAGAATAAAATTACATAAATACTAAACAAAGTATCCTTGTGTATGACCATTACATGTACATCTTGCTAAATTATTACATTACATGTACATATTCGTGTGCTGCCATAAATATCATACAATAATTCTGGAGTTTTCTATGTCATGTATGACATTTGTTTTTAGATACCATGGACTTATGCAAAAGACGAACCTATGGATCTAAGTTAAAGGTTTTGTTTTCTTTCCTATCATCCTTTATGATGTCCTCTTTATCTCCCATTCCTTTCTAAGGGTTACATTGATCATTTGAGTTTTCTTTACCTTGAAACTCTTTATTTAGTTACCCCGAGGATGTGTACTGATTGTGTGATTTTCATGTTGTTGTTATTTTCTATTAGTGTTTATGGCCTTCGTTCTACTTCCCATTATTACCATTTTCCATCTAAGTGAAATTTAGATTCACTCTAATTAAAGGAGATGCCTCATCTTTTGGAACACTTAGAAAAATGGTTTTATTCATAGATGAGAACATTCATTACATTAAAAATGAATTTAATTTTAGTTTATATTCTAGATACGAGTCCAATTGTCAAAGTCAAGTCCAATAGAATTTGGAAGTCCATTTCTAGTTCAACTTCTATGTGGGTAGAAGTGCAAGGATACATAGCTTCTTCTATCTTGTTTTCCTCTAAATTTTATATTTAATCCAATTATTTTGTTGGAGAGATAGGAATAACCTGCAAATTTTTGAGTTTGCAAAGGTTGAGAAGCAGAAAAGGAAGACCAATGCATAGCAAGACGAATTTTGTGACCTGGTTCTCTAGGTGAAATTTAAATTTCCATTAGTCTAGGTACAATCCACAGAAACCTAAAATCCAAGGGCCGTTTCTAAAAACAAAATCGATATCACTCTGCAATGAAAACTGGAAAGGGAGTTTGGGTGAAAAGTATACGAGTTGGCCGCATAGAGTTTGGGTGAACAATATACCATTTGGCTGCATAGAGTTTGGGTGAACATCAGGCTTGGAATTCCTTTATGTCCATCAAATGAAAATTTGATGACATTTTTGCATTTTTTATGTCTTTAATTTTTCGTTTTACCTAAATTTGTGAGTGTCTGACCTCTTCTTTAGAAAAATCTCTTTCAGCTACTCATCTCAATTTTCGTTAATCTCCCTGTGAGAGTGCCTTGTTTTTTTCTAAATTAGCCTGTGTGTTAGGATAGAATACAACCATACTTTTAAAATTTTATAAACCTAAATTTTATTTTCGTTTTCATTTTATTTTTGAATTTTTACTTTCAACTTCATTTGTTTCTTCATATAGATCGTGATTAGAAGAACTTCCCAAATATTCATGTAATTGTTTTCCACATGAGAATTATGGATTTATTCACGTATTTTCTAATTTCTTTTCTACGTCTCAGAAGTTTACTCTTTTGTCCATTCACACATTTCCCCACTTGTAGTTGCATCTTTCTCTTCTCTAAATTAGCCTATCTTAGGATATCATACAATCATACTTTTAAAACTTTATAAGCCTAAGTTTTATTTAGGTTTTCATTTTCTTTTTGAATTTTCATTTTCAACTTCATTTGTTTCTTCATATCGATCATGATTAGAAGAACTTCCGAAATATTCATGTAATTTTTGTCCACATGAGAATTATGGGTTTCTTCACGTATTTTATAGTTTCTTTTCTAAGTATCAGAAGGTTACTCTTTTGTCCATTCATACATTTTCCCACTTGTAGTTGTATATTTCTATTTTCTAAATCAACCTATGTGTTAGGATAGCATACAACCATACTTTTAAAATTTTATAGACCTAAATTTTATTTATATTTTCATTTTATTTTTGAATTTTCACTTTCAACTTCATTTGTTTCTTCTTATAGATCATGATTAGAAGAACTTCCAAAATATTCATGTAATTGTTTTCCACATGAGAATTATGGGTTTCTTCACATATTTTCTAATTGCTTTGCTAAGTCTTTGACGTTTACTCTTTTGTCCATTCATACATTTCCCCAATTGTAGTTTTATTTTTCTCTTTTCTAAATTAGCCTATGTGTTAGGATAGCATACAACTATACTTTTAAAATTTTATAAACCTAAATTTTATTTATGTTTTCATTTTATTTTTGAATTTTCACTTTCAACTTTATTTGTTTCTTCATATAGATCATGATTAGAAGAACTTCCAAAATATTCATGTAATTGTTGTCCACATGAAAATTATGGGTTTTTTCACGTATTTTCTAATTTATTTGCTAAGTCTCAGAAGTTTACTCTTTTTTCCATTCATACATTTCCTCACTTGTAGTTGTATCTTTCACTTTTAAGACATTTGTAAATTTATAACCACGTGTATAAAATATACCCTAACAAAGAGAAACATTTACAACAAACAAAAGATTTTGTTATCAGAAAATTTTTACAATCAAGCTTACTACCTCTTCAATCGAAGGGGCTTCATAAAAATGAAAGAGACGTCACTACACTAAATATAATGTGGTTCCATAAACCAATACTATCAGAATAAGCATGAAAACTTTTACTTAGATAAATTAGGTTTTCACATTCTCCTTTAATCAATTTTTTATCATACTCTAACAAATTAATATACCAACATAGAGTTACTATGCTAGTATGTTGATATTAAATAGAGTTTACCTAGATAAATTCGTTTTTCACATTCTCCTTTAATCAAATTTTTTTCATACTCTAACAAATTAATATATCAACATAGAGTTTCTATAATTCAAAAAACAGAGGCTAGAATGTTGATATTAAATAAAGTTTACTTAGATAAATTCGTTTTTCACATTCTCCTTTAACCATTTTTTTCATACTCCAACAAATTAATATACCAACATAGAGTTACTATAATTCAGAAAACAGATGCTAGAATGTTGATATTAAATAAAGTTTACTTAGATAAATTTGGTTTTCACTTTCTCCTTTAATCAAATTTTTGTCATACTCTAACAAATTAATATACTAGCATAGAGTTACTATAATTAGAAAACATATGCTAGAATGTTGATATTAAATAAAGTTTACCTATATAAATTTGGTTTTCACATTCTCCTTTATTCAATTTTTTTAATACTCTAACAAATTAATATACCAGCATAGAGTTACTAGAATTCGAAAAATAGATGCCATAATGTTGATATTAAGGAAGAAAGAAGCAGTATTTTCTTGATATTAAGGAAGAAAGAAGCAATATTTTCTTCTAGAATGGCATATTAGTGGGTACAATGGGATATTATTTTTTATCAGGCTTCTAATCTTGTTAGTTTTATACTGGTAACCCCTAGGCTTAATTTGAGGAAAGGTCAGAAGCTTAATTTGAAGAAAGGCCCAAAGCTTCAAATAACTAATATATATAGAGATGTCGAGTTACTATAATTTGGAAAACAGATGTCAAAATGTTGGATATTGAATATTGAGAGTGAAAGCAACAATATATTTTCATGAAATTATCTAATGGTTGTTACAGTGTGATGCTATCCTCTACCAAACTTCAAATTTTCTTGGTAGGATACCAAACTTCAAATGTTCTTGGTATTATACTAGTCGTCTATAGATTTAATTTGAAAAAATGAGAATGATGCTTGGCCTCACAAACACTCCTTTAGAATAATTTGGCTAATGTTGGACATAATCCTTTAATATTGTTGTCCCTATAAATAAAATTGTCCTTCAACATCTTGTCCTGAAGATGGATCCCCGTTGGGATTTGAAACTTCGACCATTGTTTTATAACACTGTGGATAATCCTGAGATCTCTTCAATAAACAATAACCACAGGATCTTGAAAACCAAAATTGTAAGTAATTAGGGGAATACAAAGATGAAATGGCTCTTGGATAATGAAACGAAGAGTCACTTAATTGTATAAATCTCATCGACCATTAATAAAAAGAACATCTAATGGATTTGTGCATTTTGGCCTGACAAAATCAAATTCCACTAGAAGACAAAAGAGAATTTCTCAAAGAAGCTAGAAATATAATATCTAGAGACTTGGTGCAATAAACAATAAATCTAAATAAATTGAATATACAATTTAACAAACTAGAAAATCAATTGAAAACTGAAAAAAAAAATACATATAGTACTCATAAAATATTAATTAGTGATTTAAAGTATAAATTAATTGTTATGTCTCAAGATTCAAAGGATAAAACTATAATTTCATCTATGCTCAAAGAAAATGATCAATAACAATTCATTCATAAATTCAATGAAGAGATATAATTTGATTTTGTTATCATCTTTAGCCTCTAAAGCATTAATTATTGATTTAGAAATAATCAAAGAAGGATTAGATGTAGAACATATTCTGAAGTTATAATTAACAATAATTTAAAAAGAATTTAAATTTGTTGAAATGAATGTGAAATGGAAGACCTCATAGATGGTAAAGCTAGAAGCACAAACTCAGAAAATAAATGCATTACTAGAAAATTCCCATTCAAGCTTGGCTTTGAAAGATAAAATCATAGCAAAGGCTAATCATAAATTAAGCTTGAAGAGATTAAGAAGAAACTTGATCAGAAAACCTCTGCAAAGAAATATTTGGCAGGAGTCGAACACTACATTGGGAATGAATTATGGTGGCCACACAAAAATTCAAATGCCATTTCAATGTGTGTAAGGACCAATATGTACCAAAGATAGCAGAAACCATTTCAATATGTACCAAAGATAGCAGAAACCAATCAAATTTATGAGAAACCCTCCCTGGTAGGTGACAACAGTAACATGGCAGGACCAGTGTGGGACTGGTTTAGGCTATTTTCGAAGATTTTAGAGGATGATCAACTGACGGGGTTCAGTTTTGGACCTCTGTTAAACAACTAGTTGATAGTTAGGATGAAGACTATGCTCCTATTGTTGTTAACAAACTAGAAAATCAGTTGAAAACTTAAAGAACTACATATAGGAATCATAAAATATTAATTAGTGATATGAAGTATAATTTAATTGTTATGTCTCAAGATTCATAGCATAAAACTATAATTTCATCTCCGCTTAAAGAAAATGATAAATAAATAAAAATTCTTAGATAAAAAATCAAGTTTCCTATAAGAGAAAAATGTTAAATTGGATAATTCATTCATAAATTCAATGAAGAGATAGAATTTTCTTTGTTAGAAAGCTTAGCCTCTAAATAATTTATTGATTTAGAAATAATCAAATAAGGATTATATGTAGAGCATATTCAAAAGTTTAAAGCATAATTAGCAATAATTAAAAAAGAATTCAAATGGAAAACCTCATAGATGGTAAAGCTAGAAGCACAAACTCAAAAAATAAATGAACTACTAGAAAATTTCCATTCAAGCTTGGCTTTAAAAGATAAAATTAGAGAAAAGACTAATCATAAATTAAGCTCGAAGAGATTAAGAAGAAACTTGATCAGAGAAACTTTGCAAAGAAATATCTGGCTGGAGTTGACACTACATTGAAAACGAATTATGGTGGCTACACAAAAAATCAAATGCCATTTCAATGTCTATAGGCCACTAGCATCATAAAATAAAAAATAACCACTCATAATTACCATAATTACTATAGGTCTCTACCTTTATCTGCGAAAAAAGAAATTACCATCGGAAAAATAAATATAGAGCAACCTGCTCTACTCCACTTTGCCCTGTAAATCACCCAACATCCGCAGGCAGTTCACAGCCAGAAACCATCCTGAGTTTGTGTCTAGCCCTATGGTAACTTGCCTACGATATGGACTTAGCCTTAGTCCCTGGTCTTAGATGAATTAAGTGTTGGCCAGCCCTCTGAATGTGTTTCCCCTGACATATACATAAATAGATCTTTAGTACTTTATGTTCCGTATTCGTAAGTGATTATGAGGTAGAGCGTTTTTCAAGTGACCTTACTTAATTCCCAATGAAAATATATGAGAAATGGATCCAAAGTCTAGGTAACACAAGAACCCTCCTTGGTAGGTGACAACGATAACATGGTAGGACCAATGTGGGACTAGTTTAGTCTATTTGCTAAGATTTTAGAGGATGATCAACTGAAGGGGAAGTTTCAGACCTCTGTTAAACAACTAGTGGACCTCTGTTAAAAATATATTGGACAGTGCAGATGAAGACTATGATCCTATTGCTACTAACTTACCTACATATGTTAATACAGATTGCTGCAAAATTGACATTAGATTACTCTTTTACGCTATTATTAATAGCATATGAAACATTTAGTATTTCTATTGATATTAGAATGATATTCTTATTTAAATGCATTATTACATTATATCCTCCACTACTATGATTAATCTTAAATTTTGTAAACAAAGCAAACCAACTGTGGGTTAAATTAAGCAAACAAACCAAACCATGTGGCTTAAATTTTGTAAACAAACCAAACCAAATGTGGGTTAAATCATTTAAACAAACCAAACTAGATGTGGATGTGACTATGAGTATGTAGTGGAAAGGGGTGGAGCACTTTTGGTTACCGGATAAATTTTCTTGCTCACTTAATATGGAATATAGTCAGGCCTAACACATGTCAAATAAAAACAATTCTTCCTAAATTTATTAGGTTTCCAAATGGACAAAGTTTTCTATGGGACTATAGTTTACCATCTCGATATTAGTAATGCTCATTTCCGCTAATGGAAAGGGAAGGAAATCATGAATCAATCATCATGGAACAACCTGTAATGTGTTGTGTTGGTAACAATATCCCTTGGAAGAGGATGAACTTTTTTTTTTGGCATGCGACAATAACGTTCCCGCGCGTTAGAGTATACATGGTATCATTGCTTGCAGACCAGGGCAACTGCGCAATGATCCAATGGGTCCTCGAAGTATCCCATTACACATTCCATAACAATGACCAAAAGAATACTTAAACAGATCACATTAAGGGAAGGAATAATGCATTTAGTAGTAAGAAAATAAGGGCGTAAACAAGAAAAATTTGTGAAGAACAGGGGCATAAATAAGCAACCGTTGTGAGATTTGGTTTTTGAAACACCTCCTTTGAATGAAAAGTGAGCCTCAGTGGACTGTTCATTGATTATAGAGATTCCTTAGTTAATAGCTTGGGTTTCTAAAGTACCTCCATTTAATAAATGATAAATGAACTATAATTGGAGCTGAGTCCACACAAAATTTCCACTGGCATATATTTCCTCTTATATATTAGTGATTAACATCGATGGACTTGACAACCATGATGCCTTCTTTGAAGAAAAATCTTGGCACTTGCTCATCTCATTGGCTCTTTGAAATTGTTCTATCTTGGCTTTGACATTGCAACATAAAAAAATCAGGTTAATCACTATTTATCTTTACTTTTAGTAATATTGATGTAAGGATGCAATGGATTTCATTGGGATATAGTGATATACTTGTGGAATGAAATGGAATTCCATTTGGCTTCAATTTTCCAAATTGAAATTCAGTTTACTCAGCAACTCATGACAAGCAATGCATGCCAAAATATATATATATATATCAAGACAAACTAACATAATTATTGACATCAAGTTACTGATATTTACCACACTTTGAAAACTTTTGTGCTTACACAGGCTGTATTCGAATTGATGTTTGTGGCTTGGAGTTGAATCCTCACATTCACACATTAATTTGATTGCCTTCCGATGAGAAGGTATCCATTCAAATTTAGGTAGACACAATGACGATGAAAAAATAAAATTAAATAACGAAAAATAAGCAACAGCTAGGATAGTAACCAAAATTATTTTTGGACACTACAAATTCAAGTAGACACAATGACGATGAAGAAAAAAATCAAATAACGAAAAATAAGAAACAGTTAGGAGGCTAACCAAAATTATTGCTGGACACTAACAGAGAGCTTCAATCCGTTATGGGAAGCAACTAAGACTTTCTTGAACGTAAGAAGATTCGTAATTAGATGTGGGAAAAAATAAAAGGAAATAAAAGTGATTGAGAAAAAAATATTAGTGTGCATGTTTTTATAATTAATTATAATTATGCTCGTAGGCATGTTTGATAATTTTTAGACGGATGACAGGTTTTAATTAGTACAAGGTTAAGATTTATTTAAAGAAGTTATGTGTTTTAATTAGTACAACGTTGAGATTTATTTAAAGTAGTTATGTTTTTATTATTTTTTTAAAATTAAATTTATTAATTAAAAGAATGTATTTTAAATAATAATTATATTAAATGAGTTTTCGTTTTCTGGGCATGCGTATTAATAAGTCATTATATTAGTTTATAGTATTGTAACAAAGCTTATTTATAAATTGAAAAAGATCTATGATAATGTAGGTATGAAATTTTATGGTTAAGAATATTGTTACATATTTTTTTAGTTGATTGAGTATAGATTTTCTTATGATAAGAAAGAATTACCCTCTTTGACTATCAATTTTGAGATATTTTTAGAATCTCCAATCCACATAAAAATGCATTGTTTTAAAAAATATATAATGTTAAACTTATATTAAATTATCTCCATGTTGTTATCATATCCTTCTTCCTCTCAAATAGGAGGACGACCCGAAAATTTTTAATACATATTTGATGTTTACACAGATTTTATGATTTGTAACCGAGAACTGGAAGAATACATATGTTTACACATATTTTATGATTTGCAACCGAGAATCGGAAGAATACCTGGAACCGTGAAATCGAGAAAGCGGACGAACACACCGAACCTCTTAAAACAAATTCACAACACAACACAGAATCGTGAGACAAAGCTCACTGAATTCATTGATTTTAACTTCACGATTACATTACATTTATATAGCAGAGTGCACTCACCTAATCTCCTGAATTGGAGGAAACAAACCTGAATAGATGGAACCAAATTCTAAATAAAATCTCTCGTTCAACAACTCAAAACTAAATCTATTTCTGCATTAATCTAGATTATTCTCACATCCTCCCTTAATGGAGAAATGGATTTTCTACAATACCTAGTTGACTTCTAAAAACTTCAAATTTTATTTTACTAAGAGGCTTAGTAAATATATCAACCATATTATCCTTGGTATTACAAAATACTAATTCAATTTCATTTGACTCAATTTTCTCTCATACAAAGTGGTATTGCAGCTCAATGTGTTTTGTTCTGGCATGGTATATTGGATTATGTGCTAATTTGATAGCACTTTGATTATCAAAATTGATGCATGTTGAACCACTTTGCGCCTCTTCAAGATCTTCTAGAATTCTTCGCAACTAAATAGCTTCACAGGTGGCATTGGTCAAAGCTTCGTACTCAGATTTTGTTGATGATAAAGAAACAGTTGGTTGTTTCTTACTACTCCAAGATATGACCCCTGATCCTATATGAAATGCATAGCCAGAGGTAGATCATCTTTCATCTGGATTTCCTGCCCAATCTGAATAAGAAAAACCTGTCAGTGCAACATCAAATTCATCAGTATACATAATACCTAAATTCACTGTTCCTTTTAAGTATCGGAGAACTTTCTTTGCAGCATTCCAGTGATTTGCTGAAGGCTTAGCCATAAATTGACTAAGGATACTGACTGAGTATGCAATGTCTGGTCTGGTAGTGGTGAGATAGTTCAGACTTCCCACCAACTGATGATATAATGATCCATCTGCCTCTTTAGTTCCATCTTCTTTGTACAACTTTGCATTCTATTCTAAGGGAGTTGACATAGCTTTGCAATAACTCATATTGAACTTTTTAAGAATTTCCTTTGTATATTTTCTTTGAGTGATCAATGTTTTACCAGGCTCTCTCCATACCTCAATTCCTAAACAGTAATGCAATTCACCCAAATCCTTCATTTCAAATTCCTGCGACAAATGAACTTTAATTTCTTCAATTAACTTGTAAGCACTACCCGTGATAATGAGATCATCCACATACAAAGATATTAAAGAAACATTTCCTTCTTCATCTTTCTTAACATACAAGTTAGGATCATTTTTGCTTTTCACAAACCCATTCTGAAGAAAGAAGGTATCAATATTTACATACCATGATCTCGGCGCCTGTTTCAAACCATATAAGGCTTTTCGTAACCTGCAGACTAGATGCTCCTGTCCCTATTTGACAAACCCTTCAGGTTGAACCAAATAAACTTCTTCCTTTAAATCACCATTTAGAAAAGTGGATTTGGCATCCAATTGATGTATATTCCAATTATGTTGTGTAGCTAAGGCAATCAGTAATCGAATTGTATTCAATTTAGCTACTGGTGCAAAAGTATCTTCATAATCAATTCCCTCTTGTTGAGCATATCCTTTTGCAACTAATCTTGCCTTAAATTTATCAATGCTACCATCTGCTTTAAATTTAGATTTATACAACCATTTGCTTCCAATTGGAACTTTGTTTTTAGGGAGTTCCACTAATTCCCATGTTTGATTTTTCATAATAGAGGCATATTCATCATTCATAGCATTTCTCCATTGTTCATGTTCTTTAGCTTGTTCATAATCAACTAGTTCTACAACATTCATGATATTAGACATCAAGGCATAATCTCTATACCTTGCAGGAAGATGGGTTTGTCGGGTTGACCTTCTTGGTGCTACAATACCTGTTGGAGTTCCATCCATGATTCTTCGGCTTTGAGGTGAATCTTCCTCCCGTGATGAATCACTGCTGCTGGATGTGCTCATGCTGCTCTCACTCTGATCTTGAACCTGTACCTGTACATGTTCCTGTTCCTGTTTAACCAAAGTATCAAGCTTTACATGATCATCATTAGGTATATGCCATGCATCATTCTTTGTATCACATTTATCAGCTTGCTCATGAAACACCACATCTCGACTTGCAAACAGTTTATGTGAACTTGGATCAAACAATTTATATGCTTTCTGATCCGTACAATACCCAATAAAAACACACTTGATTGACTTTGCATCAAGCTTTCTTCTGTTAGCCTTAGGAATATGTGCAAAGGCAGTACATCCAAAGACTCTTAAATAACTGACATCAGGTTTATAACCATGAAGAATCTCAAAAGGAGTTTGAAAAACTAATTGCTTAGTGGGACATCGATTCTTCAAATAAACAGCAGTATTAATGGCTTCTGCCGAGAAACCATTAGAAATGTTTTTACCTTGAAGCATACTATGAGCACACTCCACCAGTGTTCTATTCCATCTCTCAGCAACACCATTTTGCTAAGGGGTACGAGGTACTGTGAACTGTTGTTGGATCCCATTCGATTTACAATAGTTGTTAAATGCACCTGACTTATATTCACCTCCTTGATTAGATCTGAGTATTTTAATGTACTTACCTATTTGTTTTTCAATCATAGTTCGGAACTCTTTAAAATACTCAAATATATCACTTTTCCTTCGAATGAAATAGACCGAGGTATACCTAGATCTATCATCAATAAAAATAACAAAGTAGGAAGCACCACCAAGAGACCTAGTTTGCATAGGTCCACATACATCAGTGTGAATTAATTCAAGTATATCATATTTTCGTTTCTCGGTATGAACAGGAAACTCTTCTCTATGCTGCTTACCAAGTGCACAAGCTTCACATGGTAAATGTTCACGTTTCATAACAAGAAGACCTTCAACCATTGATTTTCTTTGCAACAACGATAAATCATTGTAATTTAGGTGCCCATACCTGTGATGCCATAATTCTGCTGTCGATGTCTCTTTGGATGTCAATGCAACATGACGCTTCATCGTCAAATCCAATTTATACAATCCTCCAACCCTGGTACTTGTGGAAACAACCCTGTAGTGGTCCTAAACATCTTTCACAATACACCCCAATTTACCAAATTCCACTTTTAAATGATTATCAGTGATAGTGGAAATAGATATCAAATTATTTTTGAGTGCAGGTACATACATCACATCATGAATCTGTCTCATTTGTCCATTAGGTAAGTACACATTTATTATGCCATAGCCTTGGACTTTAAGTGACCTGTCATCTCCTAGATAAATGTGTGTGCCATCAGTTCTCTCATAATATTTATCATACCATTCTTTATTACAAGTCATATGTATCGACGCACCAGAATCTATGAACCAAGCATTCTCATCATCAGTTTCAGCAGATAATGCAGCATCAGAAAGAAACAACTTAAGATTTTTAAATCCATCAGTAACTGAAGTGTCTCTGTTTATGAAATTTCCATTATGCCTTCTATGTCTTTGATTTGATTCATGATTCTTTCTTCTATAGCAATCTTTAGCTAGATGCCCAGGTTTTCCACAATAATCACCTTCAATGTTTCTCTTAACATAAGAATCAGGAGGTGTCACACCTTTTTTCTTTGCTTGAAAACGGCCTCTATTCCTATCCCATGGTCTCCCTCGGAATGATCTTTTACCTCTTGCAGTCAAATCCAAATCAGAACCATTTTATTCCAGTTCAAAATTTTTCATTCTCTCTTCTTCTTGAAGAAGAATTCCATCCAATTCATCAAATGTAGGAGGCGTTGGTCTTGCTGAGAGTGCTGAAATAAAGACTTTATAGTCTTGGACTAAACCCTTCAAAGCAACAATTACTAAATCACTACTAGACAATTTTTCACCAATATCACCAAGCTTATCACTTAAGTCTTTAATTCTAGAAACAAAATTACTGATGCTTTCATTGGTATCCATTTTGATAGATAGTAGCTTTGTTTTTAAGAATAAAATGCGGTTTGCATTAGTAGTTTCATACAAACCTTTGAAAGTGTCCCATGTCGCCTTTGAATATTGACAGTCTCGAATGTGAGGAATAATATTGTCCTTGACTGACATGCGTGGCAACACTTTTGCTTTCATTTCTCGCTTATCCCAATCTGGAATTGCAGCATTAGCAGTAGGCTTGGGCTCGTCACCTTTAACAATCGTCCAGAGATTGTATGCCTCTAGAACTGTGACCAGCTTAAACTTCCAATTTACATAATTTTCACCCTCAAGTTTTGTGGATTCATTTAAATATGAATCGGCAAGAGGATTAGCCATTTCAACATCAATGATCAGATTAAATTACAAATGCAAGAAATCAATTTACTGTAATAATTACTGCTCTCAACTATCCTTCCACACATAGGCAAATTTCACATTAATTGATTTTCTTCACATGCTTGTTTTCTTGGAAGCATAATCCATCCAAGGTTTTAATCTTCAGAATTAAAATTTGATGTAAAGCTTGCTATGAAAAATCTTTGACAAATATGCATGCACTACCAAATGCATACACTACCAATATAGCATACGTTGCTCACAAATGAGCTGGAAGGATTGCATGCTGAATGCAATGAAAAAAAAACAGTCCCTCACAATTTCACCTGCACATCGACTGGGAAAAAAAAAATACGACTTCAATGCAGCTGTGTATCATATCACAGCAGCAAATCCACGTCACAACAATTAATATGAATCGCCAGTGGAAATTGTCTTTTGCTACTGATACAAAACAGAAAAAAAAAAGAAAAAAGAAAAAAAAAGAAAAAAGAAAACGAAAACCATTGCGCTGAATCACTCACGGACAATGCTGTGCAGTTCTGTCAAGCATTGAGCTGAAATACTCACGACAACAAAGGGCTAGTGCGGATTCTCAGCTGGAACATGCAGTGATTTCTGTCTTGGGCAAGTGCACTGGTTATTGATGCTGAGATTCAAACACAACTTTGTGAAATGGGCTGCAGTGGACGCGCTGCTAAGGGTGTCGAAAGAGGAACATGAGCGAAGGCTCATTCCAATACCCAATCGCGGCAATACGTTCTCTCACACGCTCTGATACCATCTTAAAACAAATTCACAACACAACACAGAATCGTGAGACAAAGCTCACTGAATTCATTGATTTTAACTTCACGATTACATTACATTTATATAGCAAAGTGCACTCACCCAATCTCCTGAATTGGAGGAAAAAAGCCTGAATAGATGGAACCAAATTCTAAATAAAATCTCTCGTTCAACAACTCAAAACTAAATCTATTTCTGCATTAATCTAGATTATTCTCACAGAAATTTAGTTGACTTTTTTCTCGGCCGAGAAATTAAAAATTTCTCCCGAATTCTAACCATCCGCCAAAAATTGTTTCCCAACTTCGCGATTTGACCCTTCAATCCGTTACGGGAAGAAACTAAGACTTTCTTGAACGTAAGAAGATTCGTAACTAGATGTGGGAAAAAATAAAAGGAAATAAAAGTGATTGAGAAAAAAAATATCAGTGTGCATGTTTTTATAATTAATTATAATTATGCTCATAGGCATGTTTGATAATTTTTAGACGGATGACAAGTTTTAATTAGTGCAAGGTTAAGATTTATTTAAAGCAGTTATGCATTATAATTAATACAAGGTTAAAATTTATTTAAAGCAGTTATGCTTTTATGATTTTTTTTTAATTAAAAGAATGTATTATAAATAATAATTATATTAAATGAGTTCTCATTTTTTTGGGCATGTATATTAATAAGTCATTGTATTAGTTTATAATTGTATTAGTCTATAGTATTGTAACAAAGCTTATTTATAAATTGAAAAAGCTTCATGATAATGTAGGCATGAATTTTTATAGTTAAGAATATTGTTACATATTTTTTTAGTTGATTGAGTATAGATTTTTGGATGGTAAGGAAGAATTACCCTCTTTACTATCAATTTTGAGATATTTTTGGAATCTGCAATCCACATAAAATGACATTGTTTTAAAAAATATATAATGTTAAACTTATAGTAAATTATCTCCATGTTGTTATCATATCCTTCTTCCTCTCAAATAGGAGGACGACCTGAAAATTTTTAATACATATTTTATGTTTACATGGATTTTATGATTTGCAACCGAGAACTAGAAGGATACATATGTTTACATAGATTTTATGATTTGCAACCAAGAACCGGAAGAATACCTAGAACCGTGGAACCAAGAAAGTGGACAAACACGTCGAACCGAAAGAATCCTTGCAACCAAGAAAGCGGATGAACAAGCTGAATGAGCACGCTGCTGCCATAAGGAGACGCAGAGCACAACAGATGCTAAAACCTACAAACATTGCAAAAAAACAAAGATTAGAAATTTCACAAAAAAAAAACATAAACACAAAAAAAACACAAACACAAGCCAAACAAAGCGAAAAACACACCTCCCAGTTCTCCGCAAGAGAAAAACACACCTCTTAGCACCCTCCAACGGTCACTGCCAAATACACACCTCCAAGTTCACGCAAACAAAAAATCACTGGAAAACTTGTTGCGGTCCGTGGGCCGCTATATTTATAAAAACGAAGTTCGATTGAACTTCTAATGTCGATTTTTTTGCCTCTGACCAAAAATACGGTTATCGTTGCCATCAACGTAAATGGTGGAATAAGTTTGATTAACGACAGAAAAATTTCGGCCAAATTAATTTCAGAAGTTCAACTGAAATTATGGGGGATTGAAATTTTCATTTCTTACGAAAGTGTAACCCATCTTTGTACATTCACCCAATTTTAATGTAAAATAACTAAAATAAAAAATATTTTTTTAAGACAAGATTTATTGTCTTAAAAAAATGCCTTAAAGGTGCCCTTGGTGTAGTAGTGAACTATTTATAATAAGTAATAAAAAATCTATTAATTCATAGGTGTCTGATTAGTTGGTTTGCATGGGGTTTAATTCTAGTTAGGTGATGGGAAAAAATATAACCGTGAAACAACTCGCTGGAAATGAAGGGTTTCATTGGTAAAAGCTAAAATCGAAAGCGAAACGACACGAAAGCTCTGCTTACACAATAATTTAATAGAAAATGAATGCTACGCATCACAAGTGTTTCAATGCAAACAGCCAACAATGAAAATGAAGCTACGCGAAAGGTCTGTCATCACATACGTATTTTCCGAAAATGAATGCAACTCACCCCTTCACAGAACAGCGGAAGTTGAAACAAATGAAGAAAGTGACATTATAATGAAGATGGCGATGGGTTCAAATAAATTACTATTCTAATTGTTTCAAATATATTACTTTAGCAAGATTCTAACTACGTGCTGCAAAGTATAATGATCAAGTTTGAATCGAATGCAATTCTGTAAAATATTATATTTGAATTCTGCAATTTTGTTTGTGAAACAATTTAGCTTTGCTTAGTGATTTGGTTACTAAGTATAGAAAGACATACAATAAATTTAAAATTTATGTTTAAGGTTATAATGAAATTAGGTTCTCTCATTTCTCTCAACCTTCTCTTTATCAGCCTGGCATGAGAATCTCCTGAATGATCTGTCAGAGAATGGCTTTCTTCCGCCACTTCATTAAGTTCCTCCTCCGTGAAGCCTTCACTCTTTGTCACTGGTTGTACATTATATATCCAGAGTCTCGAAGCTTCTTTCCTGTGTTGCCTTGAGTTTTCGAATTTTACTTCGTTCAAATGCTGCTTCTTTTTTTTTTTTAATTTTTAAAATGAAAGTCTCAAAACTGAGCTTACTTTTATTAAGGATTTCTCTTGTAGTTTGAGACTAGTGGAAATTCACTATTCAGCTGGGTATTTCGATGGGGCTTCCCAACTTTAGAGATGCTGGTGTGGGGTATGATTGAGATTCTCTCTCAAATGTTACTATAAGATTCATTGGTCTGGTAGTTTTGGCACCAACATGAGAGCTGAGATTCTTGCTCTTTGGGGTCTTCTTTAGTTTTCTTCTCAGCTCTACTTGGAGGATCTCTGGGTGTTTGGGGATTCAAAGGTTTTATTGGATTATGTTAACAGAGGTAACAATTTAGCTTCAGCACAACATGAGACATGGCTGGTCTGGTGAACACTTTCAACTCCATTCATTTTCATCATATCTTTAGTGAAAAAAACACTCATGCTGACAAACTCTCAAAGATGGATTTGGAGAAACATTTTGGATAGATGTTTTATGAACTTATCGATCCAGAAGGGGAAAATGGCAGAGGTATGATCCAATTTTCATAAATTTATAACACTCTTTCCTCTCATAATTTCTCATTGGCACGTCATAGTTTGTGCCCACAGTTTGTTTCATTTTTTCTGAGTTGTTAGGGACTTCAGTTTTAAGTTTACCTACTCTCATTTGATGGTTTATACTCTGGCGATAATGTGCTAAAGTTTCTCCACGATTTCCACTTTTCCGGAAAACTGATGATTTAAATTTACTGTTCAACTGTAATTAGACAGTCCATTAAGATTCCAGTAATTTCTCAGATATATATAAGTTTGCTAGGAACTACAATTTTTGTTATAAAGACATATAAGATATCATAAATTGAAATTGTACTAGACTTAATATATCCAAAGTTTTTTCTACTTAAAAAAACCAGTGTTGTTTCTACTCTCAATTTATTCATTTTCTATAACGTTCAAATGCAATTTCTTTATAATTTTTAAAATGTAACAATCAGAGTGTTGTTTTCACTCTCAATTTATTCCTTTTCTAGCCATGGGAATCTTGGTGATTAATGATAATCTAAATTTATTGAGCATTTTATGGTTGTTGCGTATTTTTTATGTAGTTAAATATTATGTTTATTTATAATGTGATGAGTGACTATTCTACTTTGAAAAGTGACATACAAGGTTATCTTAGTTTGAAAAGTCATAATTTAAACAAATATTAAATAAAAAATATATAATTTATTAATATTTAAAAATAATAATTAAAAAAATATTAAAAAAAACATTTATTAAAATTTTAAAATATTTTTCAGAAAATATCAAAAAACCATATCCAATTAAAATGTCCCGGTCTTTATTTCAGGCTTGTATCAATACTTTTATGAATTTATAAATTAAATTTTTTGATTTGTCCAAAATAATAATGTGCCAGCCAACTTGATTCCGACTGCATATTTTACATGGGCTGGTGAATTATTCCTCCCAGAATACCATAAAACTACCTCCGGAGCGATTGATTTGGTAACGTAGAAGTGTTGAAAACTGCGAATGTAGCGCCTCAAGATGCTATTTAAGTTTTGATGCTTAAGATGCCTGCGAATACACCCTTATTGACCCTCTTCCGCAGCGAATTTGAGAACTATCATCAGTGATAGATCTTGCCCGTTGCTGGGACGTAGCAGAACATTTTTCGTGCAGTTTTCTACTGGATTCGTCCTCAAAGACTTTGGAGCGATTTGCTCTCTATCTTTATTTCAGTTGTTATGGTAAGAAATCTGCTTTTATGAGAACTTGCATTAATTAGAAAGAAAATCTTTACTGAGCGGATACATCTCAGGAGTTCAAAGGTTACGGATTCACTAATATAACCCGTAGTCTATCTGTTAGATTGGAGGTTTTTTGGGGAGATTTTCTTGCCCAATTTGTTTAGGGTTTTATAGAGATTGATTGGAATCACAATCAATATTGTGATTTTTTCTCAATTTGAGTATTTTTCCAATCGCTGAATCATATACAGTGAAAAACAGATTTTAAAAATTCATTGTTAGACCACACCTTGATATAAGCATCTTTATCACATTGCCAAGGAGGGAAGAAATTCAATTTTAGTTCGACTCCATCAGAAATAGAATTACGTTTTCGGTTTTCCTAGGGCTGTTCCTATAAGCTAAAAAGCATCTCTGGCTTTTGTTTTCAGGCGCTGGACATGGCAGGGGAACAGGAAAGTAACGTCAATTATGAAGAGGTGAATAACAAAACATTATTACCATACTAATCGTAAATACGGAAGCTCATAAATTTGTGGACAGACGTTAATTGAATTAAATGATTATACAGGAGTTTATTCAAAGTTCGCGCGGAGAGAAGCTCTTTACATGTAGATGGGTACCGGCAGAGAGGCAATCCAAAGCCCTGATATGCCTCTGCCATGGTGAGAATTACATAGCTTTCCCATTCATGTTACAGAGTCGACATCCCAACAACATAACCTTAATCAGGATTCTTTATATTCTTAAACAGCAATTTGATAGTTTTCTGCTACATCCTATCTCGGATTGGAACTTGTGACTTTTAATAGGGTAATACTTAGAATATATTTTATTTATGGTTAGGTTTTTTATATTTATTGGGTATTTTTATTAATTATTTTACTTTTCTAAATCGTAAAAATTGTAAGTAAAAATTATTAAATATTTTTAATAAATTCCAAAATATTCTAAAAATCTAGAATCAAATCAAATAAATACAGCAATATGGACTACACTTAGTAATTTGTTTTCTTTTCATGATTGCAGGCTATGGTGCAGAGTGCAGCATTTAGATGAAAGGTACTTGGAATGTGACTATCTGCGTTCACGCTGGATTACTCACCTGTGAGCTGCAACTCCTTCTTTTCACTTCAGTGTCATTTTTATCTAGTTAAACAACAATATTTGTTGGAGTTTATGATTTTTGTTATTCATCGATTTTGAAATCTAATAATCCAATTGGATCTATTCACAGACACAGCAGTCAGCCTTACAAAAGCCGGATATACAGTATTTGGTATAGATTACGAAGGACACGGCAAATCGGACGGAATACGTTGCTACATAAAAAGCTTCGATGACCTTGTAGCTGATTGTGCAACCTTTTTCAGGGGCGTGGCCGGTATGTGTTATTGGGATTCTTTTACGCATGTACTATATTTAAATGCTTGGTGATTTATGTCCACCGAGAGTTTTATGATACTAACAAGACGGCATGGAAATTACAGTAGACTGAAAGAATTGTACGAGATATGCAGTTGTAAATAGTAACAAGACAGTATGGAAATTACATTGCAGAGCGCGTTGAATATAGGGAGAAAGCGAGGTTCCTTTATGGAGAATCAATGGGAGGAGTAGTGGCAGTTCTCATCCATCGAAAGCAACCTAACTTTTGGAGTGGTGCTGTGCTTGTTTGCCCTATGTTGAAGGTACAAACTCTAAAAATTCACATAACACTAGTTGCAAAGATATGCTTTCTACAGTGAATTCAGTATGAAGTGATGCTGTGCTTGTTGCCCCTATGTGCAAGGTATAGATTATAAAAAATTCCCATAACTCTAGTTGTAGAAATATGCTTTCTATAGTTTTTATGGAAAACTCCAATAAAGCCCAACGAATTTCCTTTCAAAAGAAAACTCCAATCACAAAATATTTCTCATAGTTTGGACATTAGTATCACTCATTTTATATGCATACTCACTACATTTATAATAACTACAGATACCCGAGGAATTAAAGCCTCACCCGGTGGTTCTCAGCATATTGAGGACGCTAAGTGCCATAATCCCAACGTGGAAGGTTATGCCTGTGCAAGACCTTTCAGAACTGGCCATTAAGGACCCAGAAAAGAGAAGGGAGGTAAGGACTTTTGACCTCATTTCATTTTTTCTACTAATATCTATTGTGCTGTAGTCTTTTTTTTAGTATTTTTGTGGGAAGATAGGGTGGTTGTTTTGGAATGTTATTCTTTTTATCGTGTTTCAAATTTTACTGGACACTACTCTATTTCGTGGATAGTAAGGCTGAAAAGATAGATTCTTTCTGATAAATATAACTTGCAAACTGATAGAGAAATTGCTAATTTCTATTAACCATTTTCGTTTAAAAATATATCGTATATCGATATACAATTGCTCCTGCTCCTAAACACAGATGGGGGAAAACCCTTATCTTTATAAAGGAAGATTTCGTCTAAAGACTGCGTTCGAGATGCTGATGACAAGTTTGGACATAGAGAAACGAATGGACGAGGTGCCGAATTAGAACTCTTAATTAATTGTATCCAGGTACCTGTTTTAGATAAAGCTTATGAGGTTCTTAATGAATTATATGGTGCAGGTGATGCTGCCTTTTCTGATTCTTCATGGGGAAGATGATAAAGTAACAGACCCGTCTGCCAGCAAATCATTGTATGTTTCTGCCAAAAGCATAGACAAAACGCTGAAACTGTATCCCAATATGTGGCATGGATTGACATTTGGAGAACCTCCGGAGCACACAGAGTTGGTATTTTCAGACATTGTTGGATGGTTAAACGAGAGAAGTGCAGCAGGGTGCCCCTAAAGAAATAAACATCCATAAATAGTCTGTCATCATGAAAGCACCTGCCTGAAGAACATTAGCTTATCTTATTTTATTTTATATTATTATATATATGCGAGAGCAAAATATATAATGCCAGATAATTCGGTGCGTGAGTTACTTAAAGTCTGAAAGGTGCATACGTTTCTCGCACAAGATATGATACCTTCAAGCCTTCAACCTATAAGTTATAATTTTACCTGCATCTACCGAAGTTTTCTATCAGTCTTTTATTTGCATTTCAGGCATTTCGTTCAGGACCAACTTATGTGGGATTTACCATTCAAATGCATATATTAAATTCATAGAAGTTTATTTTTTAAGTTCCTATTGTATTCGGAGATCCCATCGTAGGTGGCTGGGATTACCGTTTAAAGGTAAAATCCTTTCTTTTGTGTTTATAGCTAAATTGTTTAGATTGATTGTGTTTTCTTTATTTGGGTTTAGGTTTATTTAATCTAAATTATACTAGAAAAATTATTAGCTTTTATAATTCATTTATAATTTATAATATCTAATACATGAGAGAGAAATATTTCTTTAATAAAAGATTATTATTAATTATAAATATTATAACAAAATACATTGTTCATCCTAACTAATCTATGAATAATATTCAGGGCTTAAAATTTATAATATCTAATACATGAGAGAGAAATATTCCTTTAACTAAACATATTATTAATTATAAATAAAATACGCTGTTCACCCTAACTAATCTATGAATAATATACACCGCTTATTAATTTTTTATGTTTATACATGGTTTTTTTACTATGTAGTTTATGGATCTAGAAAATTGGTAACAACTTTGTCCACATTATCACAGAGTCATAAAACCCTAAATGTTTTTAACCCATTAAATTAATTCTCAAAACTAAAATATTATTTACATGTTATTTTTTTAATTATAATATTTTGATTCAATTTAAAATTAAAATAAGTTTTTTTATTAGTTACTATAAATAAAAAGTAAAATAAATATAAAATTAATTTGAAGTTCACTATCAGTGGTTTGAATGCTTCCACATACTAATTTTTTATGGAAAGAAATTCAAAATTATATTTTATCTTATATAACATACTAATTTCTATGGGAAAAAATTTAAAATAACATTTTATTTTATATACCTAAGTTTAAATGAAGATATGTTAATTGTTTTCCACTCAAAGTGAGTAAAAAGAATTACTGAGGTTTTTTTAAGAAACATTGTGACTATTCTTAATTTTAAGCCAACAATATTTATGTTTATATTTTGTATCTATGTATGAGGAGTTTTTATTTTTTATTTGTTTGAAAATTTTAAATTGTGAGATTTATATTTTTACTTATGGATGGTTTTCACATATTAATGAATTTAGAATTTTGCAAATTTTAAATGATTTTTAAGCATAAAAGTTGTGTATGAGTAAAGATCCACAAACTCATAAAGATATTGAAGTTGTGCTAGAACCTCTAAGTTCAATCACTACTTCCAAAACTTTCCAAAACTTTCTTTGATAAGCATTATCTTCCATTCTTCTATTTCCAAATCTAATTTTACTCCTACTATATAGCCTTCTATATAGCCTTGTAACTTGATTCTAAGCAAACATAATTGTATGGTTTAGTAGGATGACTTTGGACAAATCTGAGTAAATTGGTGTTCTATTTTATATTAACAAGCTCTTGATGAAGCTTTATGTTTTTTAGTTCCTTCCCATGGAAGAACATTTAAGTCATCGAGTATATATATGTTATAGCATATCCTTTTTAATTTTGTTTTATTCAATGGACTATGCATTGATGAGGGTTTCCAACCATATTTAAGTTTTTAGTGGTTTTGCATATTTATTCCTCTGTGATACTGTTAAAACTCAAATCTCCTTTATTGGTTTCTTTGCTTGCAAGTAAGAATCGAGGGTATCATATCTCACTATTAGAATGCAAGGTCAATTTATCTACTAGAATGCAAGTTTCAATGTTCTGTTCATTGAAGGATATAAATTGTGTTTTTAACTTGGGGTATTGATGAAATTTCAATTTTTTTTTTTTTTTGTGATTAATTGCACACCTTTACATAACTACATTCCTACAATAAGCTAACCGTGAATTGGATTATATTACCTTCACCCTATACAATAAGGACACCAATGTAAACAAGAAAAATTGCTAGTTGATTTAGAATAAAATTAAGTTATACCAAATAACTTTGATTATGTGTTTAATTTAATCAATCTTATGTGAATTTGTTTACTTGAAGTTTATTGAATCACTATTTAACAATAATTAAAATATTCAATTTACTCATATGAATTTCCCACTTTAAGGGGACCTGGTTTAAAAAATAGGAAATCCATTTAGAAATTCGGACAATTACCATTTTTAATTTTAATTAAAATTTTCAAAATATTTTCAAAACAAATATTTTACAATATGGTTGAATTTTATAAAGAAATATTCAATGCATATAACAAATTTTGATTATATATCCCAAGTAAATGGTTAAAAGGATGGAGAACTTGATAAAGAACTACATGAGATCTACATAATTTAGTTGTAATATGGAGAATTAGTCAAATATAACTTAAGTTATTTTTCTAACAAAGTATAGAACATAAGTAGCAAGAACCATGTCAAGAAAAAAAATGAACAGGAGAGAAATCAAGGAGAAAGAATGAATATAATTTTAAGCTTTGCCAAGGAAAATAATGAATATAAGCTTGTGTCTTGGGAGCTCACTTAATACTTTTATAAGTGAATAATAGTGATAGCATATTATAAACTTAGTTAATACTTTTGTAAATTCTAACAAGCTTCACAAGTGAATAATGGTGATAGCATATCATTGTCATTAACTTTAAAAAGTTCGATCGAATTAATTTGAGATTGAAATTTTTGGGTGCTTTTCTTACAAAAGTGTAATCTATCTTCGTACATTCACCCAATTTTAATGTAAATAACTAAAACAAAAAATGACTTTTTAAAACACAAGATTTCTTTTGTCTTAAAAGTGAGCTTGGTGTAGTAGTGAACTATTTATTATAAGTAATAAAAACTATATTAATTCATAGGTGTGGATTAGTTGGTTTGCATAGGGTTTAATTATAGTTACATTACAGGTTCAAACATCATGGGGAGGGATTGAGTACTGAAGCTACTTTTGGGAATTAAACATTCTAAATAACATTAAGACTCAACTTGCACATAAGGATCTCATTGTGAGTGATTAGTACTTCTTCCAAGCACAATACTAGTGATAAGCATATGATTGACACTTCTTCCATACATACCAAAAAAAAAAGAGCACAATCTTCCATACATAAAAAATAAAAGAAAGAAAAAAGAAAAGCACAATCCAATTCCCATGATAAGTATCTCAATGTGGGTGATTAATACTTCTTCCAAACACAAAAAAGAAAAGAAAAGCACAATCCAATCCCCATGATAAGTATCCCAATGTAGATGATTAATACTTCTTCTAAACACAATCTTGATGATAATCATCTCACTCTTAATAATTTGTATTTTTTCTATACACAAAAAGAAAAAACAAAAAATCAAAATGGAAAAAAATAATAATATAAATTAAAATAATGAGAATTCATCATTTTCTAAAATTTAACATAAATATTAAAATTTTGTAATAGAAAACTCCATTTTTTTAATAAATTATTTATCATATTTTGAAATAATTTACTATCACAAGACGATCATCATTTTTAACTCTTCCATTCTCTCATAGCTTATCCCTCAATTCTCGCTAACCCACTATACAACACCTATATTTGAAGTATTTACACATAATTTATCAACTATCACTAATTAGAGACCATCATTTTTACTTTAAAAAAACCTATATTATTATTATAATATTTTCAATTTTAATTAATCTGTAATATTATTTTTAATTATATTAAAAAAATTTCCATATAAAGTGGATACTGAATAAGAGTTAACACATGCAGGTGGTGGTGGTTCACTCATATCAAATAAATAAGGTAAGGCAATCTCAATATAGTATCAATTGAGCCCATTAGCCCATAATAATATCTATATTGGTAACTTCAATCTAATTTTAATTTAATAAAAAAAAAAAAAAAAAAATTTAATAACCTTTGTTTAAAAATTAAAAAGTATTATTTTTTTTTGGTAAAGTTAATCTAGTCTCAATCTAATAAAAATAAAAGAAATTATATGCCCCGTTAATAAGACAAAAAGTTCCCACAAAAATTGGTTTAGAAAGATCCGAACTTCAAAATAGATCCATAAAAACAATGGAGGATTAGCGAAAAAGACGGGAAATAAAGTATAACCGTGAAACAATTCGCTGGAAATGAAGGGTGTGATCGGTAACAGCCACAAATGAAAGTGAAACGACACGAAAGATCTGGTTGCACACAATGTTTTTTTAGAAAATGAATGCTACGCACCACTAGTGTTTCCATTCAAACAGCCAAAAATGAAAGTGAAGCTACGCGAAAGCTGTGCCATCACATAATTATTTTTCCGAAAATAAATGCTACTCACCACTTCACAGAACAGCGGACGTTGATGCAAATGAAGAAAGTGACATTATATTGAAGATGGTGATGGGTTCAAATAAGTTACTATTCTAATGGTTTCAAATATATTACTTTTGGAAGCTTCTAACTATGTGCTGCAAGTATAATGGTCAACTTTGAATTTAAATCGAATTCAATTTTGTAAAATATTATATTTGAATTTGAATTTAATTTAAATTTTGTAAAATATTATATTATAATAATAATTATTATTATTTAATTTTAAGGTTAGTGTCAAGAATGATATTTAACTATTAAGTTTAAGAATGCATAGAATGAATTTATATTTTTATATATATTTTAAAGTTATAATGAATTTAGATAATGAAGTTAGATATTAAATTAGTGATTAGATACTGAATTAGTGAATAAAATATTATAGTGATTAAGGTTGAATTTGAATTAAATTCAATTTTGTAAAATATTATATTATAATTTTAATAGAATTTGAATGTTGTAAAAATATTATATTATAATAATAATAATTATTATTTATTTTTATAGCTACAATGAGTTTAGATAATGAAGTTAGATATTAAATTAGTGATTAGATACTAAATTAGTGAATAAGATATTTATTTTTCCTAATGGGACATAAGATTTATCTTGGGATAGTTATGAACTTAAAGGAACCACATGCTATTAATCATTAAATTTCTTTGAAGCATTTTTTTTTAATTGAAAAACTAATTAAACTAAAAAAGCCATTTTTTTAATTCAATAGGAATCTTCACCAAGTTTAAAGAAATAGATTACTTCAATAATTGTATGGTAGAAGAAAAGAAGCAAGAGAAAAATGGAATATAAAAGCTACTCTACCAATAAAAAAATACTTTTTATTAATAAGTAATTGTGTAGTCTAATTTAAAGAAAATTTTTATTTTTTTGGAATTGGGTAAAACAATTTTAAAAAATATATTATTTTTTTGTTGTTGTTTAAAATAAATTTTAAAATTTATAAATAAATTGAACACCCTAAAAAATTATTTAGGGTATTAAAATTTTACAGATTTTATCAAAAAAATCAATGTCCAATTTTTATTAAAATTAACCAAAAAAATTAAACTACACCATAAATAATAATTAGGGTGAAACCACCCCTGTGCTAGTTCATCTTCATATGGTCTGAGGAAGAACTGGTAGAATTGATGTTCATTATGTTCATGGATCTCCCATTAATCCCTTAGTAACTGCTCAACCTCCTTGGAAACTGAATCATAAATCCGATTCTTTTCCCTATATATATGATGACAAGAGATATGGTCAAAATGGGTTTTCAGTTGATAAACCTCTTCCAATATATTCCACAGTGTGTACACTGGACATAAAGTATGAAAGTTGAACTAGTCAATGATGATCTTTGAGCGGCCAAATATCTGAAGTCTATTGCACTCTTTGTAAGTGCAAAGGATAGTATATGTGAAGTCTATTGCAGTCTTTGGTAAGTGCAAAGGATAGTAGAGCTCTAAGGCATGATAGTTCAACATAGTTATTAGTACCCCTGCCAAGGTCAATCTTGATCTTGTAGAAATGTTGTTCGGACAATTACAAGATCACCCCCCAGCGAAAATGTTGTGCAAAGCCATCAAAATAAGCCGAGGGGATAGATTTGTCAATAGGTTCAGGTATAATAGTCCTCCGTGGAGGGTGGATAAGATCATTTGGAATCATATGGTATAAGGTGGTGATATGTGCAGATATAACTACCTAAGTTGGGTGGTGATCATGGAAAATGGAATGGTTTAGGGCGATCCCCGAGCATATGACGATTGGTAGATTACAAATTTTGTGCAGATGAGAGGATAGGCACCATGATTCCCAAGCATGATATACAAATATACCAGTCCAGTAAGTGTTGAGATTGAGGGTAGCCTTCACATGGGACCAAAGAGATTAGTTGACATGACAATGGAGAAAAATATGGTCATTATCCTCAACAACCCCTTTACATAGAGAGCACCAAAAAGGTCCAATGAATGCAAGCTTTTGTAGATAAACACCAGTTGGAATCTTGTTGGATAGTATGCACCACATTAATAGTTTTACCTTAGAAGAGCTCTTTATTTATTTTCTAAAATGGTTTAAATGCAATTTTTTTATAATTTTTAAAATGTAATAATCAGAATGTTGTTTCTACTCTCAATTTATTCATTTTCTAGCCCTCAGAATCCTGGTGATTAATGATAATCCTAATTTATTTATCATTTTATGGTTGTTGGGTATTTTTGTTATGGAGTTAAATATTATGTTTATTTATAATGTTACGAGTGATCACTATTCTATTTTGAAAAGTTATATATAAAATGATTATTTTAGTTTGAAAAATCATATATATATATATATATATATATATATATATATATATATATATAATGTAAACAAATATTAAATAAAAAAATATATATTTTGACGTTGAGAACTTCTCTAATAAAACTGTGTATATTGCTTAGAGTTTTCCAAAAACTCTCAACATTGTATTTATGACTATAAAAATATCCATTCAATTAAAAAAAAAATTCAATTAAAAAAATATTCAATAAAAACCATTTATTAAATTTTTAAAATATTTTTTCAGAAAATATCCCAAAAAAATCCAATGAAAATGTTCCGGTCTATCCAAAAAAGAATCCAATGAAGATGTTGAAATGTTAATTTCAACTGCAGACAAGTACCCCTGCAATAGAGGTTGTGCAGAAGTGGTTACTGCTCTGCAACACCTGCCTTCTAATTTTGTTTTCATGGTTTCTAACCACAACACCAAAATTTCCATTTTGATGAATTGTCCATTTGGGTTTAAAGCCCTTACAGTTTTTTGGGAAATAGAGTCTTTCGTTTACGTGCCAATATTTTGAAAGTTTTTGAATAGGGCCACGTTAGAAGTGGACCCCACTTGCCAACTCAACAGCTACGTCAATCAATGCCAACCAATCGCGCTATTTCGCGCAGCTTTGGGCCATAACATCACACAGAGCACTTGGTACGCGAATTTTGCATACAATTTGGTGCATAAACCTTTTTGGATTCCAACGGGCACCAGCACCGGCCAATCACAGGCCGTTCGCGTTGGTTTGAGACCTGCTGACATCATGAAAAATTGTGACGTGAATTTTGATTGCAATTTAGTTTAACAGATTTGAGGTCCGGGTTCATTAGTTCATAAACTTTGGTTAAACCTTATGCGTGGACTATGTAATAAGGTCTTCAACCTTATTGCATATCGTTTTATTGTTATGCTTTATGTTTCGTTTAATTACCACGCGACAAAGGTTTTAACCTTGGGTATAAGCCATATACACATATATCATATATATAGTGTTTTCGTTTATGTTTTTTTGTTATTGCACCATATAAAAACAAAAGCCCCGTAGGGTCATAGATATATAAAGTGTGTGTATTAATATACACATAGAATTAAAAAAAAGGTAGAGCACACTGGATTAAAAGGCTGAGATAGAGAGAGAATTAAAGTAATGTAGCATTGTGTGTGTGTGTGTTTTTTTTTGGTGAAAAATAGAGAAGCCTGTTTGGACAGTGTGCATTGAAACAGTTCCATTTTTGTAATCTCCTAGCAGTGGAAAGTTATCATGTTTGTAATAGTTTCCTTTATGTTAATGAAAGATAAAAATTTTGAGCAATCTTTGTCTAGCATCCAACAAAGTTTTTTTTAAAATCTTTGTGTTGTAGAGGAGAACCTTTTTTTCTCCCTGTTTGTTTGGAATAAATTAGAAATTCCAACATGGTATCAGAGGTGGTCCAGGCTCTTTGAAGGTGTCAAAGAAGATGAAGGAAGGATTTTTTGTTGCAGCAACTTCTCCAGCAGTGTGAAGGCTCAGCTAAAATCCAAGGTATTTCTCAAAACAGAATTTGTGTTACTGTTTGAAGACATTTAGTTTATTTAAAAATCACAGTCAAGATTTATAGCATAGTTCAGTGTGCTAGCAATGTCTGGAGCCAGCACAAGCGTGAGTATTGGAAATACACAGCTACCACAGTTCAATGGGAAGAAATATGATTATTGGGCAATCACCATGTGAGCCCTGTTTGCCTCTCAAGACCTATGGGAGCTTGTTGAAGATGTTTTTGAAGAGCCAGCAGATGAAAATGCCTTTAATGCCTTGACACAGGCAGAGAAGGATTTGTTGAAGAGTAATAGGAAGGACTCAAAAGCCCTCTTTTATCTCTATCAAGCAGTACATGAGAGTATGTTCAAGGATAGCGGCAGCTAAAAGATCCAAGGATGCATGGGATACCCTCCAGATTGCTTATCAAGGTATGGAGAAGGTGAAGACAACAAAGCTAAAATTGCTGAGGAGAGATTTTGAGACTCTCTGCATGAAAGATTCTGATAACATAGACTCATTCTTCACACATGTGATTGGAATGGTCACAAAGATAAGATCTCATGGAGAAACACTTGAAGAAAGAAGGATAGTGGAGAAAGTTTTGAGAAGCTTACCCTCAAGAATTGATGTGATAGTCACAACCATTGAAGAGACAAAGGATCTCTGAAATGTTTCAGTTGATGAGCTTCATGCATCACTGATGACACATGAACAAAGATTGGGTAGAAATGAAAACTCATCTTTGGAGCATGCCTTCAAGACCCAAATTTCCTTTGGAAGAGGAAGAGGTCAAGGCAGAGGAAACAACAGAGGAAAAGGTAGAGGTAGAAGCCAAAATACATGAGGAAAAAACAGCCCTGCAAATACGCAAGGAAGGGGCAGAAATCAAAATTAGAACCAAGGCCAAGGAAGCAACCATCAAGGTGGACAAAATCAAGCACATGGACAAAGGTATGATAAATCCAAAGTCCAATGTCATTACTGTAATAAGTATGGCCATTATGCAAATGAATGGTGGAAGAAGCATAATGACATGGGTAATAGACCCAGTGCCAATTTTACTAGAGAAAATATTAGCTAAGATATTTTTTTTTAGCATGTAATATGGCTGAGAAAAAGAGTGAAGATTTATGGTTTCTAGATTCAGGATGTAGCAACCATATGACTGGAAACATTGCTATGTTTTCTATGTTAGATGAAAATGTGAAGTCTCAAGTCACATTGGGGATAGACAGTAAAGTTTCTGTCACAGGAAAAGGAATATTAAATGTCTTGACAAAGAAAGGAGAAAAGAAGAGCATATCTGATGTATATTACGTACCAGGTATGAAATGTAATTTGTTAAGCATTGGGCAGCTCATTCAAAAGGGTTACAATGTTTTCTTTGAAGATGATGTATACACCATCATGGATAAACCACCAAGAAAATAATGTATTGCTGAAGTAAGGATGACAAGGAACATAATTTTCCCTCTCAAAATGAGAGCAGATTTGAAGAAAGGAGAAGAAATGACAACAATAACACAAGAGACATTCCAAAGAGAAGCAAATGATGAAAACTGGTTATGGCATTTGAGATTTGGACATCTCAACTTTGGAGGTTTGAACTTGTTGCACAGAAAAGGAATGGTAAGGGGATTACCATTGATTGAGAAACCAGACAACTTATGTGAAGGTTGTATCTTGGGTAAAAAACACATAGAAAGTTTTCCATCAGGAAAAAGCATAAGGGCAAAGGCACCCTTAGAAATTGTCCATTCATATTTGTGTGGACCAATGCAAACACCATCACTAGCAAACAACCATTATATTCTGAATTTTATTGATGATTTCACAAGGAAAAATTGGGTTTATTTCTTGAAATATAAAAGTGAAGTGTTTGAAAAATTCTGCCACTTTAAGGCACTTGTTGAGAACCAAAGTGGGTAGCACATAAAAGTTTTAAGGACTGATAGAGGAGGTGAGTATATCTCAAAAGAATTTCTGCGTTTCTGCAGAGAAAATGGCATACACAAGCAATTTACAGCAAGGTACACACCGCAACAAAATGGAGTTGCTGAAAGGAAAAATAGGATCATCATGGACATGGTAAGAAGTATGTTGAAGGAAAAACATTTGCCAAATGATTATTGGGCTGAAGCTGTACATTGTGTAGCATACATCTTGAATAGATGCCCAACCAAAGCAGTAATGAACAGAGTTCCTGAAGAAGCATGGAGTGGGATAAAAAAATGTGTCACACACATCAAAGTTTTTGGTTGTGTGGCGTATGCACACATTCCAGATCAGCTAAGAAAGAAGTTGGACAGCAAGGGGGAGAAGTGTATTTTTATTGGATACAGTGAGGAATCCAAAGCTTATAGGTTGTATAACCCATCCACTAAGAAATTTCTTGTGAGTAGAGATGTTCAACTTATTGAAGAAGAAGCTTGGGATGGAAGCATTAAGAAAATAGTCAGTGTAAAGAGCTGTTTGTCCATGATGAAAATAAGGATGAGATGGCTGAAATACATCCATCATTAGCACCACTACTTCCACCAGCACAAGGACAGCAAGGGACACCACAAGCTGAAGTAAGAACACCCTTGAGAAGAAATGAGAGTGCTTCTCCAAGCACACCATAAGGAGAAGATTGGAGTGCTTCTTCAAGCACAAGTACACCAAATGAAAGAGGAATGAGATTCAGAATTTTGATTGATATTTATGAGCAAGAGGTAGAAAATGAAGGTATGAATTCTTTATTTGCATTATATTGTCATGTTGATGATCCTATTCATTTTGAAGAAGCTATAAAAGATAATAAATGGGTAGATTCTATGGATGAAGAAATGAATGCAATAGAGAAAAATAAAAAATGGGATTTGGTTGAACTCCCAAAAGGTAAGGAAATCATTGGAGTAAAATGGGTTTATAAAACCAAAAACAATGCTGAAGGTAAGATAGAAAGGCACAAGGCCAGACTTGTTGTCAAAGGCTACAAGCAACAACATGGAAGAGATTATGAAGAAACTTTTGCACCAGTTGTAAGAATGGAAACAGTGAGAGAAATGTTGTCCATAGTAGCACAATACAAGTGGAAGGTTTACCAAATGGATGTGAAATCAACATTCCTAAATGGAGTATTGATGGAAGAGGTTTATGTTGAACAACCTCTAGGCTATGAGAAAAAGGGTCAAGAACAAAAAGTTTGCAGATTGGACAAAGCTCTTTATGGGCTGAAACAAGCACCAAGAGCATGGTACAGTAGGATAGATTCCTATCTACTGGAAAATGGGTTTGAAAAATGTGAAGGAGAACCCACATTGTACATCAAGGAGAAAGATGGTAATATGTTGATTGTTGTTTTATATGTTGATGATGTGATCTTTACAGGTAATGATGCTTACCTCATTGAGAATTTTAAATCAGTCATGAAGGATGAATTTGAGATGACTGATATGGGATTGCTGAAATACTTCTTAGGAATAGAAGTAGAGAAAAATCAAAACAAAATATTTATCTCTCAAGCTAAATATGTAAATGAAATTTTGGAAAGATTTAACATGCAGGATTGCAAGGCAGCAATTACTCCTACAGTAATGGATTGAAACTCGGCAAAGAGGACAATAGCAAGGATTTTGATCCTAGTTTGTACAAGAGCATAGTTGGTAGCCTTATGTACTTGACTGCAAATAAGCCTAATATTATGCATGCTGTTAGTTTAATTTCCAGATTTATGGAGAGGCCAAAAGAAGCACATTGGCAAGAAGCAAAAAGAATTCTGAGGTATGTGAAAGGAACTAAGAGGTATGGTATTTTGTATACTACTTCAGAAAATTCTAAGTTAATTGGATATATTGACAGTGATTGGGTTGGAAGTATTGATGACTAGAAAAGTACATCTGGTTATGTTTTTCACATGGGTTCAAGAGCTATTTCATGGGCTTCTAAAAAAGAGCCAATAGTGGCATTATCTACAGCAGAAGCATAGTATGTGACAGCTGTTAGCGCTCGAATCTGCCTCAGGCTGAAGAAGGAAAAACTCGAGGCCACGTCAAACCAAGCTCAGCCTCGTAGCTAGCCCTACGAGGACAGGAGAGGGCTCTCTCCGGGTCTATCACAGCAAAAGGTTTTCAAAGGGGTTGAGATGACCTATAGTGAATGCTAATTTTAGGCTAGTAAAGAGATATGAATGAGGTTTCTAATAAATGATTGGGTTTTTTGGGCTGTATGGGGTAAAGACAGCAAGAGCAGAGATCTAATCAAAGGCACGGATTATTCTATAAAGCGAGATAAGCATGAAGTTTAACAATTCCAAGTTGAAATTAAATGGAGCGGCAAGACTGCTAAGAGGTTGACAAGGGCATGTGTGATGAATCCTTATCAAACAGAAGAAATTACACAAAACATGAACGCTTCTCCAAGGCAGAGCAGCAAGCTGAATTCTGCCCTTCTCACTTAGAAACATTCAATATTGAAATGGCGATTAATGAACTGTGAAACATAACGATAACATATGAAACAAAAGGAAAAAACATTTGCTAAATTTCAAGCCACAAGAATCTTATGAAACAGAGCTGTACCATTCAACTAGTTTCTCTGTCAAAACTGTACAATAAAGCTCTATATTTTTCCTCCACCAGCTTCAGAATTCTCTCACCCTTTACAAAATGATTTACAATACAATAAATACCATTACAGGTGGGGAAAACAAATCGACCCCAAAATAAGGAATGGTTTAACCATTATTAATCAACAACTACGGTAGATCCAATCATGTGTTTTAAGAACATAACAACATTCCACCTGAATCTATCGATGACCAAGTAAAAGACAAAATCGGACTTGAGTTGCAACTGAAGTTAAAAATAGGCAAATTGCTCCTATTTCTCTGCCACGATGGATATCCTTGTTTAATTTGGGCTTTCGGTTCTTATCTCTCTGATGTGGCAAACATTCTTCATTTAATTCTTGGACTATTTGCTTCCACTTACCGTTTGAATAAAACCAACAAAAATAGCCTTTTAAACTAAAATTCCGCCAGTTCCAGCTGCAATCACCAGCGGACACATATCAATGACAACTAAGCGCATGATCAAACATTGCATGCCACATAAACGCTTGTGAAATTACCATCTTTTGAAAATCAAGCCTCTGCAACTTTTCAGACCATGTTAACCATAAGCTAGCATGCACGTATACAAGAAAATTCTTTGCTCCTCCACGTGTTTTGAAACTGGTTCATCAATTCATTTGGAACTGCTTCTGGTTTGACATCCTTGTTCTAAATCAGATGGCTTTGACTGGGCTTTTACATTTGTTATTTGAATACAAATTCATTTTTTAACAAAATGCCTTTAAATTCTGCTTTTGATGACAGGAAAAGTGAACGATATCAGCTGCCAATTTTACTAATCCATCAAGAACATAATGGGTATCAAGCATATCCTGGGAATGTTCTCCCAACATCCAAACCCTCTATCAGATCTGCAAAGCGAATCCTCTTCAATTTTGTAGCAAGTCGTTCTGCATCCTCCCTTGTTTTCCCATTGTGCAAGGGGCAAGTCATAACTGGTGTAAGTATTTTCTGTGATGCTGTCATTAAAATCTCACGTAAACGAGGAATTCCTAGTGTCACATTCATTTCTCCTCGACCAGCAAAATGAAATGTATTTAAAGTCATCTGTGTTGATGGCTCTCCAATAGACTGACCAGCAATAATACCCACTGCCTCACCTAGTTGGGCAAGGCTTGAAACATACTTGAGCCCCATCATATTCAAAAATTTGTTTTGATTCTTCAATTTAAGAGATTGTCTCTTTTGCTTTGAAAGACCCCCAATGAACTCCTGTACCTTTTTTTTAAGAGCTTCTGGAAAATCTTTGCATAGCTGCCTGCAACTGAAAATTTCTTTTTTGAAATTTTCTTTCCTGGAATGCTGAGAACCCAGTTCATCAAGTTTATTTGTACCAAGCCTCTATCTAACAAGCTTTTGATTAGTCGCAAGAACTTCGAATTCAGTCAGGCAACTAATTTTCATGACATCCAGACCATCTTCACCATAATTAAATTGGATAACTGAGCCATCTGAATCTCTTACAGTATAATCATAATACACCTTCAAACACTCGAGATTCTTTATGAGACATCGTTGTAAGTAACCACTTCGGGATGTTTTAATAGCGGTGTCAACAAGCCCATCACGGCCTGCCATACAATGAAAATAATATTCTTGAGGACGAAGGCCCAAGAATCGATCACTAATAAAACCACCAGCACATATGGCATATACCTAAGGAAATGCTGTACACGCTACTAAAATCTGTCAATCGCATCCTGTATCAGACTAATCTTCAAGCTCAATTATCTTAACTACAGCCGAGTTGCCTATTTTTTGGCATACAGCAATTCGATCATGAGGCTTTATTAACCCTGCTGTTTTACCATGATCTAGCGCAATCTTCAATACAGACTCATTCGTCTCATTAATTGATTCTGCCGGATGTTGAGAATCTGCTAGCATAGGGAAAACTCCTCTAACAACAAGAATCTGTCTTGCTTGAAATGCACCAGTAAAGCTCCATCTCAACTGATTTGATGTCAATCTTGGGATGACAACAGATAAAACTGGCATGGTAGGACGGTATTTTGCTATTAACCTAGCAGTTCCTCCAGTTGTTGTGAATACGACAATAACCGAAGCGTTCACTTTGATTGCTGCACTTACCGCACTAGTTGCAATAGATTCCAAATGACTCATCGGATCATGCCATATTTCATACTCCTCTTAAAATAAATAGCTTGATTGTACACTTTCTCTGCTTCTGCACAGATCTCATCAAAATGTTCTAGACCCTCTACAGTGTCAATCTTAGCAAATATCTGTGTCTGATGAAGATTCACAAGCCCATTAAGATAAGCACGAGTTTGTATAATGTCTTCTGCATGTCGTGTGTATGACAAAGAAAGAAAGTCAATGTTGTTGCGAACTCCGCAAATTGCAATAACATGCTTATCTGTATCACTTAGTGTTGGAAGATCAATATGAGCTTGAGTGGCAGGCACTGTAGACAATGAACCAACAAGAGTTGCATTGTTTTTGACACAACGAACTATATCTCGATCTTTAATCTCTGCAACCTCAAGCCAGACAGAAGTAGCCTCGTTTCTTGTAAAGAGATACTGGCCAACAAAAATGGTGTTCCCTTTCTTCACTGTCTTGGTAAGCCCACCATAATTTTATTGGCAAGACCTCAGGTGATGTTTCCTGTAAAGAGATACTGGCCAACAAAAATGGTGTTCCCTTTCTTCACTGTCTTGGCAAGCCCACCATAATTTTATTGGCAAGACCTCAGGTGATGTTTCCTTGGTTTGATCTGGTGTCAGAGTGACAAACGCATCAATCTCAAGCACAACATGCTCCTCACTCCTGTTAAAAACTCGCAACTCTGGACCAACTGTATCGAGCATGATAGCACAAAGTTTATTCATTCCTTTTGCAGCAATCTTCAAAATTTTCAAGAGTTTCTTGGTGATAGTCATTATCTCCTCCCGAGAAATCAAATCGGGCAACAGACATCCCAGCCTTAAGGCACCCCTCAATCATCTCAGCAGATCGTGACTGTGTGCGTAGTGCACCTACCCAACGGGTAGCGCGCACCATACGCGTAGCGCCCGTGTTCTTTTGCAAAGACTGGGGAAACTATATGCGTAGCGCCCCTTATATGGGTAGCGCACCTGCTCTGCGCATAGCGCGCACCTCCAGTCCAGTCCACAGCTATGAAAAACACGATTTCGTCCCTCCTACTCTTAAATTTCGACCTTCAAATGAGCGCTTGCATGCAGATGACATTTCAAACAATGAAAATACCTCACATAGCGATGGATTTGGTTTTTGTTTCACGAAGACCCACTTTTATGATGTTTCAAAATTAGCATTTATTCACCTTTAATACAGCTTTGTGTTTTTGTTCCTTTTCTAATTTTCTGAGCTTGAATGATGGCTTTTCTTCTGTTGAGTGTTTTGCAGGGATAGGAGCTACTGAAGCTGAAACAGGGCTGCCATTTGAAGAGCTAGAGAACTTGAAACATTTTGACAAATTACATATTCTAAAAAACACATTTGATGATTTCTTCTTCAAAACAGGGTTTTGAAGAAGAATCAATCTCGCATTGATAACCATCTTGAAATATAAACTCACTAAACCTTCTTCTAGCCTGCAGGAATCATTCGGCAAGTTTGAAGACCAACTATAAAACCTTGACTCTGAAATGACTCTTTTCTGAACCACAGTAACATCAATGACTGTAAATGACGAGAAATGAACTTTGGAGGATTTGATTCTGACAAGGGACTGACAGGACCGAGTCTAACATTGGCTCCAATGGGGATGGCAGCTGCCGCTTCTTGGAGGTGCCAAGAACAACAGATCTTTGGGAGAGCAGACAGTGCCTCCATCCATTGGGCTATGGAATCATTATTTCAACAGACAACACGAGACTTTCGACTCATTTATGGACTGGAACTTGACTGAAATGATTAAAAAAAACTGACTCGGCAAACTTCAAACTAGAACTGCAATGAAACTGGAACAAAATGCTGCCTTTTGGCTGCTTATTTATTTACAAAATTTACCCTACTCTGATGCAAAACCAATAGATCAGGTAATACTGTAATTCCAGATCAACCATTCAAGTAGATCTGAGAAGGATGCTGCTTGAGAGTGCTTCAACCAGATGACAGATGCAATTGCTGGCAACCCTACATGCACATAATAAGCCCGGTTATGTAATAGACAACTTGATCTATCAGTTAAACTGAAAAACAGTTCCATGTATGTTGCAATAGAATCGCAAAATCCAGACTCCGTTTGCTGCCCCAACTCTGCAATACATACCTCCAGCTGCACACTGTCAATGCAAACATCTGTAGGCAACTCTATTGTTTCTTGTTTTGAAGGAGGGAGAGTTTCCAAGAACTTTTTGGGATCTCGGAAATCATATGACTGGATCTGATCATTTAAACACTGAATCTCCTTCTCAATTCTCTCAACAACTAACTCACAGACACCAGTTTTAGCTTCAAGAGGAAACTTTGGAGATTTCAAACATTGAAGCAAGACACTGAAAAATTCTTCATTAATTTCAAAATCTGCTAACTGATCTCTAACCTCTTTTACAACTTCACAAAGAGTAGGGTTTGCCACATACCCTACCATTGCATGAGTGGATCAGTGAGCACTGGAATCTCTGGATTGAGTTGGAGTCGCCGAGTGAATGTTTTAGCCTTCATATGTGTCTGACTGCTGTCCACCATCAGCAATCGGATCTGAACTTTGTCATCCTGTACTGGGGAGGACTCCCCAGTATGGTCGCCACTATGTTAGCGCTCGAATCTGCCTCAGGCTGAAGAAGGAAAAACTCGAGGCCACATCAAACCAAGCTCAGCCTCGTAGCTAGCCCTACGAGGACAGGAGAGGGCTCTCTCCGGGTCTATCTTAGCAAAAGGTTTTCAAAGGGGCTAAGATGACCTATAGTGAATGCTAATTTTAGGCTAGTAAAGAGATATGAATGAGGTTTTTAATAAATGATTGGGTTTTCTGGGCTGTATGGGGCAAAGACATCAAGAGCAGAGATCTAATCAAAGGCACGAATTATTCCATAAGGCGAGATAAGCATGAAGTTTAACAATTCCAAGTTGAAATTAAATGGAGTGGCAAGACTTCTAAGAGTTTGACAAGGGCATGTGTGATGAATCCTTATCAAACAGAAGAAATCACGCAAAACATGAACACTTCTCCAGGGCAGAGAAGCAAGCTGAATTCTTCCCTTCTCACTTAGAAATATTCAATATTGAAATGGCGATTAATGAACTGTGAAACATAACGATAACATATGAAACAAAAGGGAAAAACATTTGCTAAATTTCAAGCCACAAGAATCTTATGAAATAGAGCTGTACCATTCAACTAGTTTCTCTCTCAAAACTGTACAATAAAGCTCTGTATTTTTCCTCCACCAGCTTTCAGAATTCTCCCACCCTTTACAAAATGATTTACAATACAATAAATACCATTACAGGTGGGGAAAACAAATCGACCCCAAAATAAGGAATGGTTTAACCATTATTAATCAAAAAATACGGTAGATCCAATCATGTGTTTTAAGAACATAACAGCATTCCACCTGAATCTATCGATGACCAAGTAAAAGACAAAATCGGACTTGAGTTGCAAATGAAGTTAAAAATAGGCAAATTGCTCCTATTTCTCTGCCACGATGGATATCCTTGTAAAATTTGGGCTTTCAGTTCTTATCTCTCTGTGTTGTGGCAGACATTCTTCATTTAATTCTGGGATTATTTGCTTCCACTTACCGTTTGAATAAAACCAACAAAAATAGCCTTTTAAACTAAAATTCTGCTGGTTCCAGCTGCAATCACCAGCAGACACATATCAATGACAACTAAGCGCATGATCAAACATTGCATGCCACATAAACGCTTGTGAAATTACCATCTTTTGAAAATCAAGCCTCTGCAACTTTTCAGACCATGCTAACCATAAGCTAGCATGCACGTATACAAGGAAATTCTTTGCTCCTCCACGTGTTTTGAAACTAGTTCATCAATTCATTTGGAACTGCTTCTGGTTTGACATCTTTGTTCTAAATCAGATGGATTTGACTGGGCTTTTACATTTTTTATTTGAATAAAAATTCAATTTTTAACAAAATTCCTTTAAATTCTGCTTTTGATGACAGGAAAAGTGAACGATATCAGCTGCCAATTTTACTAATCCATCAAGAACATAAGGGGTATCAAGCATATCCTGGGAATGTTCTCCCAACATCCAAACCCTCTATCAGATCTGCAAAGCGAATCCTCCTCAATTTTGCAGCAAGTCGTTCTGCATCCTCCCTTGTTTTCCCATTGTGCAAGGGGCAAGTCATAACTGGTGTAAGTATTTTCTGTGATGTTGTCATTAAAATCTCACGTAAATGAGGAATTCCTAGTGTCACATTCATTTCTCCTCGACCAGCAAAATGAAATGTATTTAAAGTCATCTGTGTTGATGGCTTTCCAATAGACTGACCAACAATAACACCCACTGCCTCACCTGGTTGGGCAAGGCTTGAAACATACTTGAGCCCCATTATATTCAAAAATTTGTTTTGATTCTTCAATTTAAGAGATTGTCTCTTTTGCTTTGAAAGACCCCCAATGAACTCCTGTACCTTTTTTTTAAGAGCTTAAGCAAATCTTTGTATTTTGCACTGCCATTGAAATTTTTTTTTTGAAATTTTCTTTCACGGAATCTGCCGAAACCCGATTCATCAGGTTTAACCTTGTAAACCTCTGTCTAAAGATTTTGATTAATCGCGAGAACCCGAATTCGTTGGGAAACTAATTTTAAAGCATCAGGACCATCTTCTATAATTAAATTGAATACTGAGCCATCTAAATCTCTTACAGTGTAATCATAATACACACCTTCAAACACTCGAGATTCTTTGTGGAACATGTTTGTGTAAGTAACCACTTCGGGATGTTTTAATAATGATGTCAACAAACCCACGCGTGACACATAACCATATAATGAAAATAATAATACTTGAGGATGAAGGCCCAGGAATCGATCACTGCGTAACCACCAGCACATATGGCATATACCTAAGGAAATGCTGTACACGCTACTAAAATCTGTCAATCGCATCCTGTATCAGACTAATCTTCAGGCTCAATTATCTTAACTACAACCGAGTTGCCTATTTTTTGGCATACAACAATTCGATCATGAGGCTTTATTAACCCTGTTGTTTTACCATGATCTAGCGCAATCTTCAATACAGACTCATTCGTCTCATTAATTGATTCTGTCGGATGTTGAGGATCTGCTAGCATAGGGAAAACTCCTCTAACAACAAGAATCTGTCTTGCTTGAAATGCACCAGTAAAGCTCCATCTCAACTGATTTGATGTCAATCTTGGGATGACAACAGATAAAACTGGCATGGTAGGAAGGTATTTTGCTATTAACCTAGCAGTTCCTCCAGTTTTTGTGAATACGACAATAACCGAAGCGTTCACTTTGATTGCTGCACTTACCGCACTAGTTGCAATAGATTCCAAATGACTCGTCGGATCATTGCCATATTTCATACTCCTCTTAAAATAAATAGCTTGATTGTACACTTTCTCTGCTTCTGCACAGATCTCCTCAAAATGTTCTAGACCCTCTACAGTGTCAATCTTAGCAAATATCTGTGTCTAATGAAGATTCCCAAGCCCATTAAGATAAGCACGGGTTTGTATAATGTCTTCTGCATGTCGTGTGTATGACAAAGAAAGAAAGTCAATGTTGTTGCGAACTCCACAAATTGCAATAACATGCTTATCTGTATCACTTAGTGTTGGAAGATCAATATGAGCTTGAGTGGCAGGCACTGTAAACAATGAACCAACAAGAGTTGCACTGTTTTTGACACAACGAACTATATCTCGATCTTTAATCTCTGCAACCTCAAGCCAGACAGAAGTAGCCTCGTTTCCTGTAAAGAGATACTGGCCAACAAAAATGGTGTTCCCTTTCTTCACTGTCTTGGCAAGCCCACCATAATTTTATTGGCAAGACCTCAGGAGATGTTTCCTTGGTCTGATCTGGTGTCAGAGTGACAAACGCATCAATCTCAAGCACAACAGGCTCCTCACTCCTGTTAAAAACTCGCAACTCTGGACCAACTGTATCGAGCATGATAGCACAAAGTTTATTCATTCCTTTTGCAGCAATCTTCAAATTTTCAAGAGTTTCTTGGTGATAGTCATTATCTCCTCCCGAGAAATCAAATCGGGCAACAGACATCCCAGCCTTAAGGCACGCCTCAATCATCTCAGCAGATCGTGACTGTGTGCGTAGCGCACCTACCCAACGGGTAGCGCGCACCATACACGTAGCGCCCGTGTTCTTTTGCAAAGACTGGGGAAACTATATGCGTAGCGCCCCTTATATGGGTAGCGCGCCTGCTCTGCGCGTAGCGCGCACCTCCAGTCCAGTCCACAGCTATGAAAAACACGATTTCGGCCCTCCTACTCTTAAATTTCGACCTTCAAATGAGCGCTTGCATGCAGATGACATTTCAAACAATGAAAATACCTCACATAGCGATGGATTTGGTTTTTGTTTCACGAAGAACCACTTTTATGATGTTTCAAAATTAGCATTTATTCACCTTTAATACAGCTTTGTATATTTGTTCCTTTTCTAATTTTCTGAGCTTGAATGATGGCTTTTCTTCTGTTGAGTGTTTTGCAGGGATAGGAGCTACTGAAGCTGAAACAGGGCTGCCATTTGAAGAGCTAGAGAACTTGAAACATTTTGACAAATTACATATTCTAAAAAACACATTTGATGATTTCTTCTTCAAAACAGGGTTTTGAAGAAGAATCAATCTCGCATTGATAACCATCTTGAAATATAAACTCACTAAACCTTCTTCTAGCCTGCAGAAATCATTCGACAAGTTTGAAGACCAACTATAAAACCTTGACTCTGAAATGACTCTTTTCTGAACCACAGTAAAATCAATGACTGTAAATGACGAGAAATGAACTTTGGAGGATTTGATTCTGACAAGGGACTGACAGGACCGAGTCTAACAACAGCTACAACAGCAACATGTCAAGCAGTGTGGATGAGAAGAATGTTGAGGAATTTATGCGAAGAACAGATAAAAAGCACAATTATATATTGTGACAATAGCTTAGCTATAGCATTGTTAAAGAATTATGTGTTTCATAAAAGAACGAAACACGTAAATGCCAAGTTTCACTACATCAAGGAGCTAGTGAACAATGAGGAAATTATTTTGAAATATTTCAGAACAGAGGAGCAATTTGCAGACATACTGACAAAACCATTGGGGTAGAAAAGTTTTGAATATTTGAGGAAATGCATGGGTATGATAGATAACCCAGCAGTTGAACTTAAGGGGGAGTGTTGAAATGTTAATTTCAACTGCAGACAGGTACACTTGCAGCAGAGGTTGTGCAGAAGTGGTTTACTGCTCTGCAACAGCCACCTTCTAATTTTGTTTTCATGGTTTCTAACCACAACACCAAAATTTCCATTTTGATGAATTGTCCATTCTGGTTTAAAGCCCTTATAGTTTTTTGGGAAACAAAGTCTTTCGTTTACGTGCTAGTATTTTGAAAGTTTTTTAATAGGGCCACATTGGAAGTGGACACCACTTGCTAACTCAACAGCTACGTCAATCAATGCCAACCAATCACACTGTTTTGTGCAACTTTGGGCCATGACATCACATGGAGCATTTGGAACACGAATTTTGCATACAATTCGGTTCATAAACCTTTTTGGATTCCGGCGGGCCCCAGCACCAGCCAATCACAAGTCGTTCGCATTGGTTTGAGACCTGCTGACGTCACGACAAATTGTGACACAAATTTTGATTGCAATTTAGTTTAACAGATTTGAGGTCTGGGTTCATTAGTTCATAAACTTTGTTTAAACCTTACGCGGGGACTATGTAATAAGGTCTTCAACCTTATTTCATATCATTTTATTGTTATGCTTTATGTTTCATTTAATTATCGCGCGGCAAAGGTTTTAACCTTGGGTATAAGCCATATACACGTATATCATATATATAGTGCTTTCGTTTATGCTTTTTGTTATTGCACCATATAAAGACAAAAGCCTTGTAGGGTCATAGATATATAAAGTGTGTGTATTAATATACACATAGAATTAAAAAAAAGGTAGAGCACGCTGGCTTAAAAGGCCGAGACAGAGATAGAATGAAAAGTAGTGTAGCACTGTGTGTTTTTTTTTGGGTGAAAAATAGAGAAGCCTGTTTGGACACTATGCATTGAAATAGTTCCATTTTTGTAATCTCCCAACAGTGAAAAGTTATCGTTTTTGTAATAGTTTCCTTTATGTTAATGAAATATAAGCATTTTGAGCAATCTCTGTCTAGCATCCAGCAATTTTTTTTTAAAAATCTCTGTGTTGTAGAGGAGAACCTTTTGTTCTCCCTATTTGTTTGGAATAAATCAGAAATTCCAACAGAAATGCCCCGGTCTTTCCTTCAGACTTGTATCAATACTCTAATTCCGAGCTCTATTGACTTTTATGAGTTTATAAATTTATATGTTTGATTCAAAATAAGACTGTGCCAACCAATTTGATTACGACTACATATTTTACATGGGCTGGTAAATTATTTCGGCCAGAATACCATAAAACTACCTCCGGAACAATTGATTTGTTACCGTAGAAGTGTTGAAAATTGTGAAAGAGGCACCTCAAGATGCTTAAGTTTTGATAAGGGTTTTGATAAGTTTTGATTCTTAATACAAATACACCCTTATTGACCTTCTTTCATAGCGAATTTGAGAACTATCATCAGTGTTAGATCGATCTTGCCCGTTGCTGGGTAGAAGAACATTTTTCGTGCAGTTTTCTACTGGATTCGTCCTCAAAGACTTTGGAGCAATTTTCTCTCTTTCTTTACTTCAGTTGTTATGGTAAGGAATCTACTTTTATGTGAACTTGCATTAATTAGAAAGAAAATCTTTACTGAGCAGATACATCACAGGAGTTCAAACGTCACGGATTCACTCATATAACCAGTAGACTATCTGTTATATTTTTTTGAAGGTCTTTCGGGGAGATTTTCTTGCCCAATTTGTTCAGGATTTTATAGAGATTGGTTAAAATCACAATCAATATTGTGAATTTTTCTCAATTTGAGTTTTTTTTTCCAATGGCTGAATATGGTTGTAAACATATATACAACGAAAAATAGATTTTCAAAATTAATAGTTAGACCACGCCTTGATATAAGCATATTTATCACATTACGGAGGGAAGAAATTCAATTTTAGTTGGAATCCATAAGAAATAGAATTACGTTTTTGGTTTTCCTAGGGCTGATCCTATATGTATTTCAAGCTAAAAAAACATCTCTGGCTTTTGTTTTCAGGCGCTGGACATGATAGGGGAACAAGAAAGTAATGTCGAGTATGAAGAGGTGAATAACAGAACATTATTACCATAGTAATCGTAAATACGGAAGCTCATAAATTTGTGAATTGACGTTATTTGAATTAAATCATTAATATACAAGAGTTTATTCAAATTTCACGTAGAGTGAAGCTCTTTACTTGTATATGGGTATCGACAGAGAGGCAATCCAAAGCCCTTATATGCCTCTGCCATGGTGAGAATTACATAGCTTTCCCATTCATGGTATAGAGTCGACATCCTAACAACATAACCTTAATCAAGATTCTTTATATTCTTAAACATTGATTTGCTATTTTTTTGATACGTCCTATCTCAGATTGGAACTTGTGACTTTTAATTGGGTAATATTTAGAATATATTTTATTTATTGTTAGATTTTTTTATATTTTTTGGGTATTTTAATTATAAATTTTGGAAATATTTTGGAATTCAAAAAATTAATTATTTACTTTTGTAAAGAGTAAAAATTGTAAATAAGAATTGTTGAATATTTCAAAATATTCTAAAAATCTACAATCAAATAAATACAACAATATCTAGTAGACCTAGTAATTTGTTTTCTTTTCATGATTGCAGGCTATAGTGCAAAGTGAAGCATTTCGATGAAAGGTACTTGGAATGTGACTGTCTGCGTTCACACTAGATCCATCGACTTTAAATAAATATGAACAAAAAATTAGTTAAACAACAATATTTCTTGGAGTTTATGATTTTTCTTATTTATCTATTTTGAAATCTAATAATCTAATTGGATCTATTCACAGACATAGCAGTCAGGCTTACAAAGGCTGGATATACAGTATTTGGTATAGATTATGAAGGACACATCAAATCAGACGGAACACGATGCTACATAAAAAGCTTCAATGACCTTGTAGCTGATTGTGCAACCTTTTTCAGGGGCATGACTGGTATGTGTTATTGGGATCCTTCTATGCATGTACTATATTTAAATGCTATGGTGATTTATGTTCACTGAGAGTTTTATGATAGTAAAAAGCCGACATGGAAATTATAGTAGACTGAGAGAATTGTATGAGATATGCAGTCCATGTACATAGTAACAAGACAGCATGGAAATTACATTACAAAGCGCATTGAATATAGGGAGAAAGCGAGGCTCCTTTATGGAGAATCAATGAGAGGAGCCATGGCAATTCTCATCCATCGAAAGCAACCTAACTTTTGTATTGGTGCTGTGCTTGTTTTCCCTATGTTGAAGGTACAAGCTATAAAAATTCACATAACACTAGTTGCAGAGATATGATTTCTACAGTGAATTCAGTATGAAGTGGTGCTCTGTTGGTTGCTCCCTATGTGCAAGGTATAGGTTATAAAAAATTCAGATAACTCTAGTTGTAGAAATATGATTTCCATAGTTCATATGGAAAACTCCAATAAAGCCCAACACATTTCCTTTCACAAGAAAATTCCAATCACAAAATATTTCTCATATAAGTTTGGACATTAGTATCATTGTTTTTATATGTATACTCACTACGTTTATACTAACGACAGATACCCGAGGAATTAAAGTCTCACCTGATGGTTCTCAGCATATTGAGGACGCTAAGTGCCATAATCCCAACGTGGAAGGTTATGCCTGTGCAAGACCTTTCAAAATTGGGCATTAAGGACACGGAAAAGAGAAGGGAGGTATGAACTTTTGAAATCATTTCATTTTTTCTACTAATATCTAATGTGTAGTCTTTTTTGGGAAGATAGGGTGGTTGTTTTGGGATGTTAATATTTTTACTGGGTTTCAAATTTCACTGGAAACCACCCCATGTCGTGATAGTAAGGCCGAAAGAATAGGTTTTTGTTGGAGTCTGGGATTTTCTGATATACATAACTTGCAGACTATTACATATATCAATAGAAATTGCTATTTTCTATTAACCATTTTCATTTAAACAAATATCGATATACAATTGCTTGTTTCTCATGGTTTCCTACTCCTAAACATAGATGCCGGAAAACCCTTATCTTTATCAAGGAAGACTCGTCTAAAGATTGCGTTCGAGATGCCGATGAAAAGTTTGGACATAGAGAAATGAATGGACGAGGTGCCGAATTAGAACACTTAAATAATTTTATCCAGCTGCCTTTCATAGGTAGTTGTTTTAGATAAAGCTTATGAAGTTCTTAATTAATTATATGGTGCAGGTGATGCTGCCTTTTCCGATTCTTCATGGAGAAGATGATAAAGTAACATACCCGTCTATGAGCAAATCACTGTATGTTTCTATCAAAAGCATAGACAAAATGCTGAAACTGTATCCCAATATGTGGCATGGATTGACATATGGAGAACCTCCGGAGCACACAAAGTTGGTATTTTCAGAAATTATTGGATGGTTAAACGAGAGAAGTGCAGCAGGGTGCCCCTAAAGAAATAAACATCCATAAATAGTCTGTCATGAAAGCACCTACCTGAATAACATTAGCTTATCTTATTTTATTTTATATTATATATATGCGAGAGAAAAATATTTAATTCTAGATAATTTGGTGCGTGAGTTACTTCCAAGTCTGAATGGTGCATACGTTTCTCACACAAGATATGATACGTTCAAGCCTTCAACCTAGTAATTTTACCTGCATCCACTAAAGTTTTTGATCTGTCTTTTATTTTCATTTCAGGAATTTCATTCAGGGCCAACTTATGTGGAACTTACCATTCAGTTGCATATATTAAATATATAGATGTTTATTTTTAGGTTGATAGGTGTCTTTTTGTCAATGAATGTAATTAAAAGTGTTAATTTCTTTGCATATCTAAATCACATGCTTAAACCATACTTCAATTAAATTTTTACAAAACATGATTAAAAATTTATTGTTAATAACCATATAGTTAGAAATGAAATGAAAAAAATAAAAAATAAAAACACGCTTTAATGTGGATTAATTTTGAAACTTATAACTGTTCACATTCTCAAAGTATACCACTTCGCAATTGTGCATTTAAAAACTTTTCCTCCACTCCATTACCTTAGTGGTTGCCTATGCATGTCATTCAAATGTATGCCCCCTCTCATGTTACTATAAAGAACAAAATATTATTTTATTAAATTTAACTATAAGAACAAAATATTGCTTTATTAAATTATTCTTGGTGCTCTCGATTTATTTTTTATTAATTAAAAAAAACATTGTTTCTCAGATATTCAACTCTCCATGCTACCCATTTGGACTTCCTTAATGTTGACTTCCTTTCATAATTTATGTACTTGCACAAACAAATCTAAAATGATTAATAGGGTTGAGATGATGTATGATGTTTCATATTATTTAAACAATATAATTAATAACTAATAGATTGTAGGTTTAAATTATAATATAGTTTTATTTTCATAAATTAGTTGTAAAAAAATTGTGACTATCATGTAATCATATATCACTTAACTTATGTAATTATACTTCTTCTTGTATTCAACATTTGTGTTAAATTTTGGTGAATTGAAAACTTTGTTTAATAATAAGGTTTCAATATCACATAATTGCTATATAAAGAATAAAACCTAAGGTTAAATTATAATAAAATTATTTTAATACAATAATAAATTGTAATATTAAATTATAATAATTATTTTAATACAATTATATTATTATTATTATTATAAATTTAGAAATTATTTTAATAATATTTTAACCTTGTAAGCATTAAAAAAATCTACTTAATTAATAGAAATGATGAGTAGATTGTATTTTAATGCAATCTCTAATTAATATACATTAATTAATGAATTAAAAAATTAATAAATTGGAGTATTAAAAATTATTAATTAAAACATTAATTAATATCATTAATTAAAACATTTTACAATATGTAATTAAAACTTTTATAAAAAAAATGTTTAATAACATTAAACATTAATTCAAAAATCTATAAAAAATATATTAATATTAATTAATAATAAAGTGAAATAATTATTATATTGTCATTATTAAATTGACAGATTAATTAAATCATTAATACATAATTAATAGACTTAACTATATTATTAAATATATCTAAACATGAATATATTCAGATTTGGTTAATAATAATAATAATAATAATAATAATGATAATAATACGACGTTGGAATTGTACTTAAATGTTTTTAACTTTAAAATATTAATTAAAACTTTTGACAAGATATTAATTAAAATATTTATTAAAAAATGATCAATAACATTAATTTAAACATTTTTAAAGAAATGAATTAATACAACATTAATTAATTAAATAATTAAAATAATAATTAAAATTAATATTAATTAATTAAAACATTAACATTAGTTAATTTTAACTTTAATTAATTAATTTTTAACATTACATGAAACATTGATAACATTTATAAAACGTTAAAATGTTTAAGAACATTAATTAAAACATTTAGCAACATATTAATTAAAACATTTATATAAAAATGTTCAATTACAATAAAAATTAATTTTTAAATTACTATTTTCATATTAATTAATAGTAATATTAAGTTAATTAATTAAAATATTTAATAACATTAATTAAAATACTTGACAATATGTTAATTAAGATATTTAAAGTGAGCAAGGTGACCGAAGATGAAATCTCATGATGGGTGGTTATGTTGTGTGTTGGTGGAGAGGACATGCTAAAAAATCAAGTGAGTTAAGAGATTTCGTGGCCCATGAAATGTGCGATCCTCGCATGACTTTGATGACTTAGATGTCCCTCGATCATGGTTCCTTATGTTTGACTATGTTTAACAATCAACACTATTTAACTTTAGTGAGAAATAATTTCCTATTAATATTATTTATTAATATTGACAATTAAGTAAGGCTTATAATATTTATTTTAATATTAGAGTTTATAATACTCAATGTTTAATATATATAGGGCTTATAATATTTGGTTTTAATATTATGATTTACATTATGGAGTGATATGTTGGGCTATAATATAGATTCTAATATATAGGGTTTATAATTAGGGTTTAATATTGGGTTTATAATATTGTGTTTAATATTTAGAGTTTATAACATTGAGGATCATAATATTTCGATTCATAATATTGATTTTTAGGGTTTATTGATCACTTGGGTTTTAATATTGATCCCTTGGCCTTATTCATCCTTCAGGTGTTTAATATTTATTCCTTAGGTTCACAAGTTCCTTTGGTTTGTAATATTAAATCCATGGGTTTATTAATATCTTGAGCTTAACATATTAATTCCTATGGTTTATTAATCTCTTGAGCTTAAAATATTAGTTCTTATGCTTTATTAATTTTTTGGTTTATAATATTAATATTTATCATTGGGTTCACCAATTCCTTTGGTTTATAATATTAAACCCTTGGTATATTAGTTATTTTGGTTTATAATATTAATAATATCTTTGGTTTATTAATCTCTTTACTTTAAATTATTATTTCGCAGGGTTTATTAATTTCTAAGGTTTTGAATTTAAGATATTAATTCTTAGGGTTTATTAATACCTTGAGTTCTCTAATTCTTTGGGTTGGTAATATTAAGCGTTAAATAAGTCGTACACTTTAATATTAATGCATGGTCCAGTGTCACATTATGAAAAATATTCTCTCATTATGAAAATCAGCCATGAGCTACCATTGTTACTCATAGTTAGTCGTAGTCAATCAAGGTCTTCCATGGTCGAATGTCACATTGTGACAAATATTGTCTCAATATGAAAATCAACCATGGAAAACCATGGTCATTCTTCATCCAATGTCGCATGGTGACAACAATCAAGTCTCAATGTTTAAATCAAGAACGCTCAACCATATTTATTTTACGGTTTATATAGTATTTATCTAAAGATTTTTATATACTTGATGTTTATAATATTAATATCTAGGTTTAATATTATTCCCTTAAGTTTATAATATTAATAATCATGTGAGCTTATCAAACATTTTTGTTTAAGATATTAATTTGTAGGCTTTATTAATGTCATATGTTTTTCATATTGATCCCTTCGCCTTATATATCCCTTAGGTTTTTAATATTTATCCCTTGGGTTCACCAATTGCTTGGGTTTATAATATAAAAGCCTTGGGTTTATTAGTTCTTTTCGTTTATAATATTAAACCATATTTGGCTCTTAGAATCTCTTGAGTTAAAAATATTATTTCTTTTGGTTTATTAATTTCTTAGGTTTTTGAGTTAAAAATATTAATTCTTAGGGTTTTTTAATCTCGTGGGTTTTTAATATTGATCCCTTAGGCCTTTAATATTTATCCCTTGGGTTCATCAATTCCTTTGGTTTGTAATATCAAACCCTTGGGTTTGTTATTTCTTTTTTTTTTATGATATTAATAACCCCTTGGGTTTATTAATCTCTGGAGTTTAAATATTAATTCTTAGGATTTATTAATCTCTTCAGTTTAAAATATTAATTATTAGGGTTTATTAATTTCTTGGTTTATAATATTAGTATTTATTCCTTAGGTTCACCAATCACTTTAGTTTATAATATTAAACCCTTGGGTTTATTACTTCTTTTGGTTTATAATATTAATAATATTTTGGGTTTATTAATCTATTTAATTTAAAATATTAATTATTAGGGTTTATAATATTAATAATGTCTTTGGACTTATTGATCTTGTAGGTTTTTAATATTTATACTGTGAGGTTCACCGATTCCTTTGGTTTATAATATTAAACCCTTGTGTTAATTAGTTCTTTTGGTTTATAATATTAATAATCCCTAGGATTTATTAATCTTTTGAATTTTAATACTATGATTTACATTATGACGTAATATTTTGGGTTATAATATATATTCTAACATATAGGGTTTATAATTAAGGATTAATATTAGGTTTATAATCTTTGGGTTTAATATTAGGGTTTATAATATTGTGTTTAATATTTAGAGTTTATAACATTGGGGATTATAATATTCCGATTCATAATATTGATTCTTAGGGTTTATTGATTTCTTGTGTTTTTCATATTGATCCGTTGGCCTTATTCGTCCCTTAGGTATTTAATATTTATCCCTTGGGTTGACTAATTCCTTTGGTTTGTAATATTAAACCCTTGGGTTTATTAGTTATTTTGGTTTGTAATATTAATAACCCTTTGGGTTTATTAAGCTCTAAAGTTTAAAATATTAATTCTTAGGGTTTATTAATCTCTCGAGTTTAAAATATGAATTCTTATGCTTTATTAATTTCTTGGTTTATAATATTAATATTCATCCCTTGGGTTCACTAATTCCTTTGGTTTCTAATATTAAGCCCTTGGGTTTATTAGTTATTTTGGCTTATAATATTAATAATCCCTTCAGTTTAACTTATTAATTCTTAAGGTTTATTCATTTCTTAAGTTTTGAGTTTAAGATATTAATTATTAGGTTTTATTAATCCCTTGAGTTTCCTAATTCTTTGGGTTGGTAATATTAGGCATTAAATATTAGTCATACACTTTAATATTAATGCATGGTCTAATGTCACATTATGAAAAACATTGTCTCAATATGAAAATCAACCATGGGCTACCATTGTTATTCATAGTTAGTCGTAGTCAATCAAGGTCTTCCATGGTCAAATGTCACATTGTGATAAAGATTGTCTCATTATGAAAATAAACCATGGAAAACCATGGTCATTCTTCATCCAACGTCGCACTATGACAACAATTTTCTCAATCTTTAAGTGAGGCATGCTCAACCATGTTTATTTTACAGTTTATAGTATTTATCTAAACGTTTTTATATACTTGAGGTTTATAATATTAATCTCTTAGGTTTAATATTATTCCCTTGAGTTTATAATATTAATAATCATGTGAGTTTGTCAAACCTTTTTGTTTAAGATATTAACTTGTAGACTTTAGTAATCTCTTATGCTTTTTGTATGGATCCCTTCACCTTACTTATCCCTTAGGTTTTTAATATTTATCCCTTGGGTTCACCAATTCCTTGGGTTTATAACATAAAACCCTTGAGTTTATTAGTTCTTTTCATTTATAATATTAAACCACACTTGGGTCTTAGAATCTCTTCAGTTAAAAATATTAATTCTTAGGGTTTATTAATTTCTTAGGTTTTTGAGTTAAAAATATTATTTCTTAGGGTTTTTTAATCTCTTGTGTTTTTAATATTGATCCCTTGGCCTTATTGATCTCTTAGGTCTTTAATATTTATCACTTGGGTTTACCAATTCCTTTGGTTTGTAATATCAAACCCTTGGGTTTGTTAGTTCTTTTTTTTTTTATAATATTAATAACTCCTTGGGTTTATTAATCTTTTGAGTTTAAAATATTAATTCTTAGGGTTTATTAATATTTTTAGTTTAAAATATTAATTATTAGGGTTTATTAATTTCTTGGTTTATAATATTAATATTTATCCCTTGGGTTCACCAATTACTTTGGTTTATAATATTAAACCCTTAGGTTTATTATTTTTTTTGGTTTATAATATTAATAATGTCTTGGACTTATTAACTATTTAATTTAAAATATTAATTATTAGGGTTTATTAATTTCTTAGGTTTTTTAGTTTAAAAGCTTTATTCTTAGGGTTTATTAACCTTTTATGTTTTTAATATTGATCCCTTGGCCTTATTGATCCTCTATGCTTTTAATATATATCCCATTGGGTTCATCGATTCCTTTGGGTTCTTTTGGTTTATAATATATATATACATACATATATATATATTTTCTGAATTTATTAATCATTACCTATTACAAAAAAAGAGTTGGGAGAGCCACAGGCCCTCCATGAGCTTACATGTTTGCGGCATTCTAACATTGCAAAAAGACTTAAAATTTTTTACCAAACCTTCTAGACAAACAAAAAATGTCCTGCTGACCCGTACTAAACAGACTGCCACTTGCTTCCCACGCAGGGGAAACCGGCCTTGGAACAGAGTAACAAAAAATTGAAACCAAAACAAGTAGTCATGAAGAGCTTAGTGGTATACCCAGGCCAAAGAATGTAAGGAAAAAAACTGCAGGTACAGACCGGATTAGATGTCATGAGAACTTGAGGGGGGTTCCTAAAAAATATGACATTCGTAGGCAGACAAGTCCTCTTCCTCCGCCTGTTGTTTGTCTTTGACGCTAGAGTCGCCTCGCTTGAAATTTTCCGGGCTGTTTTCATGGCGAATGTCCTAAGAATCACTGTAGCTAACACCTTGTGGAGCTTTTCTCTTCAAGCCAACAACTTGGGGAGTGAAATGCTGGTCGCCGACCCTTTTCTCCAACCCAACACCAGTTTGCTCACCTTACGAGCCAGGGGGCTCCTCCTTGAGCTCGATGGTAATGGTGGCTATGATGGTAGGTCAGTTCAGAGCACAGGGGAAGTGAAGCTGGGCAATGTGGAGATGCGCGGGGATAATAATTGGAGAGGCAGAGATGAGGGGCGATCCCATGTCAAAATGAGAAGACCCATGCCCACGCCCATGTCCACACCCACTTCTGGTGTCAGGATAATGACTGATGAAGTTATTAGAAGAGGGAGAAAAATAATCAGAAGTGGAAGTGGAGGGCTGGGGAGAGAGATGGCCACGGCTGCTACCTCTCTGACATCTCATTTGCTGGCGAAGGTGCGACATGTTTCCCTGAGCGATATGACGGGGGTGGCCTATAGAATGACAGGGGATAGAGAGGGCATCGACAGTGGAGGGAACATAAATCAGAGGAGGATTTTCACATAGAGCTGGGGAGTTCACGGTGGGCAAGTTGAGCCACGGGTTGCAGAAGGAGCTCTGCGAAAAATGACAGCCAGGAGCAAAATCGATGCAACACACAATGGAGCAGTGTCTCCCAGTGCTTGCTTGAGTTCTCAGCTCTGCAGTAGCAGAGGAACAGCTAGAAAGCAAGGGAGGCGGAGCATGAGTGAAACTTCCAGAGGAGGCCATGCTCATTATGGACGCAGGGTGGTATAGGCTTCTGTGCAGCATTAATGCTGCTCTGCGAATGACGGTGACCATATTAATGAGTATCGTCATGTGAGTTCAGGTGGCGAGAAGGAGGATCCACGTGTCGTCCCAAAATCTCAACCACGTACCTATGCATTTACTCACCCGCATCCGGGGCTCTTGGTTTATAATATTAATAATTCCTTGGGTTTATTAATCTTTTGAGTTTAAAATATGATTTTTTAGGGTTTATTATTTTCGTGTCTTTCTAATATTAATCCCTTGGCCTTATTGACCCCTTGGGTTTTTAATATCAATCCATTGGGTTTATTAATCCTTTAGATTTTTAATTCATTAGGTTTATAATATTAACAATCCCTAAAGTTGATTGTTCCCTTTTGTTTATAATATTAATAAACATGTAAGTTTATCATTCATTTGTATTTAAAATATCATTCCTAGGCTTTATTAATCTCTTCTCTTTTTAATATGGATCCCTTGGGCTTCTTGATCTCTTAGCTTTTTAATATGTTTCCCTTGGTTCAACCAATTCCTTGGGTTTATAATATTAAACCCTTGGGCTTATTAGTTCTTTTGGATTATAATATTAATAATCCCTTGATATATTTGTAAGAGATATATATTTATTATAAATAGTAATAAAATACTAGTATTGTGTTATATTTTAATTTTAGTATAGTTTTAATTATAACTCTTAATGCATTGAAAAATTTTAATAATATTTTATTATCAAATAATAAAATATTATATATTTTAATATATATATATATATATATATATATATATATATATATATAGTTTCAATTATTAATATATTACGAGTAGATATATAAAATATATTGGTAAATATATTCTTAAATATATAATGATTATTTTGGTAAAATACATGTGGTCAGTGGTGGATATAAACCTATCTGCCTATATTAAACACATTAGTGAATGTAGTTGTAAATCTATTTCATATAAGTCTATTGGCATATATCAACTACAATGATTAATGTGATTGTGCTAGTGAAGTTCTTACTGTATTTGGATATTCCATCATATGTGACTGGGATCACCATTTAAAAATAAAATATTTTCTTTTGTGTTTATAGTTCACTTGTTTAAATTGATTGTGTTTTATTACGCTGATAGGCGTAACCCCCTGTCGGAGGTAGGCTCTTTTGTGATTAGGCTAATTAATCTTTTCAATCTGATGGTCTAGATTGAAAGATGCCGGCATATTCTGGTCGTCGCCACTAAATCAATGGATGAAATTCAAAACGGTAACTTCCTTGCATATCTAAATCAGGGGTTTAAACCATACTTAAATTAATTTTTTACAAAACATGATTAAAAATTTACTGTGCCCTTTGTTGACCGCCACCTATCAAATTAAGAAATCCTCCCATCCCATAACCACCACGTTGACAACATTCTCGGACGTGTGGGGATCTACCATAACCATGTTGATTGGCACGTTGCTTGTCTGCTTGTGTGCTCGTAGACATGTGGCGATCGAGAATTTAACATCACATGAGAAGCGAGCGAGTGGGAGGAGAAGCGTTGAAGCGTTCCAACGTAGCAGTCGAGTGGGAGGAGAAGCGTTCCATTGTAGCAGTCGTAGACATGTGGTTGGCGATCCAGAATTTAACAAGTGGCCAGGTGGGAGGAGAAGCGTTCCATTGAAGCGTTGAAGCGTTCCAACGACACAGCACATTGCGTTACAAAAGCGGAGGTTCCAGGTTGCCAAGAGCTAAAAGGAACGGTTTCAAATCCAATAACATGTATGCCATGCTGTGAGAGGCGCACTGCATGCCTGTCTTCCATACATCGGGAGGAGGAGGAGGAGGCCCAGCGAGATTCGAAGCGCCGCCAGTGGCACGATTGGGTGCCATAATGGCTTTTCTAGCCTTTGCTTTGTGCATTCTAACTTGCTCCAACTGGAAAAACCCTAGAGGCTCCTTGGAAGAAAATAACTCGCGTTCAGAGCATAACAGAGGGTCAAATATTGCGAGATATGGAGAAGAGAATGAGTTGAGGAAGAATATCACAACTGCTGCTTCAAATGATGAGAAAGTTGTGGTGATTATGGGCTGCGATCAGGAGCCGACCTTTATTACTGCGTCAACCTCCGCGTCTGCAGTATGAAAACGCCAACACGGAGTTGGATGTGTTAAACGTTATAACACAGCGGGTTTGAACTTTGACTGATAGAATATGATCATGAACATATATATAGATTAGTAATGGCTTGCGCTTATTTCGAATCGGAGAAGTTTTTTCCTGTTTTATATATCAACTATCGTGGATGTGATATGAATCTGAAATTCCTGCTTTGCATGATGTCAAACGGCTTCATTGTTTTCGTCCATTCGGCTTTTATTAGCATCTCCCTTGTGTATTTCTTCCGAGATGGATTTGGAATGTATGCATAGCTGTTGCCTTTTACAGAAACGCACATCACGGGTTATTGATTAATTCAGTTGCTTGTTTATGCAAACATTGTATACATAATACAATATTTTTGTGAATATAAATTAGGAACTCTTTGTGGATATTATATTTTTTTGACTCCTTTTTATTGCAAAATATGAATTACCCTCACATTAAAATATATTATAATATTTAACCGTAACGCTATAATATAGAGTAAGGATACCATAATTAAAAAAATACGATTTCACCTTTGACCTGAGATATTCTAGTAGTATGGCTACTCTGTTCACTGAGGAGAGAAAAAGCTTGATTCGAAGGATACCTGGGTTTGGGTGCAAGTACACTTACTTTTGCGTTATACTTGGGAAGGTTAAAGCCCTCTAGGAAGAAATTTCAGTGAAAAAAAACGCTTCTCTTTATATTGTACATTTGCATAGTATTCCATTCTTTCTCTTATTATATCCTATTGTATATTGTATTAAGATATTTGTAACACAAACCTATAAATACTAAACCTTAAAAGAGTGCTCAGAAGTTGTAATGAAATCCAAGTACTAGCCTTGTCTGTTTTATCATATGCTTTATCAACCATTTATATATAATTATAAAAAAATTAAAATATTATTACAATATAAATTTACTGATCTTTTTATTTTCTTGAATCTTATTATCTAGGTTTTATTTTAATTGTTATGGTTTTGTTTATTATGATTTTGAGTTTATTTTTTTATCTATTTCTTCATTAACTTTATATGTTTACTTATTTCAACTTCAACTTGTAGATATAAATTTTTGGATATATAGACTAGCACAATCACATTAATAAATGTGGTCATATATCAATCATATGCACAACCACATTAGTTAACCTAATTACTAGAATAAACATTAATAATACATGCTCAATATTAATATTAATATTGATATTGATATTGTTAAATATATAATATTATTATTATTATTATAAAATATTATTGTATTTCGATTATAATTAATAATACTAATAATAACTGAAATGGCCATAAATGAAAAAAATCTATATTAATCATAATATTAAAATCATATTAATAAATATTTAATAATAAAAAATAATAATAATAATATAAAAATAATTAATACAATAAATTATTATTATCATTAGAAATAATAATAGTGATTAATTTATATTATTATAGTTATTTTATTATTATTATTATTATCAACTTAATATTAATTATTATTATTGCAAATTAATTATTATTATTATTAATTAATAAATAAATAAATAATAAATATCGATATTGTTAAATATATAATAATAATATTATTATCATTAAAAAATATATTAATATTATTCTATTTCAATTATAATTAATAATAATAATAATAATAAATGAAATATACATAAATGAATGATGATGATGATTATGGTGGTGGTTATCGGCCACTAAGACTAATCTTTGGTTTATCAGACCTAAAGAAAAGAGTTATGTAGTTTGATTTAAGGTTTTATTCCTATGCTCAAAAAGCTTGGAGAGAAGCCTCCCAAGCTCATTATAATTTTGACATCTTAAAAGGCTAGGAAGGTCAGTATTGCAACAAATATTATGATGTAATAGATGTAATATTAAACTCATAATAATAAATATATAATAAATAAATAATAATAATATTACAAAAATAACTAATTTAATAAAATATTATTATTATTATTATTATTATAAATTATTTATATTATTATTATTAATTAACTATATTAATATAATAATAATAATAATAATAATAAAAGTTATGGTATATTATTTAATTCAATATATTATTAATTATTATATATTACTATTATTGTTAATAATTTAATAATATTATTAATTGATAATAGCAATAATATTAATTAATAACCATATTTTTAATAATTATTATTATTTAGTAATAATACTTATGAATAAAAAAATTTGGTCATAATCACATACAAAACAATATCATCCACGAGTTTTATAATTCATTTTCGAGATCATATTTTATTTTAATAGTTTATTTTTAATATTATTTTTATTTAAATTATTAATTTTTAATTGATAAAAATGTTAAATAATTATTAAATATTTAAATAATATCCAATAATTTAATTAAATAATAATAGTAACAATAATATTATTAATAATACAATTAATTAATAATTTAAACATATTAATAATGATTCAATTTAATATAGAATAATTAATTCAATTAATTAATCTAATTTATAAAAAAATAATTTCATAATAATATTAAATATAAATTAAAAAAACAATATTAAAATAAAACAATATTAAAACATGTGTGGCTTTGTAAAATATGGTTGTCAATGGATAATCATGGTTGACCAAGATTGATCATGGATAGCCAAGGTTGATAATGATTGACCATGTTTGAGTCTATAAAACATGGTTGACCATGCATACACAAGGTTGACCATGATTGACCGCGGTTGACCATGTTTGACTTTATAAAACATGGTTAACAATTCTTGACCATGTGTGACCATGATTGACCATGATTATCATATTGAGACAATCTTTGTCATATTGCGACGTTGGACCAAGGTTCAGACGATGATTGATTTCCATATTCAGACAATCTTTGTCACAATGCAACATTTGACCATGGTTGACCATGAATAAGCATGGTTGACCACAATTGATTTGGTAAAATATGGTTGACCATGGTTGAATAATATTAAACCCAAAGAACTAGTATTATAAAGAAAAAGTATATAAACCCTAAGGTAAATATTATAAACAATAAAATAAACCCAATGGTTGATATGAAAATCACCCATGGCCAACCATGGTCATAGTTGGTCTAGCGTCGCATTATGACAACAATTGTCTCAATGTTTAAATCAATTCCCTTGGGTTCACCAATTCCTTTGGTTTATAATTTGTTGGGTAATGGTTTTCCCTTGGGTTCACCAATTGCTTTGGTTTATAAAATTAAACCCTTAGGTTTATTAGTTCTTTTGGTTTATAATATGAATAATCGATCAATGTCATCCATGATCAAATGTCACATTCTGACAAATATTGTCTCAATATCATTGTGACAACAATTATCTCAATGTTTAAATCAATTCCCTTGGGTTCACCAATTCCTTTGGTTTATAATTTGTTGGGTAATGGTTTTCCCTTGGGTTCACCAATTCCTTTGGTTTATAATATTAAACCCTTGGGTTTATTAGTTCTTTTGGTTTATAATATAAATAATCGATCAATGTCATCCATGATCAAATGTCACATTCTGACAAACATTGCCTCAATATGAAAATCACCCATGGCCAACCATGGTCATAGTTGGTCGAACGTCGCATTGTGACAACAATTGTCTCAATGTTTAAATCAATTCCCTTGGGTTCACAAATTCCTTTGGTTTATAATTTGTTGGGTAATGGTTTTCCCTTGGGTTCACCAATTCCTTTGGTTTATAATATTAAACCCTTGGGTTTATTAGTTCTTTTGGTTTATAATATGAATAATCGATCAATGTCATCCATGATCAAATGTCACATTCTGACAAACATTATCTCAATATGAAAATCACCCATGGCCAACCATGGTCATACTTGGCCCAACGTCGCATTGCGACAACAATTGTCTCAATGTTTAAATCAATTCCCTTGGGTTCACCAATTCCTTTGGTTTATAATTTTTTTGGTAAGGATTTTCCCTTGGGTTCACCACTTACTTTGGTTTATAATATTAAACCCTTGGGTAAATTAGTTTTTTAGGTTTATAATATGAATAATCGATCAATGTCATCCATGATCAAATGTCACATTCTGACAAACATTATCTCAATATGAAAATCACCCATGGCCAACGATGGTCATACTTGACCCAACGTCGCATTGCGACAACAATTGTCTCAATGTTTAAATCAATTCCCTTGGGTTCACCAATTCCTTTGGTTTATAATTTTTTGGGTAATGATTTTCTCTTGGGTTCACCACTTGCTTTGGTTTATAATATTAAACCCTTGGGTTTATTAGTTTTTTTGGTTTATAATATGAATAATCGATCAATGTCATCCATGATGAAATGTCACATTCTGACAAACATTGTATCAATATCAAAATCACCCATGGCCAACCATGGTCATACTTGGTCCAACGTCGCATTGCGCCAACAATTGTCTAAATGTTTAAATCTATTCCCTTGTGTTCACCAATTCCTTTTGGTTTATAATTTGTTGGGTAATGGTTGTCCCTTGGGTTCACCAATTCCTTTGGTTTATAATATTAAACGCTTGGGTTTGTTAGTTTTTTTGGTTTATAATATGAATAATCGATCAATGTCATCCATGATCAAATGTCACATTCTGACAAACATTGTATCAATATGAAAATCACGCATGGCCAACCATTGTCATACTTGGCCCAACGTCGCATTGCGACAACAATTGTCTCGATGTTTAAATCAATTCCTTTGGGTTCACCAATTCCTTTGGTTTATAATTTATTGGGTAATGATTTTCCCTTGGGTTCACCACTTGCTTTGGTTTATAATATTAAACCCTTGGGTTTATTAGTTTTTTTGGTTTATAATATGAATAATCGATCAATGTCATCCATGATCAAATGACACATTATGAGAAGCATTGTCTCAATATGAAAATCATCCATCGCCAACCATGGTCATAGTTGGTGCAACGTTGCATTGTGGCAACCATTGTCTCAATGTTTAAATCTATTCCCTTGGGTTCACCAATTGCTTTTGGTTTATAATTTTTTGGGTAATGATTTTCCCTTGGGTTCACCACTTGCTTTGGTTTATAATATTAAACCCTTGGGTTTATTAGTTTTTTTGGTTTATAATATGAATAATCGATCAATGTCATCCATGATCAAATGTCACATTCTGAAAAACATTGTATCAATATCAAAATCACCCATGGCCAACCATGGTCATACTTGGCCCAATGTCACATTGCGCCAACAATTGTCTCAATGTTTAAATCAATTCCCTTGGGTTCACCAATTCCTTTGGTTTATAATTTTTTGGGTAAGGATTTTCCCTTGGGTTCACCACTTGCTTTGGTTTATAATATTAAACCCTTGGGTTTATTAGTTTTTTGGTTTATAATATGAATAATCGATCAATGTCATCCATGATCAAATGACACATTATGAGAAACATTGTCTCAATATGAAAATCACCCATGGCCAACCATGGTCATAGTTGGTCCAACGTTGCATTATGAGAACAATTGTCTCAATGTTTAAATCAATTCCCTTGGGTTCACCAATTCCTTTTGGTTTATAATTTGTTGGGTAATGGTTGTCCCTTGGGTTCACCAATTCCTTTGGTTTATAATATTAAACCCTTGGGTTTATTAGTTTTTTTGGTTTATAATATGAATAATCGATCAATGTCATCCATGATCAAATGTAGCATTCTAACAAACATTGTATCAATATGAAAATCACCCATGGCCAACCATGGTCATACTTGGCCCAACGTCGCATTGCAACAACAATTGTCTCAATGTTTAAATCAATTCCCTTGGGTTCACCAATTCCTTTGGTTTATAATTTTTTTGAAGGATTTTTCCCTTGGTTCACCTTGCTTTGGTTTGTAATATTAAACCCTTGGGTTATTGATTTTGGTTTATAATATGAATAATCGATCAATGTCATCTATGATCAAATGTCATTCTCACAAGCGTACCAATGAAAATCACCCATAATACGACCATGGTCATACTTGTGGCGATAAGCATTAAAGTGGCGTAATTGTCCTCAATGTTTAAATAAATTTACTTAGAGTTCTACAATTCATTTGGTTGCATAATTTTTGGGTAAGGATTTTCCACTTTCACCACGCGCTTTGGATTTATAATATTAAACCCTTGGGTTATAGTTTTACGTGGTTTATAATATGAATAATCGATCAATGTCATCCATGATCAAATGTCACATTAAGACAAACATTATCTCAATATGAAAAATGCCATAATATCATGGTCATATAATCATCGCATTGCGACAACAATTGTCTCAATGTTTAAATCAATTCCCTCAGGTTCTATTCCACCTGGTTTATAATATTAAACCCTTGGGTTTATTAGTTTTTTTGGTTTACAATATGAATAATCGATCAATGCCATCCATGATGAAATGTCACATTCTGACAAACATTGTATCAATATCAAAATCACCCATGGCCAACCATGGTCATACTTGGCCCAACGTCGCATTGCGCCAACAATTGTCTAAATGTTTAAATCTATTCCCTTCTGTTCTCCAATTCCTTTTGGTTTATAATTTGTTGGGTAATGGTTGTCCCTTGGGTTCACCAATTCCTTTGGTTTATAATATTAAACCCTTGGGTTTGTTAGTTTTTTTGGTTTATCATATGAATAATCGATCGATGTCATCCATGATCAAATGTCGCATTCTGACAAACATTGTATCAATATCAAAATCGCGCATGGCCAACCATGGTCATACTTGGCCCAACGTCGTATTGCGACAACAATTGTCTCAATGTTTAAATCAATTCCTTTGGGTTCACCAATTCCTTTGGTTTATAATTTATTGGGTAATGATTTTCCCTTGGGTTCACCACTTGCTTTGGTTTATAATATTAAACCCTTGGGTTTATTAGTTTTTTTGGTTTATAATATGAATAATCGATCAATGTCATCCATGATCAAATGACACATTATGACAAACATTGTCTCAATATGAAAATCACCCATGGCCAACCATGGTCATACTTGGCCCAACGTCGCATTGCGACAACAATTATCTCAATGTTTAAATCAATTCCCTTGGGTTCACCAATTACTTTGGTTTATAATTTTTTGGGTAATGGTTGTCCCTTGGGTTCACCAATTCCTTTGGTTTATAATATTAAACCCTTGGGTTTATTAGTTTTTTTGTTTTATAATATGAATAATCGATCAATGTCATAGATGATCAAATGTCACATTTCGACAAACATTGTATCAATATGAAAATCACCCATGGCCAACCATGGTCATACTTGGCCAACGTCACATTGCGACAACAATTGTCTGCATGTTTAAATCAATTCCCTTGGGTTGTTAATATATAATATATATTATTATAATATTATTAATATATTAGTAAATATTTTTAATATATATTATAATTTTTAAATATTTTTAATACTATTATAATATTTTAATATTTATTTAGTAATATTAATAATATTATAAAATTACTAATAATCATTATAAATAAATATTTAAATATTTATTAATAATGATTATTAGTAATTTTATAATATTATTAATATATATTATTAATAAATATTTAAATATTTATTACTAATGATTATTAGTAATATTATAATATTATTAATATATAATATATATTATTATAATATTATTAATATATTATTAGTTCTTTTGGTTTATTAATAATATAACCATCTATGATATAAATATATGAATAAATATTAAAATATTATATATTATTTTTATTATTTTTATTATTAACAAATATTATTAATATATATTATATATATTTCAAGTTAATTTATAGTATGTATATAGTTAATATTATTAATATATTTATAAATATTTTTAATATATATTATTAATATTTATTATAATATTAATAATATAAGTAAAATGTTTTTGTATATATTAATAATATTATAATATTACTAATATTCATTATAAATAAATATTCAAATATTTATTATTAATGATTATTTGTAATATTATAATATTATTATTATATATAATTAATAATATTTATTAAAAATATTATAATATTATAATATTTATTTAGTTATATTAATAATATTATAAATAAATATTCAAATATTTATTAAAAATGATTATTAGTAATATTATAATATTATTAATAATATATATTAATATTATTATACTATTTTAATATTTGTTTAGTAATATTAATAATATTATAATATTACTAATAATCTTTATAAATAAATATTCTAATATTTATTAATAATGATTATTAGTAATATTATAATATTATTAATATATTTATAAATATTTTTAATATGTATTATTAATACTTATTATAATATTAATAATATTATAATATTACTAATATTCATTATAAATAAATATTCAAATATTTATTTATAATGATTATTTGTAATATTATAATATTATTAATATTATAAAAGATTATAATATTATTAATAATATTATTAATAATATTATACTATTTTAATATTTATTTAGTAATTTTAATAATATTATAATATTACTAATAATCATTATAAATAAATATTCTAATATTTATTAATAATTATTATTAGTAATATTATAATATTATTAATATATTTATAAATATTTTTAATATGTATTATTAATACTTATTATAATATTAATAATATAAGTAAAATATTTTTGTATATATTAATAATATTATAATATTACTAATATTCATTATAAATAAATATTCAAATATTTATTTATAATGATTATTTGTAATATTATAATATTATTAATATTATAAAATATTATAATATTATTAATAATATTATACTATTTTAATATTTATTTAGTAATTTTAATAATATTATAATATTACTAATAATCATTATAAATATATATTCTAATATTTATTAATAATGATTATTAGTAATATTATAATATTATTAATATATATTATTAATAATATAACCAACTATGATCTAATATATATTATTAATATATTATTAGTTGTTTTGGCTTATTAATAATATAACCATCTATGATATATTAAATTATTATATATTATTAAGATTATTTTTATATTAATATATATTATATATATTTCAAGTTAATTTATAGTATGTATATAGTTAATATTTTTAATATATTAATAAATAATTTTAATATATATTATTAATACTTATTATAATATTATTAATATATATAAAATATTTTTGTGATTTTAATAATAATTAATATATTTAATATATTAATATTCTTATTAATATATAATATATATATTTCAAGTTAATATAATAAATTTATTATATATAATATTTATTTATTGATATATAAATTAATGTGATGGGTAGTGGATATAGGCCTATCGGCCTATATCAACCACATTGGTAAATGTGGTTGTAAATCTATTTTATATACGCCTATCGGTGTATATCAACCACATTAGTTTTTACTAATGTGGTTGTGCTAGTTTATTTAGGTTTAGATTTATTTAATCTAAATTAAAATAGAAAAATTATTCACTTTTATAATTCATTTAAAATTTATAATATCTAATATATGAAAGAGAAATATTCCTTTAATTAAACATTATTATTATTAATTATAAATATTGATAACAAAATACAATTTTCACCCTAACTAATCTATGAATAATATTCACAGCTTATTAATTCTTTACGTTTATTATAAAATTATTTTTTTGTGGGTGGTACATGGTTTTTTTTACTATATAGTTATGGATCTCGAAAATTGGTGACAACTTTGTCAAGATGATCACAAAGTCTTACTAGAGATAAAACCCATGATCTCTAAATTACAAAAGTGATTTTAATATGATAATTAAATTAACTTTCAAAACTAAAATAATATTTACATGTTATTTTTTTAATTACGTGGATAGGTATATTTCCTGTTGGAATTTGCTACTTTAATGAGTTTCTTAATTTATTTTTTTGATCGGATGGTGTAAACATCAAGATGCCAGTATATGCTGGTCGTTGCCACCACATTAATGGATGAAATTCACACCACTAACTTTCTTGCATATCTAAATCATATGTTTAAACCTTAATTAAATTAATTTTTTACAAAACAATATTAAAATTTTACTGTACATTACAAAACAATATTAAAAATTTACTGTACAAGTTATTTGTCACCACGTATCAAGATTAAAAATATCAAATTAAAAATATAAATGCTAAAACTTACATTATTAAAACGTGGCTGCATTTAAATGTTGGATTCCCATGAGTTACATTTTTAAAATTATGATTTTCAAAAATCCTAATAGACAAAATATATGTGTTCTATTCATTAGCTTTCATTGATTGCATTTTTTTCAAACTGCGAAAATTTTAACATCATTTTATAAAAGAAAATAATAGTTTTAAGTTATAATCTGCTTTTCAATTTCAATTTTAAATTCTAATATAATTTATATATTTTAGGTTTTAAATTTTAATATAGTTTATATAATATTAAGTTATAATTTTTTTAAATATTATATTTATTATATTATATTTTAATATTAAATTTAATATAAATAATTAGTTTCTTTTAATATTTTAAATGCCTTTAATCACAATTTTTTTCCTCTTTAAAATTTTTAGTGAGTTCTTTTCCTCTCTTTAACCAAATTTTGAAAATATTTATTTGATTTAAAATTATATATATATATATATATATATATATATATATATATATATATATATATATATATATATATATATATATATATATATATATATATATATATATATATATATGAACAAGCAATCATCATCCAGGACTGAATTCATTTTCAAAATGTTGGAAGATTAACATTGTATAATCAATAATAGTGAAAAGTTAAACAATTCCATATTAGATTAACAAATTGCTTTTAAATTCTACCAATTTACTATGCCATTTGTCAAATTTAGTGTGATGAACCAAAAAAAGAAATTGAAAATTAGATACTAAGTAATTTGTGAAAAAGCATGAACAAGATGAATTGAAGTTTAAACCACTCATTCATAAAAATTTAGTTAAGAATCTATAGATAAAGGAGACGATATTTGTCTCACAGTCATTTATAAGTAGACAATTAATATGGTAAACCATCGTATTTTTTTTTTAAATTACTTTAATCACTTATATTATAGTAATATTTCAGGTTATATTAATATTATTATATTTTAATAATACATATTAGGTTTTAATAATAGCTTTTAAAATATACTTTTAAAATTATGTTTTAATACTAATATAGTTTTCTTCTATATCTATGAAATGATTGAATCTTCACAATTTTTTATTTTTATAATAAAAATTCAAATTCTTTAACTATAAAAAATATTGAATATCCAAAAATAGTTGACAAATCATTTTTTTGCAATTTATTAAATAATGATTCACAATAAGAAATTCATCAATTTCAACATAACATAAATCCTTATAGCATCCATTTCAATTATATAATAAATATAATTATATAAATATAAAATAATAAGGCAATTGTTACTTAAACTGTTATTAATAATTATAAATATTTGTCTTTAACCAAATACATGTGATAGTGGTGTATATATTTCTATGGCAAAAACATCAGTAAATGTAGTTATATATATATGTTATATAGATTTATCCGGGTATATCAATCACATTAGTAAACGTAATTGTGCTAGTTATAATATTATCAAAATCTATTTAAGGTTTATTGATTGTAAAGAAAAGGTGTTGAAGAGCCGTGTGATGGGTTACTATCCAGCACAGGCCTTTTACTTGGTCATTTTATATTTGAGAACATGGCATTGAATTTTGTCAAAGGACTTCAATATGATTCATCAATTAGAACCCACTGCATTGCTAGGAATGATTAGAACCACCTATGACCTTATTGCTAAGTAACCTACACTACAGACTGAAGAAAGTAGTAAACACTACTGCGATTCAATTTAAAATTAGAAGAAGTTTTTTTTGATTATTATTAATATGTGTAATAAATAAAAAGTAAAATAAATATAAAATTAATTTGAAGTTTACTGTTAGTGGTTTTAATGCTGCCACATACTATTTTTTTTTTGTGGAAAAGAATTTAAAATAACATTTTATCTTATATGATATATTAATGTTAATTTTTCATGGGAAGGAATTTAAAATAACTTTTTATCTTATATGCCTGAGCTTAAATGAAGATATGTTAATTTTTTTCTACTCAAAGTGAGTAAAAATAATTACTCAGGTTTGTTTAAACAAATGTTGTGAGTATTTTTAATTTTAAGCCAACAATATTTATGTATAATTTATGTTTATATTTTGTACCTATGTATGAGGAGTTTCTATTTTTTATTTTTTTCAAATCTTTAATTTGTGATATTTATATTTTTATTTATGGATGGTTTTCACATATTAATGGATTTGGAATTTTGCAATTTTTAAGTGATTTTTAAGCATAAGAGTTGTATATGGATAAAGATCCACAAACTCATAAAGATATTGAAGTTGTGTTAGAGCCTCTAAGTTTAGTCAATACTTCCAAAACTTTCTTTGACACACATTATCTTCCATTCTTCTACTTCCCAAATCTAAGCTTGCTCCTACTATATAGCCTTGTAACTTGGGTTCTAAGTAGACATAATTGTATTGTTTAGTAGGATGAATTTGGACAAATCTAAGTAAGTTTGTGTTCTATTTTATATTAACAAGTCTTGATGAAGCTTCATATTTTTCATATTTTTTCTTTCCTTCCCATGGAAGAACATTTAAGTCATCGAGTATATATGTCATAACATATTATTTTTAATTTTGTTTTATTCAATGGACTATACATTGATCAGGGTTTCCAATCCTATTTAAGTTTTCAATAGTTTTGCATATTTATTCTTCTATTTAGGATGTGATATTGTTAAAACTCAAATCTCCTTTATCATGTTTCTTGCTCAAATGGTTTCAATTTTCTATTTATTGAAGAATAACAAATTTCACATCTTTATATAACTACATTCCCAAAAGAAGTGAACCATTAATTGGATTTGTTTTCTTGAAGTTTATTGACTCACTATTTAACAATAATTAAAATATTCAATTTACTCATATGAATTGACCACTTTAAGAGGACCTACAAATGGTTTAAAAAATAATAAATCCCTTTAGAAACTCTAACAATTACTATTTTTAATTCTAATTAAAATTTTCAAAATATTTTCAAAACAAATATTTTACAATATGGTTGAATTTTATTAAGAAATATTCAATGTCTATAACAAATTTCAATTATATATTCCAAGTAAATGGCTAAAAGGATGGAGAACCTCATAAAGAACCACATGAGATCTACATAATTTAGTTGTAATATGGAGAGTTAGTTAAATATAACTTAAGTTCTTTTTCTAACAATGTATAGAACATAAGTAACAAGAACCATGTCAAGAAAAAAATGGACATGAGAGAAATTAGGGAGAAATAATGAATATAATTTTAAAATAATGAATATAAACTTGTGTCTTGAGAGCTCACTTAATACTTTTATAAATTCTAATGGGCCATGATCAGCAAGTGAATAATAGTGATATAGCATATCAAAAACTCACTTAATACTTTTGTAAATTCTAACAGGCCATGCTCCACAAGTGAATAATGGTGATAGCATATGCATATCATTGTATTCAACGTAAATGGAATAAGTTTGATTAACAACATAAAAGGTTTGTTAATAAAGTGCAGAATAAGTTTGATTAACCATTGAAAAAGTTCATTACGAAAGTGTAACCCATCTTTGTACATTCAACCAATTTTAATGTAAATAACTAAAATAAAAAATAATTTTTTAAGACACAAGATTTCTTTTGTCTTAAAAGTGCCCTTGGTGTAGTAGTGAACTATTTATTATAAGTAATAAAAACTATATTAATTCACAAGCATCAATTAGTTGGTTTGCATGGGGTTTAATTCTAGTTAGGTTACAGGTTCAAACCTCATTGGGAGGGATTGAGTATTGAAGCTACTTTGGGGAATTAAACATTCTAAGGAACATCAAGACTGCACATAAAAATGATCTTCCATACATAAAAAATAAAAGAAAGAAAAAAGAAAAGCACTGTCCAATCCCATGATAAGTATCCCAATATGGATGATTAATACTTCTTCCAAACACAATATTAATGATAACCATCTCACTCTTAATAATTAGTATTTTTTCTATACACAAAAGAAAAAGAAAAAAAATAAAAATAAAAATAAAAATAAATAATAATAATAATAATAATAATAATAAAAATATAAATTAAAATAATAAAAATTCGTCATTTTCCAAAATTAACATTCTTTAATATGTTTCACAACAAATTAAAATATTAAAATTTTGTTAATAAAAATTTCCATTTTTTTTAATGAATTATTTATCATATTTTGAAATAATTTACCATCACAGGACTATCATTGTTTTTAACTCTTCGATTCTCTCATAACCAGTTTCCCTTAATTCTCCTTAACCCACCTATATTTGAAATATTTATACATAATTTATCACCTATTACTAGTTAGAGACAATCATTTCCACTTTTTATTATTATTTATATTACCAGTTTTAAAATTAAATATATATTATTTATAATTAAAAAAAACTATATTTTTATTATAATATTTTCAATTTTAATTAATTTGTAATATATATTTTAATTATATTAAAAAAATCTCAATATGAAGTGGATATTGATTACGAGTTAACACAGGCAAGTGGTGGTGGTTCACTCATATTCCATAATAAGGCAATAGTCCTAAGTGGTGGTGGTTCACTCATATCCAAGTTGAAGCTGGGGCAGTGGTTCACTCATATTCCATAATAAGGAAATAGTCCTAATACACAACCACGATCATACAACCACTGTGCTTTCTCGGGGCTTCTTCATCACCTGTGTTCTCTCTGCATCCCTTAACCATCCTCCCTTTCTCCAAACTAGTAGGTGGCCCTTGTTCACCAAAGACTTATTATCTAGCTTAGTAGAAGCCACCGTGTAACCAAGAATAGAGGAGGGGGACCACAAGGTCAATGCCAATCTAAGCCTCCTTGTCACTCGAGCTCAAAGGACAGCAGAGGAAGCAGCAAGGAGATATTGTGCATGCACCCCTGCCAACACATAGCTATAAGTTTGATTTATTCTTTTCACTATTTCTATCATCCCATAAATAAGTTAAGGTAATCCAATAAATAAATCTAATATTAATTTAGCCCATTAGCCCATAATAATAATAATAATTTTATTAGTAACTTCAGTTTAATTTAATTTAATTTAATAAAAAAACAAAATAAAAAATTCATAACCTTTGTTTAAAAATTAAAAATTAATTTTATTGGTAAACTCACTCTAGCCTCGATCTAATAAAAATATAAAAATAAAAGAAATGATATGCCCCGTTAATACGACAAAAAGTTCCCACAAAAATTGGTTTAGGAAGATACGAACTTCAAAATAGCGAAAAAGACGCGAAATAAAGTATAACCGTGAAACCACTCGCTGGAAGAGCAAAAATGAAAGTGAAACGACACATAATTATTTCTCCCGAAACTAAATGCTACTGACCACTTACAGAACATCGGAAAGAAAGTGACATTATATTGAAGATGGTGATGGGTTCAAATAAATTACTATTCTAATGGTTTCAAATATACTAAAAGAAAAATGTTATTTTTTGTTGTTATTTAAATGCATTTTTAAATATATAAATAAATTCAACATCCTCAAAAATTACTTAGAACATTAAAATTTTACAGATTAAATTTTTTTTAAATCAGTGTCCAATTTTATTAAAATTAACTAAAAAAATAAACTACACCATAAATAATAATTTTTTTCCCATAATATAGTGATTTCCATATGGCATTTATCTCTCCCTTCGCTTCATCAGCCTGGCCTGAGATTCTCCCGAATGATCTTTGAGATAATGAATTTCTTCGGACACTTAATTATGTTCCTCCTCTGTGAAGCCTTCACTCTTTGCCACATCCCAGAGTCTCTAAGTTTCCTTTTCTGTTTTTTATTTGCAATTCTAGTGTTGAGTTTGGTTTTACATTATATACCCACAGTCTTTAAGTTTTCTTTTTTGTTTTTTATTTGCAATTTTAGTTTTAGAATGTTACGTAGTTCAAATGCAATTTTTTTATAATTTTTAAAATGTAATATTGAGAGTGTTTTTTTTCCCAAGAAAAATTATAATTTTTGTAATTTTTATTAATAAGATGAAGATTACATGTTGTAGATGTTATGTAGCACATGAAGATATAACGACACAAGCTCAAAAAATAAATATCAATAATTGTTTCAAAATAGACAATATTGTGAATATATACAATAAGTAAAGTTGTACATATGTTTTAGATAAATAAATATATGTCCAAAAAAAACTAAAAAATATGATTAAAAACATGGTAATAACTTAGAAGATTAGGGTGCGATGGTTCATATTCATATGGCCTATGGAAGAACTAGTAGAATTGATGTCCATTATGTTCCTGGATCTCCCATTGATGCCTTAGTAAGTGCCTAGCCTCTTTGAACCAGTCAAGGATGATGTTTGAGTTGCCAAATATCTGAAGTCTATTGCACTCTTTGATAAGTGCAAAGATAGTAGAGCTCTAAGGCATGATAGTTCAACATAGTTGTTAGTACCAGTGCCAAGGCCAATCTTGACCTTGTAGAAATGTTGTTCAAACAATTACAGGATCACCACCTAGCCAAAATAATGTGCAGAGCCATCAAAATAAGCTCAAGGGATAGATTTGTCCATAGGTTCAGGTATAATAGTCCTGGGTGAAGGGTGGATAGGATCATCTAGAATCAAATGATATAAGCTGATGATATGTGCAAATATAATCGTCCAAATTGGGTGGTGATCATGGAAAATGGAAAGGTTTCAACGATCCAAAAGCCTGGGCATATGAGGATTGGTAGATTACGAAGTTTGTGCAGATGAAAAGATAGGCACCATAATTTCCAAGCATGATATACAAATAGACCAATCCAATAAGTGTTGAAATTGAAGATAGCCTTATCCTCAACAACCCCTTTACAGAGAGAGCATTAAGGTGGTCCAAAGAATGCACGCTTTTGTAAATAGACACAAGTGGGAGTCTTGTTAAATAATATGCACCACATTAATAATTTAACCTTAGAAAGGCTTTTTATTCATTTTCTAAAGCCATTCAAATGCAATTTTTTTATAATTTTTAAAATGCAACAATCATAGTGTTGTTTTTGCTCTCAATTTATTCATTTTCTAGCCATGGGAATCCTGGTGATTAATAATAATCTTAATTTATTTAGCATTTAATGGTGGTTGGGTATCTTTTATGGAGTTAAATATTATGTTTATTTATAATGTTATGAGTGACTATTCTACTTTAAAAAGTCATATATAAAAGGTGATTATCCTAATTTTAAAAGTCACATATATAAAAGTAAACGAATATTAAATTAAAAAAAATCTAATTTACTAATATTAAAAAAAAAATCAATTAAAAAAATATTCAATAAAAAACATTTAATAAATTAAAAAAAAAATTATTTTATAAAATATCCAAAAAAATCAAATTAAAATGTCCCAGTCTTTCCATCAGGCTTGTATCAATACTCTAATTCCAAGTTCTACTGACTTTTATGAGTTTATAATATATGTTTGAATTGCCCAAAATAATACTGTTCTAGCCAATTTGATTATGACTGCATATTTTACATGGGCTGGTGAATTATTCCTCCCAGAATACCATAAAACTACCTCCGGAGCAATTGATTTGGTACAGTAGAAGTGTTGAAAACTGGGAATGTAGCGCCTCAAGATGCGTAAGTTTTGATGCTTAAGATGCCTGCGAATACACCCTTATTGACCCTCTTTCAAAACGAATTTGAGAACTATCATCAGTGATAGATCTTGCCCGTTTCTAGGACGTAGCAGAACATTTTTCGTGCGGTTTTCTACTGGATTCATCCTCAAAGACTTTGGAGCGATTTGCACCTCTTTCTTTACTCAGTTGTTATGGTAAGAAATATGCTTTTATGTGAACTTGCATTAATTAGCAATACATCACATGATTTTAGATGTTATGGATTCACTAATATAACTTGCAGTCTATCTATTAGAATTGTTTGGAGGTTTTTCAGGGAGATTTTCTTGCCCAATTTGTTCAGGATTTTATAGAGATTGGTTGAATCACAATCAATATTGAAAATTTTTCTCAATTTGAGTTTTTTTTTTCTAATGGTTGAATACATATATACAGTGAAAAAGCAGATTTTAAAAATAAATAGTAAGACCACACCTTGATATAAGCATCTTTATCACATTGCAAAGGAGGGAAGAAATTCAATTTAGTTGGACTCCATAAGAAATAGAATTACATTTTTGGTTTTCCTAGGGCTGTTCCTATATGTATTTCAAGCTAAAAAAGCATCTTTGGCTTTTTTTTTCAGGCGTTGGACATGCAGCTAGGGGAACAGGAAAGTAACGTCAAGTATGAAGAGGTGAATAACAGAACATTATTACCATACTAATCACAAATATGAAAGCTCACAAATTTGTGGACAAACGTTATTTGAATTAAATCATTATACAGGAGTTTATTCAAGGTTCGTGCGGAGTGAAGCTCTTTACTTGTAGATGGGTGCCAGCAGAAAGGCAATCCAAAGCCCTTATATGCCTCTGCCATGGTGAGAATTACATAGATTTCCCATTCATGTTACAGAGTCAACATCCTAACAACATAACCTTAATCAGGATTCTTTATATTCTTAAACAGCGACTTGATATTTTTCTGATACATCCTATCTCGGATTGGAACTTGTGACTTTTAATAGGCTAATATTTAGAATATATTTTATTTATTGTTAGAATTTTTATATTTATTGAGTATTTTATTATAAATTTTGGAATTCAAAAAATTTATTATTTTACTGTAGTAAAAATTGTAAGTAAACGTTGTTCAATATTTTAATAAATTCCAAAATATTCTAAAAATCTACCATCAAATAAATAGAACAATATCTACAGGACCTAGTAATTTGTTCTTTGCATTATTGTAGGCTATCGTATAGAGTGCAACATTTCGATGAAAGGTACTTGGAATGTGACTATCTGCGTTCACGCTAGATCCATGGACTTTAAATAAATATGAAGAGAAAATTAGTTAAACAACAATATTTCTTGGAGTTTATGATTTTTCTTATTTATCTATTTTGAAATCCAATAATCCAATGGATCTTATATTCACAAATACAACAGTTAGGCTTACAAAGGCCGGATATATAGTATTTGGTACAGATTACGAAGGACACGGCAAATCGGATGGAACACGATGCTACATAAAAAGCTTCGATGACCTTGTAGATGATTTTGCAACTTTTTTCAAGGGTGTGGCTGGTATGTGTTATTGGGATCCTTTTATGCATGTACTATATTTAAATGCAATGGTGATTTATGTTCGCTGAGAGTTTTTTTTATTTAAATAACAAGACGGCATGGAAATTACAGTAGACTGAGAGAATCGTATGAGATATGCAGTCCATGTACATAGTAACAAGACAGTATGGAAATTACATTACAAAGTGCATTGAATATAGGGAGAAATCGAGGTTTCTTTATGGAGAATCAATGGGAGGAGCCGTGGTAGTTCTCATCCATCGAAAGCAACCGTAATTTTGGAGTGGTGCTATGCTTGTTTGCCCTATGTTGAAGGTACAAACTATAAAAATTCACATAACACTAGTTGCAGAGATATGCTTTCTACAGTGAATTTAGTATGAAGTGGTGCTGTGCTTGTTGCCCCTATGTGCAAGGTATAGATAATAAAAAAATCACATAACTCTAGTTGTAGAAAAAAGCTTTCTATAGTTCATATGGAAACCTCTAATAAAGTCCAACCAATTTCCTATTAAAAGAAAACTAGATTATAAAAAAATCACATAACTCTAGTTGTAGAAATATGCTTTCTATAGTTCATATGGAACACTCCAATAAAGCCCAACAAATTTCCTTTCAAAAGAAAACTCCAATCACAAAATATTTCTAATAGTTTGGAGTCTAGACATTAATATCATGGTTCTTATATATTCATACTCACTACGTTTATACTAACTACAGATATCTGAGGAATTAAAGCCTCACACCGTGGTTCTTAGCATATTGAGGATGTTAACTGCGATAATCCCAACGTGGAAGGTTGTGCCCACGCAAGACCTTACAGAACTGACCACTAAGGACCCGGAAAAGAGGAGGGAGGTAAACACTTTTGACATCCTTTCATTTTTCTACTAATATCTAATGTGTATTTTTTTTTTTGTGGGAAGATAGGGTGGTTGTTTTGTGATACTATTTTTTTTTATAGGGTTTCAAATTTCACTAGAAACCACCGCATGTCGGGAAAGTGATAGTGAAGGTAAAGCTGAAAAGATAGGGTCTTGTTGGAATCTGGGATATCAATATAACTTGCAGATTGTTTTACATACACACACATATATATAGAGAGAGAGAAATTGCTAGTTTCTATTAACCATTTTCATCTAAAAAAATATCCAATATGGATATAAGTTTCCTGCTCCTAAACACAACTACGGGAAAACCTTTATCTTTATCAAGGAAGACTTCATCTAAAGATTGGGTTCGAGATGCTGATGACAAGTTTGGACATAGAGAAACGAATGGACGAGGTGCTGAATTAGAACACTTAATTAATTGTATCTAGGTAGCTGTTTTAGATAAAGCTTCTGAGGTTCCTAATGAATTATATGGTGCAGGTGATGCTGCCTTTTCTTATTCTTCACGGAGAAGATGATAAAGTAACAGACCCGTCTGTGAGCAAATCACTGTATGTTTCTGCCAAAAGCATAGACCAAATGCTGAAACTGTATCCCAATATGTGGCATGGATTGACATTTGGAGAACCTCCGGAGCACACAGAGTTGGTATTTTCAGACATTATTGGATGGTTAAACGAGAGAAGTGCAGTAGGGTTCCCCTAAAGAAATAAACATCCATAAATAGTCTGTCATGAAAGCACCTGCCTGAATAACATTAGCTTATCTTATTTTATTTTATATTATATATATGTGAGAGAAAAATATTTAATGCCAGATAATTCGATGCGTGAGTTACTTCCAAGTCTAAATGGTGCATACGTTTCTCGCACAAGACATGATACCTTCAAGCCTTCAACCTAGTAATTTTACCTGCATCCACTGAAGTTTCTGATCTGTCTTTTATTTGCATTTCAGGAATTTCATTCAGGGCCAACTTATGTGGAACTTACCATTCAGTTGCATATATTAAATGTATAGATGTTTATTCTTAGGTTGATTGGTGTCTTGTTTCAAGGAATGTAATTAAAAGTGTTAATTTTTTTGCATGTCTAAATCACATGTTTAAATCATACTTAAATTAAATTTTTACAAAATATGATTAAAAATTTGTTGTGGCTAGTGTCAATAACTATATAGTTAAATAAATATATAAAAAAAAACATGCTTCCCAATGTGGATTAATTTTAAAACTTATTACTATCCACATTCTCAAACATATACCACTTGACAGTTGTGCATTTAAAAACTTTCCTCCACTCCATTACCCTAGTGGTTGCCTATGCATGTCATTCAATTGTGTGTCCCCTCTCACGTTACTATAAAGAACAAAATATTATTTTATTAAATTTAACTATAAAGAACAAAATATTGCTTTATTAAATTATTCTTGGCGCTCTCGATTTATTTTTTATTAATTCAGAAAAAATGTTATTTCTTAGATATTCAACTCTCCATGCTACCCATTTGGACTTCCTTAATGTGGACTTCCTTTCATAATGTATGTAACTGCACAAACAAATCTACAATGATTAATAAGGTTGAGATGATGTATGATGTTTAATATTATTTAAACAATATAATTAATAACTAATAGATTGTAGGTTTAAATTATAATATAGTTTTATTTTCATAAATTAGTTGTAAAAAAAATTGTGACTATCATGTGATCACATATCACTTAACTTATGTAATTATACTTCTTCTTGTACTCAATATCTGTGTTAAATTCTCCTGGATGCGGGTGTCAAGCTTGTGGATTAAGTTGAGACCTTGAGACCTTGCTCTCGCACTGCAATAGGAAGACGATGTCTTCTCTCGTGCTGCTTTGAGATGGGAAATGAGCTTCACTTATCTCGTAATAGCCTCTGCAATCTGAACACTACCACCTTTGACCTCCTACTCAATCCGTTCACTCCTTCCTCTGCTTCCATGCATCCTCATTTGCCAAACTCTGAGCCAAACACCATGCCGAGATTGCACCACCGCATGCGATGCAGAAGAGGCAACACCAGAAACCGCACCCCCTCCTCTTCCAATTCTAATTCCTTATCTCCCTCCTCTGAATATTATGTGGGCAGGTACTCGAACACTAGAAGTGGAAGGGGGAGTTCCCACTCTGCCGGTTTTAGGATGGATTCTCTCGCCTCTACCACTCCAGCCACCCTCACGTCAAATCTGCCCCAAACTACCCAATTCTACTTCAACTGCTCCCTGAATCACCCCTGTATCATTGCGTCCATCTCGATTGTGTTCAAGGAAGAACCAAAATTCTCTGAAATCAGTGCGCATTCGGGTGGGAAGGCTACTGCAACGGCTCAGGAAATGGATGAGAAGAAGATGCAGGAGGATATGCACAAAGACAAAGCTTCTAGTGATGAGGAGAAGGATTTCTGCAAAGCGCAGCCTCTAGTGTAAACAAGCCAACTGATGAAGACGACATGGAGGCCTACAGGTGCCTCATTACTGAAGAACCACCTCCTCATCATGCTATTTAATCATCGAAATGTGTTTGGTTTTTTCTTGTTGAGGCCCAACTCTATGGGATAAATCTTGAATTTTTCACAATGTTATCAAGTAGTTTTTATCTGACAGTCTACAATCTATACAAAAAACAATGGAATCCAAGGCTGATACCCCTGCATGGGCAGCGCATTCGCACAATGTCTGACTGGTTTCCCCTAATGGGCAGTCAATTTTTAGTTTCTTTTGCTGAACATGCCACTATTTTTGGGCAAAGCTAAGGCTTCAGCCACATTGTATATTACTATTCCTCTATTATAGATTTAAACTAATTTAGGAAAAAAAAGAAAGATATTTATGTTGAATTTTGGTGAATTGAAAACTTTGTTTAATAATAAGGTTTCATTATCACATAATTGCTATATAAAGAACAAACCCTAAGGTTAAATTATAATAAAATTATTTTAATACAATAATAAATTGTAAGATTAAATTATAATAATTATTTTAATACAATTATATTATTATTATTATTCTTATTATTATTATAAATTTAGAAATTATTTTAATAATATTTTAACCTTGTAAGTATTAAACAAATCTACTTGATTAGTAGAGATGATGAGTAGATTGTATTTTAATGCAATCTCTAATTAATATACATTAATTAATGAATTAAAATATTAATAAATTGAAGTATTAAACATTAATTAATAGCATTAATTAAAATATTTTACAATGTATAATTCAAACTTTTATAAATTTTTTTTTTAATAACATTAAACATTAGTTCAATAATCTATAAAAAAAATATATTGATATTAATTAATAATAAAGTGAAATAATTATTATATTGTCATTATTAAATTGACAGATTAATTAAATCATTAATACATAATTATTATACTTAACTACATTATTAAATATATATAAACATGAATATATTCAGATTTGATTAATAATAATAACTATAATAATATTAAATGTTTTGAACTTTAAAATATTAATTAGAACTTTTGACAAGATATAAATTAAAATATTTATTAAAAAATAATCAATAACATTAATTTAAACATTTTTAAAGAAATGAATTAATACAACGTTAATTAATTAAATAATTAAAATAATAATTAACATTAATATTAATTAATTAAAACATTAATATTAATTAATTTTAACTTTCATTAATTAATATTTAACATTACATGAAACATTGATAACATTTATAAAAACATTAAAATGTTTAAGACAATTAATTAAAACATTTCGCAATATATTAATTAAAACGATTATATAAAAATCTTCAATTACAATAAAAATTAATTTTTAAATTAATATTTTCATATTAATTAATAGTAATATTAAGTTAATTAATTAAAATATTTAATAACATTAATTAAAATACTTGATAATATATTAATTAAGATATTTAAAGTGAGCAAGGTGACTAAAGATGAAATCTCATGATGGGTGGTTATGTCGTGTGTTGGTGGAGGGGACATGCTAAAAAATCAAGTGAGTTAAAGGATCTCCCTATGCAATGTGCAATCCTTGCATGAATTTGATGACTTAGATGTCCCTCGATCATGGTTTCTTATGTTTGATTATGTTTAACAATCAACACTATTTAACTTTAGTGAGAAATAATTTCCTATTAATATTATTTATTAATATTGACAATTAAATAAGGCTTATAATATTTATTTTAATATTAGAGTTTATAATACTTAATGTTTAATATATATAGGGCTTATAATATTTGGTTTTAATATTATGATTTACATTATGGAGTGATATGTTGGGTTATAATATAGATTCTAATATATAGGGTTTATAATTAGGGTTTAATATTTTTTTATAATATTTGGGTTTATAATATTGCGTTTGATATTTAGATTTTATAACATTGAGGATTATAATATTTCGGTTCATAATATTTATTTTTAGGGTTTATTGACCATTTGGGTTTTTAATATTGATCCCTTGGCCTTATTCATCCCTCAGGTATTTAATATTTATCCCTTGGGTTCACAAGTTCCTTTGATTTGTAATATTAAATCTATGGGTTTATTAGTTCTTTTGGTTTATAATATTAATAACTCCTTGGGTTTATCAATCTTTTGAGTTTAAAATATTAAATCTTATGGTTTACTAATCTCTGGAGCTTAAAATATTAATTCTTATGCTTTATTAATTTTTTGGTTTATAATATTAATATTTATCCATTGAGTTCACCAATTCCTTTGGTTTATAATATTAAACCCTTGGTATATTAGTTATTTCGGTTTATAATATTAATAATATCTTCAGTTTATTAATCTCTTCAATTTAAATTATTATTTCGTAGGGTTTATTAATTTCTTAGGTGTTGAATTTAAGATATTAATTCTTAGGGTTTATTAATCCCTTGAGTTTTCTAATTCTTTGGGTTAGTAATATTAGGCGTTAAATAAGTTGTACACTTTAATATTAATGCATGGTCCAATGTCATATTATGAAAAACATTGTCTCATTATGAAAATCAGCCATGAGCTACCATTGTTAATCATAGTTAGTCGTAGTCAATCAAGGTCTTCCATGGTCGAATGTCACATTGTGACAAATATTGTCTCAATATGAAAATCAACCATGGAAAACCATGGTCATTCTTCGTCCAATGTCGCATGGTGACAACAATCAAGTCTCAATGTTTAAATCAAGAATGCTCAACCATGTTTATTTTACGGTTTATATAGTATTTATCTAAAGGTTTTTATATACTTGAGGTTTATAATATTAATATCTAGGTTTAATATTATTCCCTTGAATTTATAATATTGATAATCATGTGAGCTTATCAAACATTTTTGTTTAAGATATTAATTTGTAGGCTTTATTAATCTCATATTTTTTTTCATATTGATCCCTTCACCTTATTTATCCCTTAGGTTTTTAATATTTATCCCTTGGGTTCACCAATTGCTTGGTTTATAATATAAAAGTCTTGGGTTTATTAGTTCTTTTCGTTTATAATATTAAACCATATTTGGCTCTTAGAATCTCTTGAGTTAAAAATATTATTTCTTTGGGTTTATTAATTTCTTAGGTTTTTGAGTTAAAAATATTAATTCTTAAAGTTTTTTAATCTCCTGAGTTTTTAATATTGATCCCTTGGCCTTACCGATCCCTTATATCTTTAATATTTATCCCTTGGGTTCACCAATTCCTTTGGTTTGTAATATCAAACCCTTGGGTTTATTAGTTCTTTTTTTATAATATTAATAACGCCTTGGGTTTCTTAATATCTTGAGTTTAAAATATTAATTCTTAGGGTTTATTAATTTCTTGAGTTTAAAATATTAATTATTAGGGTTTATTAATTTCTTGGTTTATAATATTAATATTTATTCTTTGGGTTTGCCAATTACTTTAGTTTATAATATTAAACCCTTGGGTTTATTACTTATTTTGGTTTATAATATTAATAATATTTTGGGTTTATTAATCTATTTAATTTAAAATATTAATTATTAGGGTTTATAATATTAATAATGTCTTTGGACTTATTGATCTGTAGGTTTTTAATATTTATACTGTGAGGTTTTGGCTTATAATATTAATAATATTTTGGGTTTATTAATCTATTTAATTTAAAATATTAATTATTAGAGTTTATAATATTAATAATGTCTTGGGTTTAATATTTACACTGTGAGGTTCATGGATTCCTTTGATTTATAATATTAAACCCTTGTGTTAATAAGTTCTTTTGGTTTATAATATTAATAATCCCTTGGATTTATTAATCTTTTGAGTCTTAGTACTATGATTTACATTATGACGTAATATTTTGGGTTATAATATATATTCTAACATATAGGGTTTATAATTAGGGATTAATATTGGGTTTATAATCTTTGGGTTTAATATTAGGGTTTATAATATTTTGTTTAATATTTAGAGTTTATAACATTGGGGATTATAATATTCCGATTCATAATATTGATTCTTAGGGTTTATTGATTTCTTGTGTTTTTCATATATATCTCTTGGTCTTATTCATCCCTTAGGTATTTAATATTTATCCCTTGGGTTCACTAATTCCTTTGGTTTGTAATATTAAACCCTTGGGTTTATTAATTATTTTGGTTTATAATATTAATAACCCCTTGTGTTTATTAAGCTCTAAAGTTAAAAATATTAATTCTTAGGGTTTATTAAACTCTTGAGTTTAAAATATGAATTCTTATGCTTTATTAATTTCTTGGTTTATAATATTAATATTCATCCCTTGGGTTCACCAATTCCTTTGGTTTATAATATTAATATCGTGGGTTTATTAGTTATTTTGGCTTATAATATTAATAATCCCTTCAGTTTATTAACCTCTTCAGTTTAACTTATTAATTCTTAGGGTTTATTCATTTATTAGGTTTTGAGTTTAAGATATTAATTATTAGGGTTTATTAATCCCTTCAGTTTCTTAATTCTTTGGGTTGGTAATATTAGGCATTAAATATTAGTCATACACTTTAATATTAATGCATGGTCTAATGTTACATTATGAAAAACATTGTCTCAATATGAAAATCAACCATGGGCTACCATTGTTAGTGATAGTTAGTCGTAGTCAATCAAGGTCTTCCATGGTCGAATTCCACATTGTGATAAGGATTGTCTCATTATGAAAATCAACCATGGAAAAACATGGTCATTTTTTCTCCACCATCACATTATGACAACAATTTTCTCAATATTTAAGTGAGGCATGTTCAACAATGTTTATTTTATGGTTTATAGTATTTATCTAAAAGTTTTTATATACTTGAGGTTTATAATATTAATCTCTTAGGTTTAATATTATTCCCTTGAGTTTATAATATTAATAATCATGTGATTTTGTCAAACCTTTTTGTTTAAGATATTAATTTGTAGACTTTAGTAATCTCTTATGCTTTTCATATGGATCCCTTCGCCTTATTTATCCCTTAGGTTTTTAATATTTATCCCTTGGGTTCACCAATTCCTTGGGTTTATAATATAAAACCCTTGAGTTTATTAGTTCTTTTCGTATATAATACTAAACCACACTTGGGTCTTAGAATCTCTTCAATTAAAAATATTAATTCTTAGGGTTTATTGATTTCTTAGGTTTTTGAGTTAAAAATATTATTTCTTAGGGTTTTTTAATCTCTTGTGTTTTTAATATTGATCTCTTGGCCTTATTGATCCCTTAGGTCTTTAATATTTATCTCTTGGGTTCACCAATTCCTTTGGTTCGTAATATCAAACCCTTGGGTTTATTAGTTCTTTTTTTTATAATATTAATAACCTTTTACGTTTATTAATCTCTTGAGTTTAAAAGATTAATTCTTAGGGTTTATTAATCTTTTGAGTTAAAAATATTAATTATTAGGGTTGATTAATTTCTTGGTTTATAATATTAATATTTATCCCTTGGGTTCACCAATTACTTTGGTTTATAATATTAAACCCTTAGGTTTATTACTTATTTTGGTTTATAATATTAATAGCGTCTTGTACTTATTAGTCTATTTAATTTAAAATATTAATTATTAGGGTTTATTAATTTCTTAGTTTTTGAGTTTAAAAGCTTTATTCTTATGGTTTATTAACCTTTTATGTTTTTAATATTGATCCCTTGGCCTTATTGATCCTGTATGTTTTTAATATTTATCCCTTGGGTTCACGGATTCCTTCGTGTCTTTTGGTTTATAATATTAATAATCCCCTGGATTTATTAATCTTTTGAGTTTAAAATATTATTTTTTAGGGTTTATTAATTTCTTGTCTTTTTAATATTAATCCATTGGCCTTATTGACCCTTTAGGTTTTTAATATCAATCCATTGGGTTTATTAATCCTTTAGATTTTTAATTCATTGGGTTTATAATATTAACAATCTCTAAAGTTTATTGTTCTCTTCGGTTTATAATATTAATAATCATACGAGTTTATCATTCATTTGTATTTAAAATATCATTCGTAGGCTTTATTAATCTCTTCTCTTCTTCATATGGATCCCTTGAGCTTCTTGATCTCTTAGCTCTTATTTCATATAAGTCTATTGGCATATATCAACCACATTGGTAGATATTATTGTGGTAGTTAAATTCTTATTGTATTTGGATATCCCATCATAAGTGATTGGGATTAACATTTAAAAATAAAATATTTTCTTTTATATTTATAGCTCACTTATTTAAATTGATTGTGTTTTATTTATTTGGGTTTAAATTTATTTAATCTAAATTATAATAGAAAAATTATTAGCTTTTATTATTCATTTAAAATTTATAATATCTAATACATGAAAGAGAAATATTCTTTTAATTAAACATTATTATTATTAATTATAAATTTTGATAACAAAATACAATTTTCACCCTAACTAATCTATGAATAATATTCATGGCTTATTATTTTTTTATGTTTATCATAAAATTATTTTTTTGGGGTGACAAAAAGGTTATACATGGTTTTTTTTACTATATAGTTTATGGATCTCGAAAATTGGCGACAACTTTTTCGAGATGATCACAAGGTCTTGCTAGAGATAAAACCCATGATCTCTAAATTGCAAAAGTGCTTTTAACACAATAATTAAATTAACTCTCAAAACTAAAGTAATATTTACATGTTATTCTTTTAATTATAATATCATCAAAATATATTTGAGGTTTATTGGTTGTAAAGAAGAGGTGTTGAAGAGTCGTGTGATGGATTCCTATCCAGCACGGGCCTTTCACTTGGTCATTTTATATTTGTGAACATGGCATTGAATTTGTTCAAAGGACTTCAATATGGTTCATCAATTAGAACCCACTGCATTGCTAGGAATGATTAGAACCACCTGCGACCTTATTGCTAAGTAACTTTTTTTCAAAAAAAAAAAAAAAACAACAACTATATTATATAGGCTATAAAACAGTACATAATCATATGAGCATATTATGTTCCAGATATTCATCCCCATGGGGATGTTTGCATATACATCATTCCATGCCAGTATAAAAAAAGCCTCATAGATCATATGGACATAGAAGCATTCATAAATGAGATTGTTAAGATCATGGAAAGAGATCAGATATGAAAATAAACTCTTAATAGCCAGATCTAATAGGGAGGCTGCATAGAAAGGTTTAAAAACGCTAGTATTGATAAGCTTGCAAGATAATATCCCAGGCATTGCACAGAAAACCTTTCATTAAAAAATATGCCACTGACTCGCTTGAATAAGTCTCCGACATGCTTGAAAAACTAAAAGGAGGAAACCAGGCTCACTTGGAAACATAAACACCACTGTGTATAACAGTCCCATATGAAGAAGATGACAAGAAATATGGACCAAAAAATCTAGCTCGCTTGATACAAAGATAACCAGGCTCGCTTGAAAACTATAAGAGACCACCGGCTCGCTTGAAAAAATGCAAGAAAAGTGTGCTCAGGCTCGCTTGATAACACTTATTCATGGTTTGCGTCATTCATACAAAAAATTAGTTAGAACAAAACCTGTATTGGCAAGGGAAGAACAAAAACAAAAGGAAAAGATGCACCGAAGACCCCAGAACCATCCAAAAAGGCCAATTAGGGGATGGGAATGTTCCCAGACCAGACCAAGTTATTGTCTAAATACTGTTCCACCAGCAGGATCCCAAACTCCAAGCCCAATCCTTTTTTGGATAACCTATCCGCTCTAGAATTATTCTCCTGGTGAACGTGATGGAGGGGGGCCGACTCCATATTTTTCCATAGATATGCAGTACGCTTGTACCAACCATGAGACGAGAAGGAGGGGTTGGGAGCAAGCCCCATGAAAGAGTCCGTAATTAGCTTTGAGTCCCCATATATAGATAGGTTTTGAAGCTTTAGATTGTAGGCTGCCAATAAACCACACCATAGGGCCAATAATTCAGCCATGTTATTAGTACCCCTACCCCCATTCCAGCATATCTGAAGCAAGTAGTAAACACTATTGCTATTAAATTTAAAATTAGAAGAAGGTTTATTATTATTATTATTATTATTTGCAATAAATAAAAAGTAAAATAAATATAAAATTAACTTGAAGTTTACTGTTAGTGGTTTGAATGTTGCCACATACTAATTTTGCATGGAAAAGAATTTAAAATAACATTTTATCTTATATGACATACTAACTTTTCATGGGAAAGAATTCAAAATAATGTTTTATCTTATATGCCTAAGCTTAAATGAAGATATGTTAATTGTTTTCTACTCAAAGTGAGTAAAAAGAATTACTCAGGTTTGTTTAAATAAATGTTGTGATTATTCTTAATTTTAAGCCAACAATATCTATGTATAATTTATGTTTATATTTTGTATCTATGTGTGAGGAGTTTCTATTTTTTATTTGTTTGAAATCTTTAATTTGTGATATTTCTATTTTTATTTATGGATGGTTTTCACATATTAATGGATTTGGAATTTTGCAATTTTTAAGTGATTTTTAAGCATAAGAGTTGTGTATGGGTAAAGATCCACAAACTCATAAAGATATTGAAGTTGTGCTAGAACCTCTAAGTTCAGTGAATACTTCCAAAACTTTCTTTGACGTACATTATCTTCCATTCTTCTACTTGCCAAATCTAAGCTTGCTCTTACTATATAGCCTTGTACCTTGGGTTCTAAGCAAACATAATTGTATTGTTTAGTAAGATGACTTTGGACAAATCTAAGTAAGTTTGTGTTCTATTTTATATTAACAAGCTCTTGATGAAGCTTCATATTTTTCATGTTTTTTCGCTCCTTCCCATGGAAGAACATTTAAGTCATCCAGTATCTATGTTATAACATTTATTTTTAATTTTGTTTTATTCAATGGACTATACATTGATTAGGGTTTCCAATCCTATTTAAGTTTTCAATAGTTTTGCATATTTATTCCTCTATTTAGGATGTGATATTGTTAAAAATCAAATATCCTTTATCGTGTTTCTTGCTCAAATAGTTTCAATGTTCTATTCATTGAAGAATAAAAAAATTTCACACTTTTATATAACTACATTCCCAAAAGAAGTGAATTTTTAATTGGATTTGTTTTCTTGAAGTTTATTGATTCACTATTTAACAATAATTAAAATATTCAATTTACTGATATGAATTGACCACTTTAAGGGGACCTACAAATGGTTTAAAAAATAAGAAATCCCCTTAGAAACTCTGACAATTACTATTTTTAATTCTAATTAAAATTTTCAAAATATTTTCAAAACAAATATTTTACAATATGGTTGAATTTTATCAAGAAATATTCAATGTCTATAAAAAATTTCAATTATATATTCCGAGTAAATGGCTAAAAGGATAGAGAACTTGATAAATAACTACATGAGATCTACATAATTTAGTTGTAATATGGAGAGTTAGTCAAATATAACTTGAGTTCTCTTTCTAACAATGTATAGAACATAAGTAGGAAGAACCATGTCAAGAAAGAAATGGACATGATAGAAATCAGGGAGAAATAATGAATATAATTTTAAGCTTTGCTAGGGAAAATAATGAATATAAGTTTGTGTCTTGAGAGCTCACTTTATACTTTTATAAATTCTAATGGGCCATGATCTGCAAGTGAATAATAGTGATAGCATATCACAAACTCACTTAATACTTTTGTAAATTCTAACAGGCCATGCTCCACAAGTGAATAATGGTGATAGCATAGCGTTGTCATCAACATAAACGACAGAATAAGTTCGATTAATGGCAGAAATTTTTTGTTATGAAAGTGCAGAATAAGTTTGATTAACCGCAGAAAAAGTTTGTTACGAAAGTGTAACCCATTTTTGTACATTCACCCAATTTAAATGTAAATAACTAAAATAAAAAATGATTTTTTAAGACACAAGATTTATTTTGTTTTAAAAAAATGTCTTAAAAATGCCCTTGGTGTAGTAGTGAACTATTTATTATAAGTAATAAAAGCTATATTAATTCACATGTGTCGATTAGTTTGTTTGCATGGCATTTAATTCTAGTTAGGTTATAGGTTCAAACCTCATTGGAAGGGATTCAGTAATGAAGCTACTTTGGGGAATTAAACATTCTAAGGAACATCAAGAATGCACATAAAAATCTTATTGTGAGTGATTGGTACTTCTTCCAAGCACAGTCCTAGTGATAAACATATGATTGATACTTCTCCATACATACCCAAAAAAAAAAAAAGCACGATCTTCCATACATAAAAAATAAAAGAAAGAAAAAAGAAAAGCACAATCCAATCCCATGATAAGTATCCCAATATGGATGATTAATACTTCTTCCAAACATAATCTGAATGATAACCATCTCACTCTTAATAATTAGTATTTTTTCTATACACAAAAGAACAAAAATTAAAATATAAATAAAAAATAAAAATAAAAATAAATAGTAATAATAATATAAATTAAAATAATAAAAATTCATCATTTTCCAAAATTAACATTCTTTAATATATTTTAAAACAAATTAAAATATTAAAATTTTGCAATAGAGAATTTCATTTTTTTTTAATGAATCATTTATCATATTTTGAAACAATTTACTATCACAAGACTGTCATTGTTTTTAACTCTTCGATTCTCTCATAACTAGTATCGCTTAATTCTCCTTAACCCATCTATATTTGAAATATTTATACATAATTTATCACCTATCACTAGTTAGGGACAATCATTTCCACTTTTTATTATTATTTATATTACCAATTTTAAAATTAAATATATATTATTTATAATAAAAAAATAAAACTATACTATTATTATAATATTTTCAATTTTATTAATTTGTAATATATTTTTTAGTTATAAATAAAAAATCTCCGTATGAGGTGGATATTGATTACGAGTTTACATAGGCAGGTGGTGGTGGTTCACTCATATCCAAGTTGAAGCTGAGGCAGTGGTTCACTCATATTCCATAACATGGAAACAGTCCTAATACACAACTACGATCATACAACCACTGTGCTTTCTCTGGGTTTCTTCATCACCTGTGTTCTCTCTGCATTCCTTAACCATCCTTCTTTTGTCCAAACTAGTAGGTGGCCCCTGTTCAACAAAGACTTAATATCTAGCTTAGCAGAAGCCACCGTGTAACCAAGAATAGAGAAGGGAGACCACAAGGTCAATTCCAATCTGAGCCTCCTTGTCACTTGAGCTCAAAGGACAGCAGAGGAGGCAACAAGGAGATATTGTGCATGCACCCCTCCCAACACATAGCTATAAGTTTGATTTATTCTTTTCACTATTTCTATCATCCCATAAATAAGTTAAGATAATCCAATAAATAATAAATAAGGTAAGTCAATCTCAATCTAATATTAATTTAGCCCATTAGCTCATAATAATAATAATTTTATTAGTAACTTCAGTTTAATTTAATTTAATTTAATAAAAAAACAAAATAAAAAATTCATATCTTTTATTTAAAAATTAAAAATTGATTTTATTAATTTAACTTAATAAAAGAACAAAATAAAAAATTCATAACCTTTGTTTAAAAATTAAAAATTAATTTTATTGGTAAACTCACTCTAGCCTCAATCTAAAAAAAATATAAAATAATACCACAAAAAGTTCCCACAAAAATTGGCTTAGAAAGATACGAACTTCAAAATAGACCCATAAAAACAATGGAAGAATAGCGAAAAAGACGCGTAATAAAGTATAACCGAGAAACCACTCGCTGGAAATGAAGGGTGTCATCGCTAACAGCCAAAAATGAAAGTGAAACGACCCATAATTATTTTTTCCGAAACTAAATGCTACTCACCACTAACAGAACAGCGGAAAGAAAGTGACATTATATTGAAGATGGTGATGGATTCAAATAAATTACTATTCTAATGGTTTCAAATATACTACTTGAGGAAGATTCTAACTATATGCTGCAAATTTTAATGTATAAATTTTAATGTATAATGGTCAAGTTTGTATTTGAATCGAATTCAATTTTCTAAAATATTAGATTTGAATTTTAATAGAAATTAAATTTGGTAAAATATTATATTATAATAATAATAATTATTATTATCTAATTTTAAGGTTATTTATAAGTCAGACATTTGATTATTAAATTTAGGAAGGCATACAATAAATTTATATTTTTAAAGTTACAATGAATTTAGATAATTTTAGATAATGAAGTTAGATATTAAATTAGTGATTAAATACTAAATTAGTGAATAAAATATTATAATGATCAAATTTGAATTTGAATCGAATTCAATTTAGTAAAATATTATATTAGAATTTTAATAGAATTTGAATTTTGTAAAATATTATAATAATAATAATAATAATAATAATTTATTTTTATAGCTACAATGAATTTAGATAATGAAATTAGATATTATATTAGTGATTAGATATTAAATTAGTGAATAAGAATTTTTTATTTTTTTTAGTTCATATGGAAACCTCCAATAAAGTCCAACTAATTTCCTATTAAAAGAAAACTAGATTATAAAAAAATCACATAACTCTAGTTGTAGAAATATGCTTTCTATAGTTCATATGGAACACTCCAATAAAGCCCAACACATTTTCTTTCAAAAGAAAACTCCAATCACAAAATATTTCTAATAGTTTGGAGTCTAGACATTAATATCATGGTTCTTATATATGCATACTCACTACGTTTATACTAACTACAGATATCTGAGGAATTAAAGCCTCACACCGTGGTTCTTAGCATATTGAGGACGCTAACTGCCATAATCCCAATGTGGAACGTTGTGCCCACGCAAGACCTTACAGAACTGACCATTAAGGACCCGGAAAGGAGGAGGGAGGTAAGCACTTTTGACATCATTTCATTTTTTTACTAGTATCTAATGTGTGGTTTCTTTTTTTTTGGTGGGAAGATAGGGTGGTTGTTTTGTGATATTATTTTTTTTATAGACTTTCAAATTTCACTCGACGCCACCGCATGTCGGGAAAGTGATAGTGATAGTAAAGCTGAAAAGATAGGGCCTTGTTGGAATCTGGGATATCAATATAACTATAACTTGCAGACTGTTACATATATGTATATGTATATATATATCTAGAGAAATTGCTAGTTTCTATTAACCAATTTCGTTTAAAAAAATATCCAATATCGATATACAATTGCTTCCTTCTCATGGTTTCCTGCTCCTAAACATAGCTGCGGGAAAACCCTTATCTTTATCAAGGAAGACTTTGTCTAAAGACTGGGTTCGAGATGCTGATGACAAGTTTGGACATAGAGAAACGAATGGACGAGTTTCCGAATTAGAACACTTAATTAATTGTTTCTAGGTAGCTATTTTAGATGAAGCTTATGAGGTTCTTAATGAATTATATGGTGCAGGTGATACTACCTTTTCTGATTCTTCAGGGAGAAGATGATAAAGTAACAGACCTGTCTGCGAGCAAATCACTATATGTTTCTGCCAAAAGCATAGACAAAATGCTGAAACTATATCGCAATATGTGGCATGGATTGACATTTGGAGAACCTCCGGAGCACACAGAGTTGGTATTTTCAGAGATTATTGGATGGTTAAACGAGAGAAATGCAACAGGGTGCCCCTAAAGAAATAAACATCCATAAATAGTCTGTCATGAAAGCACCTTCCTAAATAACATTAGCTTATCTTATTTTATTTTATATTATATATATGCGAGAGAAAAATATTTAATGCCAGATAATTCGATGCGTGAGTTACTTCCAAGTCTGAATGGTGCATACTTTTCTCGCACAAGATATGATACCTTCAAGCCTTCAACCTAGTAATTTTACCTGCATCCACTGAATTTTTTGATCTGTCTTTTATTTGCATTTCAGGAATTTCATTCAGGGCCAGATTATGTGGAACTTACAATTCAGTTGCATATATTAAATGTATAGTTGTTTATTTTTATGTTGATAAGTGTCTTGTTTTCAACGAATATAATTAAAAGTGTTAATTTTTTTGCATGTCTAAATCACATGTTTAAATCATACTTAAATTAAATTTTTACAAAATATGATTAAAAATTTGGTCGTGGAGGTCGTTTTTGCAGGAGGATTGCTTGGTAATATTGATCTTAAATGGGGACAAGATGTCACAGGCAGAGGGTTGCCTATTGGGGAATCCCATTTAGATGTTTGGTGTGTCATCATACTGGGCATCTCATGGAAAAATGTCCTGCACATTTTCGAAGGGGGGCAAAGTGGCGTAATGGGCAGTGCCTTGGTCAAAACAGGTCTAATGACGCATCAATTGAGCGCAAGTATACTGGTAAGCTATTTGTAACCACTTCTAATTTTTACCTGTCTATATCATCAGGGTATGGGTCTGATAGGTCATCAAACCCTCATATTTCCCTACCTCATAATGTGGGCCTTCCCTTTCTTGGTTCTACTGACCCTCCTCTTATGGGATCTTCCTTCGCTTCCCTCCCGAATACACTCTCGAGGAGTAACCGCCCTCCTATTAGGGCTATGGAATGCAATAAAATTAACTCATTGGAAACTGATGTATTGGGAATCGAGTCGGGGGTGCAATTATGGTCCCTTCTTCCCCTACCCGCATCCGGTCCCAGCAAAACAAGTCTTTTCACCGCCCATATGGAGATTCTGATAAGGCCATTTCTAACCATAATGACTCGGAAAGGCTGATTGTGTCCGTTACCATGCCCCCCTTAGAATGGGCATCCCCTTCTCCGCCACATGATAGTGACATTAGTGGTTTGTTGGGGAACTTGTCAATTGATTTAGCAGCTTTGACCATCTTTGATAAGCCTCCTGAGGATTCACCTATCACCATATCACCCCTATCTGCATCAAATATTATAGTCAGAAAAAAAGACTAAATCTGGATCCCATCATTTTAGGGGGCGTTTGAAGACTAAATCACTTTTTCAGGGGGGGCTGGGGGACTTCACGGATGTTCCCATCTCGTCGGTGGATAATTTTCGAGCACTTAGAGCAAGAAGCCCTGATATGGTTCCAAAATGAACTCTATGTTATCTTTAAATATTAGGGGTATGGATGACTCCTCAAAATTTATATGCCTACGAGATGTCTTTACTGAATAGCGACATGTTATTGCATGTTTCCAAGCGACTTTATGTTCCGGAGATAAAGCACTTAGGTATTTTCTCAAGATTCGGCCTGGATGGTGTGTGGTGGGTATAATTCTGGAAGGAAACATTAAAGGTTTAGCTGAAATCTTTCATATCATCAACCTTTATGCTCCATGTCATGGTCAGAGGCAATTTTGGGAGCGTATATATGCATCATCTATTCTAGGCATCCAGAATCTTATGGTTATTGGGGATTACAACTCTGCTTTGACTTTGGAGGAATTATGGAGTTGGAGGGCCCGTTTGGATCCACTGACAGATCGTATATCTTTGTTATTCCATCAACACAATTTGGTGGAGATCCGACCCTTTCCCTTGCGACCGACTTGGACCAACAAGAGGGAGGGAACCAAATTCATAGGGAAGGTCCTAGACAGGGTTATGGTACATGAGAGTATCAGTGAAAAGCTGGGAAATTATAGAGTCCAGGTGGTGGCAGAAAATCTATCAGACCACATGATCATTATGTTCACTTGGAGGGTGGAATAGAATGTTAGGGGAGTCCCTTTTAAATTCAATAGAATCTGGTTGGAAGACCCGGAATATAACCAGCTGGTGGCGCAGGTTTGGAAATCACACGTAAGATCAAATGATGGGGTTGGCGGGAGTAATTTTTCAAGCAAGCTTAGAAAGCTAAAATTCCATATGAAATTATGGGAAAGGAGAAAAAATGAAAGGATTAGGTGGGAATTGTAGGTGATTTCTGATGAAATTGTGAGCATCTATGAGGACATGCTGATTTCTCCTATGATTAGCCAAATATATGATCACTTGGCCTTGCTAAAATGGAAAAAAGAAGAAATATTAAACATACAAGAAGTTACTTGGAAACTAAAGATCCAGGTTACATGGATGAAAGAAGGTGACAAGAATACTAAATCTTTCCACTAGGTGGCAAATGGAAGAAGGCATTCTAATTCTATTTGGAGCATCGAATCAAAGGAGGGTCGGATTGTTTATTCTCCTGAGGAGATAAGGAAAGAAGCATATGGTTATTTCTTGTACTTTTTTAAAGCCGACTCGGAAATTGATCTATCAAGCCAAACTTGGGTGTTGGGCCACATTCCCACGATGTTTAATGTTGAATAAAATGACCGTCTAGGGGCGGAGGTCACAAAGGAGGAGATTATGAAAGTCCTAAGGTCTTTCGCCCATGATAAAAGTCCTGGACCAGACGGATGGTCGGCAGAGTTCTTCCTGCACTTTTATGAGATGATGGGAGATGAATTTGTTGATATTTTGTGCATTTTGGGTAGCATCATTTGTGCTCTAGGTCCCAAATTTTGAGGAATGACTAGAGTTCACCTGATCTACAAGACCCAGAAATGGATTTGGGAAATTTCATCTGGTTTAGGAGATATTAAATTAATTAATTATTTTAATGTATTTCCTACGTTAAAACTTAGGAAAATAAAATAATTAAAGTGAATTTAATTAAAAATGTGATGAAACTGCCTTAAGTCACACGGATCAAGCTTTCTTTTAATCTTATCCATTGATTAAATATTTAATCTTGGTCGTTGATTTGTCAATGAGAAAAGTATAAAGCAAAGGCTTGGGGTTATTTGTAAGACACAAAGACGCAGAGAATTGAAACTAAGCTGAGATTCTAAGGTGGGGTTGCTAAGAATTCTCAAGTGTTTCAGTTGCAGAGAGGGGAATTTAGACCAAGGGGATGATATGATCCTGGGGTCTAGAATACACAAGAAAGAGAGAAGAGATCAGGAAAGACAACACAGAGGAAGGTAGCAATAGCAGCAGACGGTGGTAGCAATAGCAATAGCAGCAGACCGTAGCAATAGACGGCAGCAGCAACAGTAACAAGGACAACGTGATTTTCAGGAAACCCTTCAGGGGTTACGCAGAGACCCTTAGGGGCAGCGTAGTGACTGCGTCACCTAGTTTGGGGTAACACAATCCCTTCCAGTGACAACGCTAAGCATTTGGAGGCCTTCAAAGGCTGATGCAATGTCTTTTAGGGGAAAATCTAGGGTTTCTAGGCCTAGATCTGGCTGAGTTCTGTAAATATCGTTTGAGGGTGTGGATTAGTCAATATTGTTGGTCTTAGATCAGCCAGGTGTTGCAAATCTGGAGTTTTTCTCTGCAGGGTTTTCCAGATCTAGAACCCAAAGTTGTGTATTCAGAAATATTCTTAATAGTAGAGCCCTCCAGTAGCTAAAGACCAATTTCCCACATTGGATTTTTTCGGGGACATTTTGTCCAGAAATAACTGTGTCACTTTGTCTATGTGTGCATGTGCTTATTCTAGATTTGAATTGGTAGAGATCTGTTATGTGTTTTGCTTTGATGTTAACTTGAATTTATTCAGTTGATAACTTGTATAAGTAGGAGAAGCTTAACCAGATTAACAGAAATAATTTCTGCATAAGGATTAAGATTCATAAATGTCTACATGGTATCAGAGCAATTGCAGATCTAGAAGGGCCATCAGTTAAAGCATCTGAAGGATCTAGCTGCAAAAAGTAGCTAGAAAGGCAGCAGAAAAGCAGATCTGAAGGGACAGCGCAGTTTTCAGGAGGAGATTCACGCAAAGGGAAGGGTGACGTTGTCCAATGCTATGTCCTAGCAAGCCCATGCAATTACTGCGCATAGGTAGCTCAGAAATAGTGTTGGTTGGGTCTGAAGCCAGCTAGTGTGATTCAGATCTGAATCTGTCAGATCTAGAAAAAGTCTGCAGAAAAGTTGCAGAAATTCAGAAGAGATGGTGGGGTTAAACTTTTGAAAATTTCAAATTTTTAACCTTAGCACAAGTGACAAAGTTTGGGAAGAGATCAGCTTCTCAGAGAGTTTCTTTCCAAAGGAAACTTACAGTTTGGTCAGAGGATCAAAGAAGAAGTTGAATCATAGTTGATTTGGTAGATTTATAAGGAGGAAAATCAAGTGTTAGAGGGAGCAGAGGGTTCCCATTTTGAAAAGGACCCTAGATCCAAGATCTCTAGCATAGAGAAGAGGAGCTCCGACACATTCTGAGTAGATGGCTCCTCATGGACTATGTGATCATGATAGGCTAGAGGGCCTCTCAAAATTTTCGGTATGGAAAGCTAGGATCCTGATTGTCCTAGAGGCGTATGATAAAAAAGATAATTAAGAGCAGACCCTGGCCACGCTGACAGATGCGGATCTCCTACGGAAGCATAGAGAAGCTGTTGGGCATGCCAAGCAACTGATAATGGATAGTATCAAGGATCATATTGTGCCACACATAGCTGAGAAGAGGACAGATAATGAGATGTGGAAGGCCTTGACTTCCCTATATGAGGGAAAATTAGTCCAAAGAAAGATGTTGTTGGAGTCCCAAATGAGGTTATTCATGATGACCAAAGGAGAAGACATCAAGAATTTCCTCTTCAGATTGCAGTCAATCAGGGATCAACTGACTCCAATAGGTGCAACCATAGATGATGCAGTGATAGTTAGGACTGCCCTCAATGCAGTCACGAATGAGTGGGAAACCTTTGTCCAAAGTATCTTGGGTAGAGAGAACTTCCCAGATTGGGACAGCTTGTGGTCAATCCTACGACAAGAAAAGCTACGCAGATTCACCAAGAATCAGCACAGCCCTGGGATGAAAAAAGTAAAGAAGGAAGAGGAAGAAGATGCAGCCTTCGCATCGAAGAAGCAACCGAAGAAGAAGAAGGATCTTTCTAAGATCAAGTGCTTCCTGTGTGGCGAAATGGGACATTTTTCCAGCCATTTTCCCGAAAAGAAGAAGGACAAGGAAACATCTTCTTCCAAAGTAGCGGTGGCAGATGACGGGTCAGGAGATGATGTAGCCATGAGTACTCATGAACCACAGAGGTGGGGTGACATGAACATGTAGAGGAGCTACATGGAAGTAAGGTGGGATCCTTGAGTAGCTTATCTCTTGGATCACAAGTGAGCTACGACAGCCTTAAGACAGTAGTGGGACAAGTGGAGCAGTGGGTGCATAGATCACATATGAGGCATAAGCAAAGGCAGAACTGGAGGCTGGAAGGAGCAGCAAGCAAAGCATAGTAGCAACAACGTAGAAACAGTAACAACGCAGAGGCCAATGTGACTTCAGCAGTGCAGTGTATTACTGCTTACGCAGTGCAGAGTTGCAACAACGCAGAGAGCTTCAGAGGGACAGCGCAGTACAAGAGCAGTGTGATAGATTTCAGCACAAGGAGCTGATGTGACTTCACTAGTGCAGAAGGAGTCTAATTACGTAGGTAGAGTTGTAGTTGTGCATCGTTTTTTAGATGCCAGCATAGATCTGTAGCCTATGGAGCTTCAGTGATGAGGATGTAGCCCATAAAACTTGTTTGTCAAAGATTGGGTAGGTTATTCAGTTGTTTCTTTCAAAAATTGATTTTGCAGTGCAGCAGATTAGCAGTGGCAGTGCTATGAGCAGAACAGATGCAACATATTGAGAGGGAGTTTCGGTATAGTGGTTGCAGTGCTAGTGGCAGAGTCATGGGCAGCAGTACATAATGGCAGTAGTAGTGCAAAGTTGAGTGGCAAGAGGCCAAGCTTCAGCAGCATAGAACCAGTGCCCAACATCATGTAATGCATAAGTGTGATGTATTGCTAGAGCACACTCTTGATGCTAAGAGGGAGTGTTGAGATTTTGTGTATTTGGGGTAGCATCAGTTGTGCTCTAGGTCCCATATTTTGAGGAAGGACTAGAGTTCACCTGATCTACAAGACCCAGAAATGGATTTGGGAAATTTCATCTGGTTTAGGAGATATTAAATTATTAAATTATTTTAATGTATTTTCTAAGTTAAAACTTAGCAAATAAAATAATTAAAGTGAATTTAAGTAAACATGTGATGAAATTGTCTTAAGTCACACGGATCAAGCTTTCTTTTAATCTTAGCCGTTGATTTTTCAACGAGAAAAGTATAAGGGAAAGGCTTGGGGTCATTTGTAAGACACACACAGGCAGAGCATTGAAGCTAAGCTGAGATTCTAGGGTGGGGTTGCTAATAATTCTCGACTGTTTCAGTTGCATAGAGGGGAATTTAGACCAAGGAGATGATCTGATCCCGGAGTCTAGAATACACAAGAAGCAGAGAAGAGATCAGGAAAGATAGCGTAGAGGAAGGCAACAATAGCAGCAGCAGCAGCAAGGACAACATGATTTTCAGGAAACCCTTCAGGGGTTATGCAGAGACCCTTAGGGGCAGCGTAGTGACTGCGTCACCCAGTTTGGGGTAACACAGTCCCTTTCAGTGACAACACTGAGCATTTGGAGGCCTTCAGAGGCTGACGTAGTGTCTTTCAAGGGAAGATCTGGGGTTTCTAGGCCTAGATCTGGTTGAGTTATGTAAATCTCGTTTGAGGGTGTGGATCAGTCTGTATTGTTGGTCTTAGATCAGCCAGGTGCTGCAGGTCTAGATTTTTTCTCTATAGGGTTTTCCAGATCTGGAACCTAGAGTTGTTTATTCAGAAATATTCTTAATAGTAGAGCCCTCCAACAACCAAAGACCGGTTTTCCCACATTGGGTTTTTCCGGGGACATTTTGTCCATAAATAATTGTCACTTTGTCTACGTGTGGATGTGCTTATTCTAGATCTGAATTGGTAGAGATATGTTATGTGTTTTGCTTTGATGTTAACTTGAATTTATTTAGTTGATAACTTGTATAAGTAGGAGAAGCTTAACGAGATTAACAGAAATAATTTCTGCATAAGAATTAAGATTCAAAAATTTCTACAGAATTACTACTGGTTATTGAGAGGTCAAGAAAGTTGGGGTTCATTTTGGGAGATATCAACTCAACATTTATTGTGATGATCCTGAAGAATTCTCATCCGCATGCCTTTTTAGAATTTCGCCCGATATCATTATGCAATGTGGTATATAAAATTATTTCCAAAACTATCGCCATAAGGATGAAAGGGGTCCTATCATCCAGAATCTTTGCAGATCAATATGGTTTCTTACTAGGGCACTCCATACACAATGATGTGGCGGCGACACAAGAGGTTTTACACTCTATTTAGGTGTGGAGAATGGAGACTCTTATCATGAAGGTGGATTTGTTCAAGGCATACGATTTTTTCGATTGGTCATATATCAGATTGGTGTTGCTAAAGATTGGAATTTTGATCCCTAATATAAGATGGATTATGGCATGCACAACTTCGGTCAAATATGATGTCATTATAAATGGTATGCCTTCGGAATTTTTTGCTGCAAAAAGTGGAATTCGCCAAGGATGTGCCCTCTCACCCTTATTGTTTATAATTGTTATGGATGGATATAGTAATCTCATGAAGATGGCTATGCAGGCTGGTTATTTCAAGGGTATTTCCTTTTCTCCTACTGTTTTTGTCTTGCACTCTTTGTTTGTAGATGATCTGCTTGTATTTGGCAGGATCAATAGGAATCAATGGTTTTATCTTCATTATCTTTTCAACCGTTTTGGAGCTGCGACTGGCCTTACCATAAACAAACACAAATCCATCCTTATGCATGCATATGGTGACGAGGGAGAGATCAGTTTCATTGTGGAGTTCCTGGGAGTGCAACAGAAATACCTGTCTGACGGCCTCACCTATCTGCGGTTTAAGCTAAAACCGAGTGGGTACAGATTTGATGGCTAGATGTGGATAATGGACAAGTTTAGGCACATAATATTAAAATGGTATCATAGATGGTTGTCCATGGGTGGGCACTACATTTTGGTTCAAGCAGTATTAATACAGTTCGTTGTTTACTTGGGTCACCTTTTTTTACTTCTTACCCACATCATATCTCTTATTAATGCAATAATTTCTTGTTTTATTTGGGTTGACGCTTCTATGGAGAAAACATTCCACCTCTGCAAACTGGATGTTTTGACCAAGCCGAAGGAAACTAGAGGATGGGGGTTGTTGCATGTTAAACCTTTCCTGTCGGCACTCCTTGTCAAATATTTATGGAGGGTACTAAATGGATTGGGCATTTGGTCGGGCATTTGTAGGGTGAAATATTTGGAGGGGGGGCCTATCTCTCAAATTTTCACTGGTACTATGCATAGGAAGAGGAGTGAATCGATCATATGGAGGGGATTCATGAAGGTTGTGAGTATTCTGGATGGATGACTGACATGGAAATTCAAAAATGGGGCTAATATAGTCATCTCGGGAGACAAGATTGTGGGTTTTAGTCCAAAGTTGCCACAAGATGACAGAGTCTTCCACGTTTTACATCGCAGGGGCTTCATTTTCTTATCACAACTCATTTAATTGTGGCAATTTGGGTGCCCCATTTGGAAGACGATGACCCAACTGGGGCTACTTGAGAAAGATGCCCGAAAGTGGAATCTGTATGTTAATGAGCTGAGGTCGGGTAGGCTTGCTTTTAGCATCGAGGGTGACAGGATTGTATGGGATGGGATTCAAAATAGGGGTGGGTTGGTGATAAGGGACATTTACTCTCATATCATCAGTGGAAACTGTGGTGTCTATCCCCATTCTCCTTTTTCTGTTCACCGGTGTAAAAATATCCCATACAAGGTATTGTTGTTTGTTTCGCTGGCCTAGAAAAGGAGGATACTAACTTGGGAGAACCTCAGGAAAATGGGTTTTTATGGACCTAGCAAATGCATCTTCTATCTTACACAAGAGGAATCGACCTTTCACCTTTTTATAGAATGTCTAGGTGTACTTAAAGTATGGGAATTATTTGCCAGCTTTCTCATGGTGCATGGTTGGAAGCCGGATTCCTTTATTAATTCCTTTGATACATGGGGTGCACTCGAAATAAAATTCAAAACCCTACCCTTCTTCTTAATCTGGGAAGTGTGTCTAGCCCAGAACAAGGCCCTTTTTTAGGGTACTGATATTGTCATGGGAAACATTTTCGGAAACATTATGTCATGGATTCACAATCATCCGACAAATTTTCTCAGGGATGAGGATCTCTCACACAGGATCAGGCCCCATCCTATTACACTACCTGCTATTTTATTTGATGGGGCTCAAAAGGATGGGGTATGTGGTTGTGGGGCCTAGATAAAGATTGATGGCTCCCCCAGGTTCAATCTACATTAGAATGGTGGCAATGGATCAAATTTTAGGGCTGAATTGTTGGCGTTGTGGGGTGGTATGCTACTGGCTTTATATTTGAGGCTACCCACAATTCATATATATGGAGATGCTAAGGTGGTAATCGACGGATTATCAGGACGTGTTGCTCTTCAACCATATGGAATGAAAGGGTGGATTAACATAATTAAATACCTCATTTCAAAGCTAAATAACCCTCCTATGAGCCATATATACAGGGAATGCAATACCAGGACATATCTTCTATCAAAAAAGGGGCTGGTGGATCCTTTTGGTTTTTTTTATAGTGATCACTACGATGGCCAGGCACTCATTCAGAAATTCGTGGTCCCATCCCTCTAATACGTTTTAATGTGCAGGAACTATAGGAGGTTTTTTTGGACACTATTTTTCTTCTGACCTCAAAGCAAATGAGCCTATTATGATCATTATCATTCTTCAGATCTCCTGGACGAGACTTCAGTTGGAAATGTGGGAATATCTTATCGGTTGAGTAAGTTATTACATGTATACTGAATAAGTTTCATCATCGGGAGAGCCTGTCTGGCGTGCTGCTAGAATATATGTCCTACAGCATACATTTCTACATGTTTCAATGATTGGCATCTCTCTCAAGCGAGCCTGACAAGTGAGCCATCGTTTTTCATTGATTTTGGTATTTTCTATTTACAGGACCTAGGATTGAATTATGTGTTTTGTCTCCTTCATGTTTACATTCTGTTGATGAGACTGATATTGTTAGCATATCCATATCTGTATCTATGGATGGATTACAGCTTCGATGTTTTTTGGATATGGAATGCATGCTCATTGAAGGATGTGGGCTTTCATTTCTCTTGACTGATGTTTTTACCATGTACTGTTGCTACCCTAATAGAACAACGATTTTTCCTCTGAAAAAAAGAAGAAGAAATGAGTAAGTTGAAAGAAGAGAAAGTACACCTGAAGATTGGTAAACTCAAGGCTTGAATTGAAAATCAGAAGGTTATGATTTTTACATGTGAATCTCAATCTCTGCATACATATGCATGCAACAAGTGGCCAAGAGTTAAAGCCTCAAGGAGGAGGAACATAATGAATGGGAAGAAGCAACCACTCTTGGAATGAATTATGAGAAGCTAAAGCTAGGGTAGAAGTAAAGTTATTTTTTTTAAAGCAGCGGTTCAAGTCAGGGATAAACGATTTGCACCTAGAGAAATTTGATCTTAATAGATTGACAATAATTACAAATCAAATAATAATAATGACAATAAATTGGAAATAATAGTAGTTCAAGCCACGATAAAAAGTTGACAATAATTACAAATCAAATATTAAAATCTATTTCAAAGATAAATATAGGTTGGCAATAATTACAAATTAGATGTTGAAAGCTATTTCAAAGATAATTATGAATATGCATATAAATTGAAAAAATGTCATATGAATGTGTGTCATATGAACATCTAATTGTAAACATATAGTATTCATAAAATATAATATTGTCATAAAACCTATTTACATATATATAATTTTTTAATTGATAATATAACATAAAATTATTATTTAACTAATTTCAATAATTTTTTAATATCGTTATTGTGAAATATATGTATTAAAATAGGTATTTTAATGTCCAAATTTTACCAACTGTTATATAATAGTTTATTATATAAATGCACAAATCTCTATTGCATTCCCCTTCATAAAATAATTTATATGGGTTTGCTGGCATCTTCAATATAAGTCTATATGCTCCGTACTTGGCATCTTCATAAACTAACTTCAATATAATGTTGCACACCTAATTTGTTTAGCTCTCCCCCACTTTATGGTGAAGTGGGAGCATTGGTTTTCTAGATAAAGTTGATGTGATGCAGAGCTTTTGCATGGTTTTCCCTTTCATTTTTGGCAGCTAGCCATTGAACACTTCATTTCCAGCGGTTTTCGTTGAGTGTTTTCATGGTTTCACTCTAAAATTGGGCATTTAATTGTTGAAATTCTTTTCGTAATTAGTTCTTATGGATTTAGCATGAAGTTCGTGTATGTATAAAATTTTTTTGAAACATTTTTCATTATTAAGGGTTTATTAATCTTTTAATTGTGCAGTAATATAAGTAGTAATTGTTTTAAAAGGTGTAAAGAGATGCTGATAGGATTGTTAAATTGGAATTGTTGAATTATAAAAGTTGTATTTTGATTTGAAATAATAATTGTTGTACTAGACTTAGGTTGTTTAGTGTGTTTTCTTTAAGTTGGTAATACACAATTAAAACAATAATTGAAATATTGAGACAAAGAAATTTGACTGACATATAATTTACTACTTATTTTACCAATAAAAGATTAAAACCTGTTAAAATATGATAATTAATTGTAATTAATTGGAATTTACCGAACAGTTAGTTTTAACTGAAGAGGCAGTTATGTAACGAAATAGCCTAAGTTAAATTGGATGGCCCGAGAGGCTTGTAACTAAGGAGAATTATCATTGATTAATAAAGTTTCCAATCCCTTTCCCCATGGAGGTTTCCTTGACACACTGTCAAGGTTTTATTGCATAAATTTTGTGTGTGTTTGCTTGTGTGTGTTTTAAGGTTTCCATTCATTTTCATACATTTCTTTCTTTTTTTATAATTGATGGGTTTAATAAGTGGTATCAGAGTTAGAGAAAATTGTGAGGGTTGTGGCAATGATAAATTTGATTCACATTGTGGCATTTTCGTGTTGCAAAAGAAGATATCACAGTGTCGGAGGCAAGTGCTTGTGCTGTTTGCAGATTGGAGGACGACGTGAAGTTGAAATTGAAAATTAGAGGCAAGTGCTGGTGTTGTTCGCAGATTGGAGGAGGATGCAAAGTTAAAATTGAAAAGTAGAGTTGAAGTGCTGGTGTTGTTCGCAGATTGGTGAGCTTGGATCTCCTAGGACTTCCCAAGAGTTGGCACAATTATCAAGACTTTGTCAAGGGAAGGGAAAATTTTCCAGATTGGGAATGATTGTGGTTGGATTTGGTGCAGGAGGAGTTCAGACGGAACACCAAAGATGGATCTTCATCTAAGAATGAGAATGAAGAGGATTGTGCTTTGGCTGCCAAGGTTAGGAAAGGGAAGGGGAAGAAATTCCATTCAAAATTCGAGTCCAAGAATGGAAAGAAGCAGGACATGTCCAAGGTGAAGTTTTTTCACTGTCACGAGCATGGGCATTTTGCTACTAACTGTCCACAAAATAAGAATAACAAGAAGGCTATTGGATCTCTAGCTGGTGAGGCCCTTGCCTCGCAATTTGAGCTTCACTTCTCATTGATCGCATGTATGGTGTCCAGTGCATTAGGATGTGTGTGGTATTTGGATAGTGGCACTTCCTTTCACATGATCGGAGATAAGAAAATTTTCAGTGACTTGGAGGAGAAAGATCTCCATATGCATATTGAGATGGGCAACGGCATACAGTATAGTGCTATCAGGATTGGTACCATTACCTTTTAGAGGGAGTTAGGTAAACCATTTCAATTGAAAGATGTAATGCATGTACCAGCTCTAAAGAAAAATTTGGTCTCAGTTGCAATGTTGAAGGATAGAGGCTATGACGTTGTTTTTAGTGATGGAAAAGCTTTACTGCGACATAAAACAACGGGTCAAGCCAAGAGGATAGGGATTTGAGTTAATAATCTCTACAAGATAGAGGTAGATGGCTGCGCAATAATGATGAGCAAGGCAGATCAGGTGGTGAGCTGGGATGTTGGAACAAGGTCTCCTAACAAGCTATGAAACTGGTCCATTTTGGATATTTTTTATTAGATTTAATCTAGCGGAGGGGTTTTTGGGTGGGTTAAGGCCCTGAAAGCGCTGTATTGAGTAAAAGGGTAAACCAGGGGTCCAAAAACCACAGTTTGCGGACCATAGGAAATATTAGGCTAGATTGTTATAAATAGAGGACCATTTTTATATTGTAAGGTAGGATATGATGAGCTATTGATGTGAATTGTGATTTAAGCTATGTATTTGGGTTTTGGGGAACAGACTCCTGCTGGCTGTATGCGCGGAGATCCAAGTCTAGATTTGTGCGGACCCTGCTGCTGTGTGTGCAGGTTGGGAAGGGAATTGTAAGGAAGGATTGATGAATGAATGAATAAGAAGGATTAATAGAGATCTAAGTTATAAGGATGTGGAAAAGGATTAATTTTTGTGTACATAGAAGGATTATGCCACAACCGATATATAGCATATGATGTTGTATCACTTATAACTAACTTGGAGCACAACTTGAACACAAATTATCTAAAACATAAAAATTTCAAAGCAAAAATTGATGTGTAAAACTCACTTGACTATTTAAACAAAAAATTGTTGAAGTCCTACACATTTTGAAAATTAAATACACAATTTTCTAAAACATGAAGTTCACCAAGTTGTGTTGTGCTTACATAGTGGGTGCACGTTTTGAAAATTAAATACAAAATTTTCTAAAACATGAAGTTCACCAATTTGTGCTTACATGGTGGGAATGAACTTGGTGTATAATTGAAAAAAACACATGGTCATTAAAAATGACACATTTATAAGTAAAAGACACACACATATCAAAGATATATTACAATTTTGATCAATAAATTTTGATGGAGAGCATTTGAACACTAATTCATCTTTGAAAGATGAATCTTGAATTGGAATTGCCCCATACAATACTAATTCATCTTTGACAGTTGAATCTTGAATTGGCATTGCCCCATACAATAAATCACGAGACATCTTATTAAAATTTGAACAATGTCTTATACTAAATGATCAAAATTGTCTAACAATAGTGTTTTCTTTTCCCTTTAGTTGTTTTAGTCTATTCTTATTAACTTGATACACACATTTCTTCTAGTTGCACACAAGTTCAGAATTGGTGAAAACTACATTTCCATTTGATCCACACTCCCTAGTTGTTCTTGATCCTTTTATCAATGCAATATAATATGATTCATTGTTTGTTGTTCTTCCAGGTATATTCATTTTCCTTTGGAGGAATTTGTTAGTTGCAATATTGCATAGCACATATGTAATCACTGCTTTCCCTGGATTGAGATAACAAAAACATCTATGCATAATGTCCATTTTTCAACCATGTTTAGTAGTATTTTTTATCCTTGAAAAATAAAAATTCAATAAAATATTAAATGAACATTTATTGCAAATTCCTTAAATTTTATAGGAGAAATGACATGTACATGGAGCAAGGAAAAAGATACTAGCATGACAGAGGTGATTTTGAAATCATCCTTGTTGCCTCAGAGCAAAGAAAAGGAGACTAGCATGAAAAATGTGATTTTGAAAGAATCCCTGCTATTAAAAAGGACAGGGCTATTTGAAATCCTTAATGAAAATCCAATCAACCTCCTTCAAAACATTGGAGCTCACCAGATCAAAGAGACAACATGGAAGACGATGTTAATAAACAAAGAAGTTGCAAAATTACCATGTACTCTTCAAGATATTGCTTTAAGAAGATTATGGTTCAAACAATCATTCAAGAATTGGAAAATCAAGGACAGATATTACTAAACAAAGAAGTTGGAAAAGTACCATGTACTCTTCAAGATATTTCCTTAAGAGTCCTTAAAATTGTAGAAATCACACATTATAGTGCTGATCTATCCTAGCTGAGAATAGCCATACCACCACTGGTTTTTTCTTAATTTAAATCTTCTAACTATTCAAAAGGGAATATTAGTTTTGAAAACAACCATCCATAAGACAATTAAAATATGAAAAAATCTCTCTAATACTGCAAAAGTGACATATATCATGAGACATTAATCACATTAGGCCACCTAGGAACAATCCAACAAAAAACAAGTATAAACAAGTCTCCAAATCACTATCAGAGAATACTATAGACATATTTTTATCACTATCATCCATATTAGAGTTGTCACTTTCATATTAAAAAAGAGTTCTTAAAATTGTAGAAGTCACACATTATAGTGCTAGTCTATCCTAGTTGAGAATAGCCATACTACCACTAGGTTTTTCTTAAATTAATGCTTCTAATTATTCGAAAGGGAATATCGGTTTTGAAAACAACCATCCATAAGACAATTACAATTTGAAAAAACTCTTTAAGATTGAAAAAGTGATATATATCATGAGACATTAATCACATTAGGCTTCCTAGGACCAATCCAACAGCAAACAAGTATACACAAGTCTCCAAATCACTATCAAAGAATAATATAGACATATTTTTATCACTATCATCCAGATTAGAGTTCTCACTGTCATATTCAAAAAGATTCCTTAAAATAGTAGAAGTCACACATTATAGTGCTAGTCTATCCTAGCTTAGAATAGCCATACCACCACTGGTTTTTTCTTAAATTTAATCTTCTAACTATTCGAAAGGGAATATCAGTTTTGAAAACAACCATCCATAAGACAATTACAATCTAAAAAAACTATTTAAGATTGCAAAAGTGACATATATCATGAGACATTAATCACATTAGGCCACCTAGGACCAATCCAACAACAAACAAGTATACACAAGTCTCCAAATCACTGTCACAAGGATACAATAGACATCTTTCTATCACTATCATCTAGATTAGAGTTGTCACTATCATATCAGAAAGAGTCCTTAATATTGTAGAAGTCACACATTATAGTTCTAGTCTATCCTAGCTCAGAATAGCCACACTAGAAAATTTGGCCCAATTTCCGACGGCCACTTCGTCGCTATTCGACACATAGTCATCGCAAGAGAGACAGTTCGAGGATGGAAAAAATGTGGTTAGCCATAACATCGCAATTCCAACGCTTTGACAAAGTGTCGCAATACCGACACTTTTTCCATCGTTTCCAAACAAGCGTCACTCTTCCGACGTTTCCCAAACCGTCGCTCTTCTAACGTTTTTAAACTGTCACAATTCTGGCGAAATGTGGTATGAAATTTTGAACGTCGTTCCTCCGACGTTTGTATATTGTTGCTCTTTCAACGTTTGGAAACTATCGCAATGCCAACACCTTACAAAAGTGTCGCAAGACCGATGCATTGCAAAAGTGTCGCAAGACTGACACTTTGCAGAAGCGTCGCAATACCGACGCTTTGCAAAAGCGTCACAAGACCAACAAAAAGGGAAATTGTTCAAGGCGTTGGAAGACCAAAGCTTATAAGGCGTCAGAAGAGCGACGCTTATAAAGCGTCAGTATACTAACGACGGATTCAATTAAAAAAAAAAAAATGAAACTTTAAAACATGACAGTAAATCTCCAATATTTGTTATGAATTTAAGGTTATATCATTTAATTTATGTAACTGTGGTAGTTTAAGTGAAGTGTTATAGATACTTACCCAATTCCTGCTAAGGAAACGGACGTTTGCATTTAATTTATATGACTGTCCTACTTTACTAGGAGGATGTTGTAACTAAAGTCTTATGCATTCTTACCCAATTCGAGTCACGTAAATTGAGGGTCTATACTGTATTGGAATACACAATAAAAAAAGTATTTGAATACTGTAATATGTCTTAGCATGGACTTTATTGCATGGAATTATTGCCTTAAACTGCTGATAATGGTGGAAGGAAATTACTGTGATAAAAATAAAAATAAAAATCTAAAAATGTCTATTTGCAACAAATGCCCTAAAATTAACAACATGAAAGATAGTGGTAACAACGAGAAGTAAGGAGATGGCAACTCCATGGTCAATCTACTGGTAGAAAGTATGCCGTCTCACCTCCAACGTATTTCTCATACTAGGTAGCACACATCAAAAATCTGCTAGTGAGAATGGAATGCCTTAAATCTGAAATAACAAGTTATATCCAAATATTGAAGTGGAATCCATAAATCTCAATTTGAAACAGTTGTTTTTATAAATGAAACACTAAGAAAACTTACAAATCCAAAACTTACTCAAGGGCTAAAAGTAGATTATACCTTTCGCATAGATGTATGAGACACGATCCATGTACTTAAAATTGATATCAACCGAGAGGCATTTCTTAGCTTTGTTTTTGGTAGATAACATAGTGAGGGGCTAAATTTCTATAGCTTCCATGCATCTGTAGCATCTTTGGAGCATTTTCATGTGGTTTAGCTACCCTTGTCACTCAAATTGATAGTAGATTAAAGATGACATATGTTTTCAGCATAACAAGATCCATTTCATGTTTCATTGGAAACATTATTTAGAAAACATAGTTTGTGCAATCAATCTTCATACCGAAGTAGCATATATTCAGTTTCACAATGACCTAATGTCATCATGTACTCAACAATTCAATTTTTGCAGTGTCATACAACCTCAAGCCTCAAACATCTTTACAAGTAAGCATTTCAGGTCCGATTTAGAACAAACCTGTTAGAGATTTCACTGAAATCAAGTTACATTCTAATGCTCATTTAATATAGAGATTAAGATTCTGAATCTATGATGTTACTATTGTTGCCAGTATTTTTATTGTACTTGTGCCATACCCAACTCCACTAATAGTAACAACAATGTTGAATCCTGATCAATCTCCATCCATGGGATTTTAATGGCCCTTAGATGTGAGATTCACATGCCAAATTGAATCATTTCATAGAATGACTCCACTGCATATTACTGCCTTTCAGCTATGGCTGAGTATCAATTTTACCAATTTGGCCAGCACTTGAATATAATCCTAATTACATCAAATTTGACTCTAACCCTAAGTGCATAAAATTCTACAAAACCCACTTACGCAACACAGTCTAGGAGGGGTTAATATGCCTATGAAGTATTTAAACATTGTTGAGGGCTAAGAATAGTTGGACTTTGCCAACTAACCAAACTCACTTTTGACCACTTCTAGTAACTTTAGCCTATAGATGCTCTCATAAAAAGAAAGCAGGTGGTCCAATAAAAGGAAGGGGACTGGTTGCGTGTTTCATTCCCTTTTTTTTGTCAGATGAAAGATTTCCATGAAGAATAAATCTACTCAAACATGAAACTGATTTTGTTGCTACCCCAACTACCACTGATATACATCACAATATGTCATAGTTTACTGTAAGCCTCTATTGAGAGTGGGCAGCACTAAATCTAAGTAATTCCCCTCATCCCTTAAAAGACACCTCTAAATATAACTAGAAATTTCAAATAGTTAGTAAAGGAAAAGTACAAAGATATAACAGATCTGTGTTGAGCCAAAAACTGTACATTCACAGCAAAACTGGGATGGATAAAACTTAAAAAAAATTATGGACTTTGACGAAAAATTGTCTTATGCATACAAAATGAAAGAAGCATTGGCATACTACTATGTTTACAAATTTAAGGACATGCAGAGTGAGTATTTTGGAAACACAATTACATGTGGAGACCTTATATCCTTGTACCCACAATATCTAGTGACTTATAAAATGATTGCCAAAACGATGCCTTTGCAATGCATGTAAGAACACCACCTGTATAATGAGGGAGATGTAATATTGTCTAAGAAGCAGATTTATACAGAGTGGTCCAAGATTGTGTATTTATGGAAGATACAACTGATTTTGGCATGAAACATGTATCCAAGATTTCAGTGTGCCTTATTTCAGAGCCCATTGATGATTTACTATGAAACCTAAACTTTCAAAACAAACACATTGAAATCACAGGATCTCCATCATGAATATCATAAATATTAACTGTCTGTTGGGCACCAGCAGTAGATACCATAAGAGGCCCACATGGCCTGTACCACCAATGTTGATTCTCTGGCACAACATTTGCAAAGCCAAAAATTTTCCCCAAGACATCCCTCTCTGCCAAAACTAGAGAGATGGTACTGGATGTTGAAGTGAAGGCCTCTGATTCAGTATGGAATGCCATAATTTATTTATTATAAAAGTCCCATGAATAGAAACCTGAGTCTAATGTACAACCTGCAGATGCTGCCACAACATATTTACCAGAGCGACCATCTAAACCAGCTGCTCTGATCAACCAGCAATCACCCCACAAGTTTGGGGTAAGCCCATATGGAGCTTTATATTCAGCCTTCTCTTGGAGATTGGAAAAAAAAAATACTGAGTATTACTCATACATCAACTTCCCTTTATGTTAAGGGAAAATTTAAAGAGTGCATAAATATTCTTGAAATCCCAATCATAGTTTCTAGAAAATTTCAACAATTTTTGAAATGAACTACATCCTATTTAAACTACATCAAATATTTAGGTAAATCATTTTTTTAAATAGAAATTGGTGAATTTTATTTCAAATATAGAAATTTAAACCATGAGAATAATCTAACCCCTATGATTTTCCCTATTTCTAATAGAAAGTCCCAAAATGTATAAATTATAACACCCATAAACCCCAAAATTAAGTACAATAATTAAAACCTCCACACCTCTGAATTTGCTATATCGTGAAAAGAGCAGCATCCATCATCATGGGCAAGCAAAACCATTTCTCCTTCTGATACAAACCAGCCTGCAGTAGATGTCTTATGGCTGAGTTGATTCAATCGATCAAAGGAAACCTCTTCAGTTTCTTCAATATTGCCAAAATTCTCTGGCTTGTTTTCCTGATCATCAAAGTCCATATTTTCATCACATTGAAGTGTGGGTTCATTATGATCAGGTCCAGTGCCTATTGCAAAGCTCTAAACATCTAATCCAATATGGGACATGTTGACATAACACATTAGAAGCATGATGTTAGCATCTAAAATATCTAGGACATGTGGCACTCCATGATAAAGACACATGGTGTGTGGATTTGATTTTTTCAGGTGGTCAAGTGGGCCGAAAATAGGTGAAATGTGGCACCACTCAGAGATTTACATGTGCCAATTGGTACAAGTGGTATACAATTGGCATGCTCAAACAACCAGGTGATGCAGGAATGACGTGAGGGAGAAAATATCAGAAAAGCCCCAAATCTGGAGAACTAAAGCTCATCACCAACCTAAGATTGACAACTTTACATGATGTAACCTATGAAATCGTAAATGGAGAAATCATAGTAACAATAAAGTAAACTATGTAACAATAAATTCAGATTCATCCTGGAAGTGGTAATGGAAGAAATCATAGTGAACAACAGGAAACATCCAGAGTTGCTTACAATCAAATAGATGAAAAAACACATACAAAAAACCTAGATAATAATCATGAACAAGCTTAATATTGAATTATGAACTGTAAAGGAACTTACAAAATGTGACATTACGAACCTGGTCAAGTGCACAAGCAAAAATATCCCGGACATGACCCTGGTTGACAAGTTGTATTGCTCATGATGCAAGAGGATTTGTACCTGCACTGCCAAGTCAATCAAAATCCATCATTATCTATACAATAAATACAAGTAATTGATGTAGTATTTTTTACTCTAAGATGCATTCTTATGATAATGTTAGAACATATGTTGAAAATGTCAAAACATACCTCAATAAGCTCCTCTTCATTTCAAGAACAATTTATTGGAGTCGCATGAACTTGGAACAAGCCTCCCACGATCTGAAAGAGTAGCAACTAAGTCAACAGTGACTTTTTTGTTGCTACGTTGGATCAAGGGAGGTTTTCTCCAAGATTAAATCGCTCCAATAAATTATTCTTTACTAAACAAGGCCAACCACGTGAAGGCGGAAGCTCTTATGGCCCCTCTCCCCCCCTCACATCACTCTCAATTCCCCAATACCCAATCCATATTTCATTTTTTACTTTCATGAGCATAAAAAAAAATATACAATAACTAATAAAAAAACAATTCAACAAAAAGTATGCAAGGAAACATTGAAATTAGTGCTTGACATAAAAATAGTATGATAAATGATTTTTTTATATAACACAAAAAACGTTCCAAGTATGGTAACTTTTGTCTTATAATAATACAATATTTTACATTATCAAATTTTCTTTTTCTTCATCCTATTTCTAAAGCTCCTAATTACATCATCAATATCATTGTGCTTTGCTCCTGTTTTGTGCCTTTCGACCCGCACTACTGACCTAGTTGCGTAGTCACGATGTTTGGTCTCATCCGGTGATGGGGCATCGCCTACAAAAACAAATAATATTAAAATTTAATTGTCAATTTTTAAATGTCATTGAACTAGTTAGGTAATATTAATAAAAAAAATTGCAATGAGATTATTTCCCGGGTGCACCAGCTGTCGCCGTTGGGACTGTTGCCCTGTCTTCCTCTCTAGAGGTAAGATCCTCAAGGGAAACATTCTCTGTCATTTAAACAAAAAACGTTATAAGGACAACCATCAAGGTATAATTAGAAAAAATTATAAGTGGAAATTAATTACCGTCACGTCCCTCACTAATAGTAGCATTGTCGGCCTGGTCCCCACTACAATGGTCAGGTTGCACGTGAGGA